>CM071925.1:38191968-38790031 GCA_016081115.2 Rehmannia glutinosa | reverse complement strand
TGATTATCAGAGTGGATAGCAAATTTATATTGATTAAACCTAAATAAGATCACGAGAATTAAAAGTCTTTGAAATGTAAATGACACGATAAGTTTTATAGAGGTTCGAAGATGGGGTAATTCTTCTACTCCTCTCTTCTCCATACCGGAGGAGGAATCCATTTAGGTATTGTCAGTATTCATAAGTAAGGCAACAGTCGATACAAAGGTAATCAGTGATATTGATCTTTGGATCTCGATCTGAATGTGATCTACTCATTTTGCTACTAGTCATTCAAGGAAGAACTCTTAAGATGCATTTGCCATAGCCACACTGCTCAGTCTTTGGTTTATGGAAGCCTCCAAATCGAAGCAGTTCGACGCCGAACCTTATACAATCCTTAGTGGAATGTAGACCCACTTGATTCCTCAATAATTTCTCTCATTTGATTGAAGTTATCTTCCTTCCGCGGTGAGTGTTGGATTGATGTGTTTAGAATGTAGGCTTGAGGATTAATCTTTGAATGATTTAAGAATATTTAAGTTACGAGTTCAAATATTTTCTTGAATATTCGTGGTTCGTGAATCCTTTTCTCTCGGAGTCGTTCCTCGGCCTTTTATAGTGATCTTTCAAAAATCAGCCCTGAAGAGATAAGGAGCTTATTTTTGAAACTCACTTGTGGTCGCTGTCGTTGGCTTTTATTGTGTCGATCCTTGAAATTGCCACTTCCTCGTATGAATTGTTCTCAACTTTTCGCAGTTCTGACACGGTGTAGTGCTTCCCATCGGGTTTATTCCTTTTGCAGACGCCGGACTTTTGACTTCGAGAAAGGTAGCATGGAGATATTACTTGTTTAAGTAATTCTTTGATTTCGTGTAACGGATCTCTTCAATTGTCTGCTTGATCGCATTTCCTTGCTTTCCCGGTGACTTAGAGTCAGCTTCCAATCATTGATGACTCTCCTGTCACTTCAACTAGAGACTTATATATCTTGAGTTGACTTTCTGATGCTTTACTCACCGTGATCTGTTTGATCTTGATCGAGTTCCGCTTTCTCTTTTTGCCATACTCGAGATGTCTTGCGGTGAGTCTTCCTTCTAGTCTTCGAGTTGTCTTCTTGCATGTTTAGTCATAGTCGACTTAACTCACTTGACCAGCCCTATTTATTACAATCTGATTTACAACAAAAACGGGTCCAACTTCCTATTAAAGTTTTACATTGGCATTCATCAAAAAACAATAAATTTCTAAACAATTTCATTTTGATGATCTTAAAACTTAAACATTCAAAATGTAAATAGAAAAGATACATAGATAGTGCATTCACATAGAATGTATGCGTAGAATCAATCCTTTTATTGATCATAACATTTGTTCTTTTACACAATTGTTTTACAAAGGTGTATCGTGAGCAAACATTTATGTCTACGCAAAAATAGAGAATTTACGTATTTATTACGTAAGACTTACATGAAATGTATTTACATAGTAAGATACATGAAGGGCAGAGCAAGAACACTTCATCTCCTTCGCTACCTCCTTCTTTTCTTCTTTCTTCTGTCATCTTCCAGTTTTCTTCTTCTCTTTTCTCATCTTGACCTCGCTTCTTCTTCTTTTTTCTTTATGCCTTAAGGCCCTTCATCTCTTCTTAGTCTCTCTTGTCTCTCCTCCCATAGCCGAGTTTGTCTTTTATTTTCTTCTTAAATTCTTTTCACATACTCAAGATTGTTTTAGCCACTTTGCAGATTGGCTACTGGCCAAAGCTCGCCCCAGGTAGATCCTCCTTTCTTGCCTGGATCTATGTACTCAATGTTTTTTTGGGCAAGAGGTCTAGGTTCCGGACCCTCTTCCTCCACCACTACTTTTCCTCTACTTCTTCCTCCTCGGGCGTGTATTGTCGGGTCTTTCTTCCCAACCGAGTGACTAGCGAGTGATTGCCTTAAGTCTGGGCCGCCTATCGCCTTTCTTCATATAGTGTGAGACCTTTTTCCCAAGATAAGTCCCGAGGCTTGAGCCATGGACATGTTTGCAGTATCCTTCGGGGCGAGCGTTTTAAATTCATCAACCGATCTCGCCTGTTCGGCATCTCGAGATGGCATAAGTGTCTTCGCTTTGGAATGCCTCCATGTTGTTTCAAGATATTCATAACTCGGGCATTCATCCTTCCTTCCACTTCCTCCATCCCCGTCAATGTCTTTTCTTTTCGGCCATAGATACAAAGCAGAGTGTTGGAGTGGCGAGTCACTGAGTTTCTTTGCGATAATATCACCGTGACAAGACCTTGTTGGGGGTTTTGTGCAATCATCAAGGTCACATCTTTCGAGCCTTCCCTCTCAACTTTTCTTCCTTTCTGCTTCTCTTGAAGTTTCTTACATTTTGTCTTTCCCTTCACAACCGCTTCCCTCCTTCTCAACGCCGAGTTCTTGGCGCTTTTAGGTATTCCTCTTCCCTTTTTGGCATCATCAAAGGAGAGAGGAACCCTGGAAACATACTAGCAAGGGGAAGTCGAGTCTCACGGGCCGATAGCCGCAGTTTTGCTTCGAGTCCGTGCGAGTATGCGGTGCGAACTCGCAGCGTAGCGTTGGATTCACTGAAATTAGCTTCATCTCACCATGAGAAGGCTGAATTTTCGATCCATGTTTTCTTCCATACGCAGAGCTCACTCTTATTTTGCTCACGCAATGCCTTTATCTCAAGAAAGGTGAGATTCATGCATGTGCTCAATGTGTTCTCTCAATTTCGTTTTTGTATCGTAAAGCATTCTCACTCGCCATACCAATTGACTTGTTGAACAATGTCCCAAATATCTAGCTTGTTCCACACGCATTGCTTGTCCGTTGCCACCACTCCCGATTCTCGACTATTAGCGCCTCAAGTCGGCCAGTAGCAGGTGCTGGCATCTCTTATCCAGCCTCATGTCCATCGAGTGCCTGGTGCCTCCATCCGCTCAATTTGCGAAATAATGCTTTGAACACCTCCCGAACTTCGATTTGTTCCTCCAAGTTGCGGTGATGCCTAAGCGCCGTCAAAATCATAGTCACCGAATGATGGTGTCGGGATGGAATGACAAAGATCCGCCCGGAAGGCACGAGATCTCTTTCGACTCTTGAGGTGGAGGCCGTGACCTCTAGAGAGAAGGGAAATGATTCTACAAAGGAATCATCACGGGCAACCGGGATTTGTTCAATGATGAGTGGTGCGCGTGAAGTTCCTTGGGAGTCGAACGTCACGGCTTGGGGAGCTCGTGCACCGACTGACTGTTTTCACCGGGGTTTGTTGTGAAGTTGACCGAAGCCTTGTCGAGCTCACTATCTCAACAGCCGTCGGTCTCAATTGGTTTTCCAATTGAGTTGATCGGTCCTCGACCTTATCGTAAGCGTCATCGGACGATGATGAGATTTCCATGGGTGGCTCATCATCAAAATTGAAAGTTTGACGAGTAGTCTTGAGGTCGACTTGCTCGTGGTGGAACATCCTTAGTCGAGTCTTTTGGATCGGTCACGGGGGGATGACTCGGCTTCATCGTCTTCTTCCATCCGGAAAAGGTTACATCGGGATTATCCTGGAATCGAAGCGACTTATCTCCTTTTCGAGGATGGATCAATGATAGCAGGAGGGATGTTCTGCATTTTGACTTCTTTACCCTGGGAAGTCTCAACCTCCCGCTGGTTTTCATTACCTCCCAATCTCAAGCTGCGAGGCTTGGACATCCTTTCGACAAAGTGTCATTTGTCTTAAGGTCTTCATGGTGGCATTCATTGGGGTCTCAACTCCATGGATTGACTTTCATCACCTAGAGTGTTAACTCCCAGGGTTGTTCCTTCCGTGCCTTCGACCTCGCATCGCAGCGGCATTAGCCTCGTGAGCGGTTGGCACCTCAGGACTGAGATGCAGTCTCAATCGCCGAGCTTAGATTGATGACAACTTGTTGTGTACTTTGTGTTTGTTCTTCTTCGCTTCGCCTCTAGATTCGTTGTTGAGTCATCTGCAGATCCTCCGACCTTTCTTTGCCGTGGAGGGAGTTTCTCGGTTGGGGCACCACTGAGTGACTTGGAATGGGGTCACTCTGGGTCTCGCATTTCTACTGTTCTCCGAGTGTTCGTAGTTGGGGCAGTGGTAAGACACCTTCATTAGGGTTGGCTCGATCTGGGTCCCCACTAACCCGTTTCATCGCCAAATTCTTATTTCCTTCTTCCAAGTGAGTGGCGGAAGTGGCAAAGAACAACGTGGCGATATGTTGCACTCACCCATTGGGTCTATTTCACTGTGTTTTGGAGGACTCTCCGTCCCTCCATCATTCTTTGCTCGTGAAGGATTCTAAAAAGATTTGTGCATTGCTTGTCGTGATTTGCAATTCTTCTCGTAGCGCTAGCAGGGTCCGTGATCCTCATCACTATCCGACAGGACGCAAAGGAGATGATGTGTGTTTCGTGGTGCCGGTGATAGGGCGAATCTAGCCTTCTCACATGCCTCACATGCCTCCGCCCTGTCTCTCCTTCTCCTTGTCCTTGAAGATCCGCAAAGATATCTTTGCGCTTTTCATCCGAGGCCGGGATCACAAAGTCACTCCAAGAAAGTTCATCAGTTCCTCTTCCTCTTCTATAAACTCAAAGCCGTTGGAACTTCCTGGATCGACTCAATTTCCACTTCCTCCACTCTCGCAGACGATTTTGGATGTCCGGATAAAGTGGGATGGATCATCACATCACTATCATCTCTATCGCCTTCTTCTTGTTGTCCCTCATTCTCAGGATGAAGGTAGCAAGCTCTAGTGCTCCATATCATGCCCGTCATGGCTCATGTTGCAGAGGGGATACGATCCTCCAACAAAGTAGTGTGCTTTCAGCTACTTGTGTCTCAAACCGGTATGCGAACTACACTGGTCTTGATTTGCCTCTCACGACGTCTTCAACAGACTTAGTATTGTTTCATCAATAACATCTGGAGACTCTACTTCTCCGGCTAGCTTCTCAGATCTGCATTTTTCATTTTGAGGGTCGACTACTGGGTTTCTCAAGCTCGGAGGCGCTTTGATGATTCTTTTTCGTCTTGGTTTGTACTAGAGGTACTTTTGGTTCGAGAGAGTTTCTTCCTGAGTCTGGGCGGCGGGGGCCTGCCGTGTTTTCTTCTCGAGACCTGGCGCCGTCTTGGCTTATCGCTTCCCTCTTTTTGACGACGTAGAGAAGGTATTTGAGATTCCTTCTCGCGGCCACGTCTTGAGGCAAAAGACACGGTCAGGGGGCAGTGTGACTGTCAGGGAGGGGTGAGCGTATTTGTTTTTCTTTCCGGGAGCGTTAGCTTCTTCTTAGCAAACTTAGGGGCGACGCCTTCTGGTGGAGAGGAGACAGTTGTATCTTCAGTGGTCAGTTGATTCCCCTCACTCAGATCAGCTCTCTTGGCGAGGCTCTCTTCGTGCGCCGAGAGAGGTTTGATCTCGAACATCTGTTGTTTACATGGAACGCCTTTCCATGTCTAAGAGGACTCTTTGACCTCCATCACCGCCGATCACTGCACTCATATCCCCTGGGATCCTCCAAATGCACCATTCTCCTTGAAGGATTTGTTCCTACATTCTCGCGTAGTCCATTGTGAGACAAACTAAATTTCAATTTACTTTCTTTTCTTCAATGATCGCAAGCCATTACGATCAACTCGTTGACCCGATTGGTCAAGTCGCCAAATTTGATGTCTATGCATTTGGCAACTATGTCCAGCTTTGTGGTAGTCCTCCTTCAAAAGCCTCTTGTTGTTTCAGTGTAGACTATCTTTTCAAAGATAGTCGGCCTTGGCTACTTCCTTCCAAGCGTGACCAAGTCTACATCGCCTTCATTGATTTCTCGTGCTCCTTCCCGCCGGAGGTGAGCGTTGTTACGCCAAATCCTTGGCGAGATGATGAACTCCTTCCTGAAGTGAGGATTTGATCCCCTCATCGTGAATCTCAGCGTTCACGAGAACGCGTGCGACCTCTTCCACATATATCATCAAGAACTCCATCGCCGAAATGGTTTTAGCCCGGACGTTTCGAGCTTTTGTGATCTTCTTTATGAGGGTGTCATCGGACCCACTGCTTGACCATACCCTCGAAATCATGAGCCGGTATGGATTTGCTTTCCTAACTTTGACAAAATCATAAGTAGAAGCCATTTTTCAAGATTTACGAATAAAACTTAGAAGTTGATTTGAAGATTGATATAGGTTTTGAGAGTTTTGCCTTTGCTTAGAGAGAGAAATGAACAGTTTTGGTAATGTGAGAGAAACTGGAAAAAAAAAGGTTTAAGTATGGTTCATGAAAGGACGTGTGGGTGGTTTTTGAAATGTGATCGAAATCAACGGCTTAGATTTTGCACGCCCGATTTAGCATTTAATGTCTCGTATTTAATGCGGCAAAGATTTATATCCAATCATAAGCTTCGTGTGCGATTTTTGTCAGACACGTCATAAGAGGCGATGTCATTCTTAAAACATTCCCGCTTAGGTAAAACGATGCGTTTTTGTCACTTTGCTCATAAATTACTCGCTTTTTCCTCACCGATTTAACTCTTCTTCTCACAGTTCTCTTAGTGACTCACCACACCCAATTCGGTATAGCCGTTCTTTCCGACATTTGGTGATTCACTTAGGCGATTTGAGAGTTCGGCTTTTTTTCCCTTTTTGTGTTTCATTTCTTTTCTTTGATTCTTCTCAGTGTCAACTCGGCTCAATTAATCCTAACTCATGCTTGAGTTCTTCAAATCTTGACTCACATAATGGTTTTGTGAATATGTCACCAATCGTTTATCGGTTGAAATATATCAAGGTAATGTCCTTCTTTTCAACATGATCTCTTATGAAGTCATATCTCGACACCGATATGCTTTGTTCTTGAGTGCAACACAGATTTTGAGTGATTGCAATTGCACTTGTGTTATCACACATGATTGAAATTTTTTCTTCAACTTCATAGTCTCCTCGCCTTGTCTCATCCATAGACTTGGGCACAACAATGTTTCCATTTATGTATTCCGTCACCACTAGAGGTGGCTATTGAATTTTGCTTTTGCTAAACCAGGAAATTAGCTGTTTCCAAGCATTTGACATGTGCCCCGAGGTGTTTTCCGTCAACTCGCATCCAAAGATAGTCGAGTCCGAATAGCCAATTAGCTTGAATCCACCTTCCTTGGATACCATAAGCCAACTTGGCTACCTTTCAAATATCTCAAAGATCCTCTTAGCTGCAGTCATATGGCTCTCTTTTGGGTATTGAAATCTTGCACATACACCTACAAAGAAAGGTGATGTCTCGGCCTCGCTTTGTGAGATAAAGCAATGATTCAATAAGTGCTCGTATCTTGTTTGATCTACGCTTGCCATCCGCATCCATGTCCATTTTGATCGATGTATTCATCGGGTATTTTCATTTAAGACTTTTCTTCCATACCAAATTTCTTCATTAAATCTCCTGGTGTATTTTATTTGACTTATGAAGGTTTCATCCTTCGCCCTATTTCACTTGGAGTCCAAGGAAGAATGTCGCCTCTCCCATCATGCTCATTTTGAATTTGCTTTGCATGAGGTTTGAAAATTTATCACACGCCTTCTCTTTGTTTGTGGATCCAAAAATGATGTCATCCACATATATTTGAACAAGCAAATATGCTCTTCTTGTCTTGAATTCTAAAAGTGTTCTATCTACTTTTCCTTTTGTGAATCCATTCTCGATTAGGAATTGTGACAAAGTATCATACCATGCTATGGGTGCCTTGTTTCAATCCATATAGAGCTTTCTTGAGTTTGTATACCTTATCTACAAGAGTCTTCCCGCTCAAATCCGGAGGTTGTTCAACATACACTTCTTCTTCCAATAAACCATTTAGGAATGCACTTTTTACATCCATTTGATATACAATAAAATTCTTGTGAGTTGCATAGGCAAGAAACATCCTTATAGCTTCCAATCTTGCTACAGGGGCAAATGTTTCATCAAAATCTATCCCTTCTTCTTGGCAATATCCTTTGGCTACTAGTCTTGCTTTGTTTCTTACCACAGAACCTTCCTCGTTCATCTTGTTTCTGAACACCCATTTAGTGCCAATAACATTTTGATGGGTGGGTCTTTGAACTAATTCCCATACTTTATTTCTTTCAAACTGATTCAATTCTTCTTGCATAGCTTGAATCCAATGTGTGTCATCCAATGCTTGTGACACATCTTTAGGCTCTATTTGTGAGATAAAGCATGTCAACATAGCTTCTTGTTGAGTTCTGGATCTTGTTTTGACACCTTCTCTTATATCTCCAATGACAAGTTCGTGGATGGTCTCTCGACCATCTTACATCAAGGTTGGAGTAAGTTATGGATTTAGTCGTCTTGCACTGTGTTGCTTTGATCAGCTCTCTCGTAATCACTTAGTCTGCAAATTTTCCAGTGTTTTGAGATTCACTATCTCATCTTCATCTCGAGTTTATGATTCCACTTCACTTCAACATAGGGAATCTTTCGCATGGTTGGTTGATTCAGCTTATCACCGATTCTTCAATGTCTTCTCCATTAACATTTGGTTCATCGAACACCACATGAATAGATTCCTCTGTAACCATAGTCTTTTGAGTACTGTAGGCTTTGCTTTGTGAGTATCCCAAGAAGATACCTTCATCCGCTTTAGCATCAAACGCCTTTAGATTATCTTTGCAATTGTTATGGATGAAGCATTTACATCCAAATATTCTAAAATATGCAACATTAGGTTTTCTCCCCCAAATCTCATAGGGAGTCTTTGTCATTTTGTCTGTTTATCATGCATCTATTTTGAGTATAGCATGTCATCTTTGTGTTTATCGCTTGACCAAAAAAATCTTTTTGGTAACCCCTTCCAGCTAACATGGTCTTTTCATTTCCGCTTCCTTGAGAGTTCTATTCCTTCTTTCTCAGAATCTATCTCGTTGTGGAGTCCTTTGTCAGCAGATAATTCATGACCAATGCCATTTTCGATTGCAACATCGAGTTATTATCCCATTAACAAAACTCGGTTCCTCTGCCGGATCTTATTTTGATAATGGTTTGGCTCTTCTCATTTTGGATCCTCTTCATCACCGTGGTAGTTTTCAGAGAGTTTTTCTTCTTACACATGAATATTGCCCATGTATATCTTGAGTAGTCATCTACTACCACCAAGGTGTATTTCATCCCACTTATGCTATTTGGTTCAACTGGACCAAATAGATCCATATGTAGCAGATGCAATGTTCTTGTTGAAGATGGGCGTGTCTTTTCTTTAAATGGTGATTTGATTTGTTTTCCTTCGACATGCGTCACATATACTCTCCTTCTTGTATACTAAGTCTGGAAGTCCTTCCACAAGATTACTTCCGCAAGCTTGTTAATCGTTTTGAAATTCAGGTGACTCAGGCTTTTTTGTGCCAAGCCAACTTGATTCAAATTGTGCTATTTGCTAACAGATAGGTGTGCGGGTGTTGCAAATTGACCAATCCACGACATACATGTTCTTTGTATCCGCATCCTTGCAACACAACTTCATTTGATTCAAGATCCTTGATTTGGCATATACTCATGTTGAATCCAACATTATAACCCTTGTCACGAGTTGGGTCGATGCTTAGCAAGTTGAAGTTGAGTCCTTCAACATATGCAACATCCGAGATTTCTAATCCATTTTTCGATGGATCCAATGCCTCTTATTTCTCCCGAGCTTCATTTCCTCCAAATATGACTTTTGCTCCTTTGACTTCCTTGAATTTTGACAGATTTTTCTTGTTTCTGTCATATATGTCCGGGGCACCACTATCCATGTACCAGGTTCCTTGGCACTCACTGTTCCTTGAACCCGCAAACAAGGAAATTAAGTTTTAGGTACCCATACTTGTCCGGGTCCCGAGGGTTTAGTATTGTAAGATGATCCAACCAACCTATAGCCAAATGATTTGACTCTAAGGGGTTGCCATCTATCGCTGCCATAATCATAATTAATTCGACAAATTGCTTGGGAATTCAGGTTCATACAAATTGCCTCATTTGTCTCAGTATGCCTCGTATATGTGTTTTTGCAATTGCCTTCTTTTGGATTGTTGTGATATCTCCGAGTGTAGTGCCTAGGTGCACATGTGTGTCTGATGAAAGCTCTTATACCTTTGGAATGGCCTTTGATGAGTTCTAGGCCTTTGCCATTTGGGCTTATATTCTAGGTCTATGGTGATAGTTCACATCATTCTAATCACAGCTGGCTTGGATATTTTCTACCATTCCCATCATATGTGTTTCTTTTATAGATTTTTCGGGGTTTTTGGTAGCTCTGTTTCTTCTTTACGATTATTTCTGTTTGGAGTTTTCGAGGAACTATTTGAATTTCTTTCATTTGCCCTTTCAACGCACTCAACCGGCCGTACATTTTCCTTTTCCTTTATAACCGAGGCCGATTTGCTTGTAATTGTGCCTTGGATTAAGTATGTGTGCACCATTTGGAGTTTTGGATTTTTGAGATACTTCATTGCTTGAAGATCCTTTTTCCAAAATCACTTTTGGAGCTTGACATAGCATAGAGGAATTAAATCCTAAGCCTGTCTTGTCTCCACATTCTCTTTGACTCATAATAAGATCATCCAATGATTTAGATGCCTTAGTGAATGAGGCAATCACATTTTTAAGGTCATTTTCCTCTTTTCTATAGCAGCAGCTATTTTCATTTATTAGCTTTGCATTTTCGGTCTTTAAACTTTCATTCTCATCGGCCTATTTGACTTAGAGTAGTCGGCCTCCTTAGTCATTTTGTGAGTTTTGGCTCTTGAGTAGGTGTTTTCCTCATTTAGTAGTGTGTGTGAGGATTTAATGTGTTCAAAATCTTTCATCATTTTGCCTAATGAATCATAAAGATCAGAGGGTGATGAAGTGTGTGTGTCGCAGTCACTATCACTAGAATCCGAGTTTGATGAGTTATAGTGTACCTCATCTTCTTGGTCGTTGATCTTGTTCCTTGGCTATCAAACAGATTAGGGCTTCTTGAGTCACTTGAGTCAAACTTCACTACTCTCGAATCGCCTATGTCTTTTGACTTGGCTGTCTCTCGATCTCTCGCAGCCAACATTGCTTTTTTCTTTTCTTGTTTTCTTTCTCTCAAGACCTTTCTTTCTTCTTCATTCCTGTATTTGTTGACTACAGGATATGGGCAATCAATGGCATAGTGACCTGGTTGCCTACATTTCCAGCATAGATATTCAACCTTTTGATCAGCTCTTTCCATTCTTGGATTGTCAGCCCTTTGATATTCAGCTTTTTGATGATCTGTTCTCTTGGTTGGCCAATCTTCCCTTGACTTGGAGGGAGCTGAGTGTCTTCTGGAGGATTCGCCCTTGCCTCTCTTGTAGTTCTTATTGAAGAACTTGTTGAACCTTTTAACCATCAGTGCTATTTCCTCTGGGTCAATGACTTCTTTGACCTCAGCTCTCTTGCCATCCTTAACAATTAGAGCAGTTGTTTTGGGTATAGTTGTTTCTTCCTGGTCTTTTCTTCTCAGCTCAAATTCGTAGGCTTTGAGATCTGAGAATAGCTCATGGTTGGATGTCTTCGATAGGTCCATGGAATGTCTTAGTGCCATGACCTTCATTTCCCATTCGGTGGGAGACTTTTAGGATCTTCATACACATTTCCTTGTCGTATATACTTTTCCAAGTGCGATAGCTCGTTGGTGATTTCGTGAATCGAGCATCCGATTGATCCAGGTTCTCTCCTGCGATCATTTTGAAATTTTCAAATTTCTGCATGTACCATCGATAATTTATTTTCCTTGATTTGCTTTGAGCCTTCACAAATCAATGTTAGGTTGTCCCATTTCTTTAGCCGTTTTGCATGATTTGACTTTGTTGAACATGGCTTTGTCAAGGTTTTGTAAAGAATGTCCTTGGCCACATTGTCCAAGTTATATCTTTTCTGTCATCATTTGTCCATTCAAAGCTCTTGGTTTTTCAACCATATGGGTCTAGAGCAACATCCTCTTCACCTTCAAATTGCATGACTCTTCTTACATGTTTGTGTTCACTTTTAAAATTTACATGGCCCATCCTCTATCACTATCCACATCTCATCATGTAATCTTTGATAGATGAGCCCGCATACGAATTTTCCAATCATCAAATTCTTCAATTGTGAACATAGGGATGCGTGTCAAATTTGCTTCCATGATAATACCTTTTAATGATAAAAGGAGTTTTGAAAACTTAAGTACTAAAAAGACTTTGAAAAATTTGGAGATCTAGTTCGTAAACTAGTGCGGAAGGCTCAATGAACCAACCGCCCGATACCACTGTAGGTCCAAGGGTGTGAGTGTAAGGTTTAGAAGGGGGGTTGAATAAACCTTACCAACTTTTCGATTTAGTCCTTTTTAAAGTTCGGAGTTGATACTACACAACCTGTGTCCTTGGTGGACAGCCAATTTAGTTAATCAAGAGAGTTAGTCACTCAACGCACTCGATCGAGCTGTTGATAGAATAACTCGAGTTGTTAAGGCCTGAATTAGCTCAACCGTAGTTTGTTTTCGCCGAAGACTTAACACCCTTAATTTTGGTTTAGCAATGATTTAATACTTGGTTTTATTACTTAGAGATTATCAAGTGGATAGCAAATTTATCAGCAGAGTTAAACAAATAAGATGCACGGGAATTAAAGTCTTTGAAATGTAAATGACACGATAAGTTTTTATAGAGGTTCAAGATGGGGTAATTCTTCTACTCCTCTCTTCTCCAACTCCTCGGAGGAATCCACTAGGTATTGATCAAGATACAAAGTGGTAATAGTCCGATACATGTCTTGATCACAGTGACTTGATCCTTTGGGACTCGATCCGAGATGCCTTGATCACTCACGGTGGCTTCTCGTGACGACTCGGCTTCTTCACAGGCACCGCCTTGTTACTGACCCACTTGCTCAAGCTCTTTGGATTTGATCACGAAGCCCTCCAAAACTCGAGACTGGTTCGACCTTGAACCTTCCTACAATCCTTCGTGGAATGTAGACCCCTTGATTTCTCAATAATTTCCTCTTCAACTGATTGAAGTTATCTTTCCTTCACAGGTGAGTGTTGGATTGATGTGCTTCGTAATGTAGGCTTGAGGATTAATCTTGAATGATTTAAGAATATTTTTGGTTACAGTTCAAATGTTTTCTTGAATATTCGTGGTTCAGGTAACCTTCTCTCAGAGTCATTCCTCAGCCTTTTATAGTGATCTTTCAAAAATCTGGCCGTTGAAGAGATAGGCTTATTTTTTAAACTCACTTGTGGTCGTTGGCTTGTCTTGTTGCGATCCTTGAAATTGCCACTTCCTCGTATGAATTGTTCTTGACTTTTCGAGAAGTTCGACACGGTGTAGTGCTTCCCATTGGTTTATTCCTTTTGCACGCTTATGGGACGAGCACTTCGAGAAAGGTAGCATGGAGATATTACTTGTTTAAGTAATTCTCTTGATTTCGTGCAACGGATCTCTTTCGATTGTCTCGCCTTGATCGCATTTCCTTGCTTTCCCGTGTGACTTAGAGTCGCCTTCCAATCATGGATGACTCTCCGTCACTTCAACTAGAGACTTGGCTATCTTGAGTTGACTTGATCGATGTTTTACTCACATCTGCATCTTGCATCTTCAATCGAGTTCCCGTCTTCTCTTTTTTGCCATACTCAGTTGTCTTGCAGAGGAGTCTTCCTTCTAGTCTTCAGTTGTCTTCTTGCATGTTTAGTCATAGCTGACTTAACTCAGCTTGACCAGCCCTATTTATTATAATACAGTTTACAACAAAAATGGGGTGCCAGCTTCCTATTCTAAGTTTTACATGGCATTCATCAAAATCTAAACAATAAATTTCCCAACAACTCCAAAGCACAATCACAATCATACTGGCCTTGGTTATAAAGAGAAAGGAAAGAAGCCAGTTAAGTATGCTAAAAGGACAGCTTAGAAGAAATTCAGTCGTGTTCCTCAGCAGACTCCAAACAGAAAATACTCTATGAAAAGCAAACAGAGCACTAAAAACCCCAGAAATTTCATAAGAGAAATACATATGATGGGAATGGTAGAAACTATCCAAACTCAGCTGAGAGAGCCAAATGTTGGATATTTCAGGATATTTGGATGTAAATGCTTCATCCATAATAATGGCAAAGATAATTTGAAGGCTTTTGATGCCAAAGCTGATGAAGGTATCTTTTTGGGATACTCAGCTGAGAGTAAAGCCTATAGAGTGCTGAAGAAGAGGAACATGGTTATAGAAGAGTCTATCCATGTGGTTTTTGATGAACCTAATGTGAATGGAGAAGACATTGATGAGTTAGTTGATAAGCTGAATCAGCTAACTATGTAGAAGAGTCCTTATGTTGAAGTTGAAGTAAGAGCACTCAACACAGATGAAGATGAGATAGCTGAATCTCAAAGACAGCTGAAAGGTCTACAGCTGAATGAAGATGAAAGAGATGTTCAAGACAACTTAGCTATGAGACGGTTGAATCCAGTAGACTTACTCCAACCTGATGTAAGATGGCTGAGAGACCATCCACCAGAGTTGGTTATTGGAGATGTCAGAGATGGCATAAGAACCAGATCCAGAGCACAGCATGAAGTTATGTTCACTTGTTTTATTTCCCAGATAGAGCCTAAAGATGTGTCTCAAGCATTGGAAGACACAAATTGGATTCAGGCTATGCAAGAAGAGCTGAATCAGTTTGAAAGAAACAAAGTATGAAAATTAGTTCAAAGGCCAACCCACCAAAATGTTATTGGTACTAAGTGGGTTTTCAGAAACAAGATGAATGAGGAAGGATCTGTTGTAAGAAACAAAGCAAGATTGGTAGCCAAAGGGTATTGCCAATAAGAGGGTATAGATTTTGATGAAAACTTTGCTCATGTTGCCATATTAGAAGCAATAAGGATGTTTCTTGCTTATGTTGCACACAAGAACTTCACTGTATATCAAATGGATGTGAAGAGTGCATTTCTATATGGACCGTTAGAAGAAGAAGTCTATGTTGAACAACCTCCAGGTTTTGAGCAGAAAACTATTGGAGATAAGGTCTACAAGCTCAAGAAAGCATTATATGGATTGAAACAAGAACCAAGAGCATGGTATGATACATTGTGTCAATTTCTAACTGACAATGGATTCACCAAAGGCAAAGTTGATAGAACACTCTTCAGGATTCAAAATGGAGAGAGTATACTGCCTGTTCAAATATATGTGGATGACATCATTTTTGGTTCCACAAATAAAGAGCTGTGTGACAAGTTCTCAAACCTCATGCAAGGCAAATTTGAGATGAGCATGATGGGAGAGCTGACTTTCATCCTAGGACTTCAAGTCAAGCAATTGAAGGATGGAACCTTCATAAGTCAAACCAAGTATACCAGAGATTTAAGGAAGAAATTTGGTATGGAAGAGAAGTCTTCTATGAAGATTCCTATGAATACATCAGTCAAGATGGACATGGATGCAAATGGCAAAGTTTTTGATCAAACCATATATAGAGCTCTCATTGGATCATTGTTCTATCTAACAAAGCGAGGCGGACATCACCTTTAAAGAGGTGTATGTGCTAGATTTCAATCTGCACCAAAGAGAGCCACATGATTGCAGCCTAAGAGAATCCTAAGGTATTTGAAGGGATGCCAGGAAGTCGGCTTATGGTATCCAAAGGAAGGAGGATTCAAGTTGGTAGGATATTCAGACTCAGACTATGCTGGATGTATAGTTGACAGGAAGAGTACTTCAGGCACATGTCAAATGCTTGGAAATAGATTGGTTTCTTGGTTCAACAAGAAACAATACTCAATAGTTGCATCCACAGCTGAAGCAGAGTACATAGCTGCGGGCAGCTGTTGTGCCCAAGTTTATGGATGAGACAACAGCTGAGAGATTATGATATTGAAGAAAAAGAGATTCCAATTATGTGTGATAACACTAGTGCTATTGCAATCACTCGAAATCCAGTATTGCACTCAAGAACAAAGCACATTGATGTCAGATATCATTTTATAAGAGATCATCTTGAAAAGAAAGACATCACCTTGGAATACATCTCAACTGATAAGTAGTTAGCTGATATATTCACAAAGTCATTATGTGAATCAAGGTTTGAAGAGCTCAAGAATGAGTTAGGGTTAATAAAGCTGAGTTAGATTACTCAGAAGACTCAATCAGCAGAGAAAGAAGATGAGAAATTGACAAAGAGCAAGTTTCACATTTCAGCCAAGTGAAGCTTGACCCATCGGGAAGTCACCAGACGAGTTAGTGACAAATTTGAGTTGCATCATGAGAAGAGAGAAGTAGAGTTGAGTCACTTTGGAATAAAGTTGAATCATTTATGAGCTAAGTGACAAAAACGCAGTAGTTTTAAATGAGCGGGAATGTTTTTAAGAATGACGTCAGCGTAATTATGACTGTCAGCATAAAAGCTGCACAGTAAACCATATGATTGGGTATAAATGCTGCTACATTTAATGTGGAGAAAATCCGTCCTTCCACGTCCCTTATATACGAAATTTCACATTCTCTCTCCTCACACAAACCTATTCATCTTCAACAAATAAAGCTTACTCTCTCTGAACTGAGTTCGAAACCCTAGTTCTCCAAAGTCAAGTTTCACAAGTTTTAATCGGTCAAAAGCTCTAAAAATGGCAGCAAATCATGATTTGGCTTTGTTATCTGAGAAGATCCACACTAGTTCTTTAGTGGACTTCGCTGGTATGATCAAACAGGGTGTTGATGGTGCCCTTGTGAAGAAGATAGCTCAAAAGCTAGAAAAGTCCGGCCTGAAGGACTTTCTGACGATGCAGTTCACGCACACCTACCTGGAAGAGGTGGCCATGTTTTATGTAAATGCGGAGGTGCAGGACGATGAAATCCATTCATCGGTCCACAACAAGGTCATCAAAATCACTGCAAAGGACCTTGCTGAGCACTGCTTCTTACCCTCTGAAGGGTTGAAGGACATCACTGAGAAGGATGTCAACCTAGCTGCAGCTTGGAATAAAGTTGCAAAGCCGGAGTTTGCTGCGAAGGCTGTGTATACATCTAACAAGGAGTCTCTGAAGGATGACTACCACAAACTGATGGAGATCGTGTCCAAGTGCGTGGATATGAAGTTTGGAAGCTTTAATCAGCTGTCCAAAACTATGCTGATTGTGATGGTTGCGATCATGCAAGAGAAGAAGGTGAATTGGGTTAAGTTCGTCTTCAGCCGAATTTGTCAGAATGTGATGAACAGGTCCTTCAAGGAGGATGGGACCTTTGGCTGTTCACTGGGATATGGCCTTGTCATTGGCCATCTAATGGAGGTGAAGGGTATGGCGCAATGCCCTTCCATGCAAACAAAAAGTTGTTCAATGCGAACCTTTCCGGAGCCCAGAAGAAAGCTCATGCAAGAAAGGATGATGCAAGTGAAGGGGAATCAACTGACCCTGCTAAAGACACAGCTGAGACCTCCCCAGTTCTCTCCCGAAGCAGAAATCTAAGAAGAGAGCTGAATCATCTAAGCTTGCCCCTGCCCCAGCAGCAAAATCAAAGAAAGCACCTGCCCCCGCAGCCAAAACCAAAGCCCCTAGCCACGCAGTTGAGACACCTGCCCCAGCAACCGAGATAGAGGAGGAACCCTAAATTCCTTCTCCTAACATGAAGAAGAAGCGGACTGCCAAGTCCAGAAAGGCAGTTGCTTCTAAGAAAACTCCTAGTGAACCACAGGCCTTCACGTTTGATGAGCCCGAAGAGGTGGAACCTGAGATCCAGCTGGTTTCATTAAAAGAAGACGGATGTTCAGGAAACCTGAGCTGGAGAAGACAGCCAAGTCCGGTACTCAGTCGGAGAAGCATGAGGATACTGCTGATGCTCTAGAGGAGTAGTCTCCAGAAATAATAGATGCCTCTGAGAAGACTCTTGAGCTGATCAGCAGAGAATCGAAGACCCAACTGTGCGGGAGACAGCTGTGGAAACTGAAGCAGCTGAGACAACTGAGCCCATGCAAGAACAAGTTATCTCAACTCCTCAGACAGACGCTGTTGAGTAAGGAGCAAGCCCCATTAGCCCTCATTCCGGAGACAGGAGAGAATGATGATGATGATCTCATAATGTATTCTCCAGTCTACCCAGACATTCAGAGAAGATTAAGGGAATGAAGGGCATGGAAGTTGGATTACTCTAGGCGTCAATTTGCTCGCCAAGCATTCATTGAGAAGGAGGAGGAACTTCTTAGGTTCCTTGGACATGCATCTGTCCAATATGCTCTGGATGAAGAGAGTTGTATGGAAACCCTCTGCCTTATCAAGGAGGAAGAGAATGAGAAAGCTGAGGAGCGTGCAAGAGCCTTGGAGAAATCCAAGATATGTCAACAGACAGGAATTTATGAGCACGTCCATGAGTCTACTGATAGTGATGAAGACATGGATCCAGCTACTGTAGTAGAGAAGTCCGAGATGCAGTAGGCTATCACAGAATCATGAGCCATGCACGAGATGAGTCTTCTAGAGGGTCCTGGAGAGTCATCCAAAGTCTCTCCTAGGACTGATCCTTTGGGAGTGGCGCAGCTGATTGCAATGGATATTGTTGCAACCACGTCCCCAGTGCACTCAACTGATGGCTCTCAGGGACATGGCAATGAGGCTGGGACATTGGGCCCCCAAGCCAAGCCTACCCCTGAAGAAGATGTTGAGACACCTGCCCTTGCGGCTGTACACTCAGAGGACACAGTAGCCGCGTCTCAGGAGCAGAGTGACCCCAACATCATTCACTCAGCTGGTGCGTCGGCTGAGGTGGAAACTCTCTCCACCACAACAAGGTCGAGCAAGCTGTGGGAGACCAAACACTGCAGTTTGGAGGCGAAGAATAGAAAATCACATAACAGCAGAGTGACATTAACGACGCTCAGATAGTTGAGTTTGTCTCAGCTGAGATGTCAACTGCTTTGCAGGCCGATGAAGTTGCTGCAACACCTAAGGCAAAGGATAGAGATACCCTGGGAGTCGAGACTCTAGGTCATGAAAGTGCAATCCAAGGAGTTGAGACTCTGATGGATGCCACGGTCGAAGACCCTAAGACAGCTACGTCTATCGAAGGGATTGTCGAAGACCCTAAGACAGTTGAGACTGTCGAATGGATTATTGAAGGCCCTGCACCAGTTGAGACTACTGGGGGTAATGAAGGGCTAAGGGAGGTTAACTTCCCTAGGTAAAGAGCAGACTGAATAGAACATTTCTCAACTTGAAGGAGCAGCACAAGAGGAGATCAGTGCCCTTCACGATTCCCAATAGCACATTGATACATCATTTTTAGGATTGGTGGATAAAGCCGAGTCCACTCACCCTAAAGATTCTTCGAGGGACAAGGCTGAGGATGTTCTCAAATCTTAGAGCCAAGTCAGTGATAAGACAGCTCGAATGAGGTTCAATTTCGATGATGAGCCAAATCCAAAGGCTTTATCATACTCCAATGACACTGATGATACAGCTGAGGACCAGGTTACTCAATTAGAAGAACACACTGAGACCGAAGAAGTTGTTAAGACAATTGAGGCTCAGTCAGCTGAGCAAACATCTACAAATGCTCAGCTGCAAAAAGAGTCAGCTGTGCAGGTTTCCACAAGTAACGACTCCTACAGCTCAATCGCAGGCTTTCACAGCTGCACCAACATCTGCTGATGATGCTGCCGCAGCTGAGGTACAGAGAGATGGTTCTATGCATCAAGAACAAGGGAAGGCTCCTCAGGAAGCAGACACGGAGATCCCATTTATTCGTAATGATGTTTTTGAAGATATATTCCCATTCACTGCTAAATTGCCCGGCATGGAGGATGAATCTGCTGCAAATCTCAAGAAATATACTGTGCATGAAGAGCCCATCATTCCCACAGATACGATTGTGCCAGTAGACTTCAATTTCGATGCCGAGTGGCCGGTAGCTGAGTCAAATCCGACAGCTGAGTTCCGTGAAGCCTTCAAGAAGATCTGCAAAGAGATTGAGAAGATGGAATGCCACCAGGCATCTATGGACTTACGATTAGATAATCGGGATGCTACCCTCACGATGAGACTGCCAGGGATTATAGTGCGTATAAGTGAATGGGATGCACATCAGACAGCCATGCGTTTGGAGCAGGTTTGTTACTTCAAGGCCCTATTTGCCAAAATGCTTGTTTGGAGTGCGGACACCTCAATGTATCAGCAGAGGATGAAGGAGTATATAGTAAGGATGGAAACTTCCCAGAAGTCGGATTTGGAGCTGCTACAGCACTTTCACAAGACTGAGATCACTCGTCTGGAGAACAACATGAATTAAAAGTTTAGTCTTTTGATGGCGGAGATGAAAATAGACAGTTGAATCAAAGGCTACTCGTTCCGAGGTTCGCAAAGCCTACTCCGCAGCAGACTCCAAGCAAGACTCGACAAACAGCCAACTGGATTTTCTCTTCAATGGACTATTCCCTGGGCTAACCCTTTCGTTTGGTGATGATACCAAAAAGGGGGAAGATGAGGCCCTGAATGGATTAAAAGAAGAAGTGAAGAGGGTAGGTGACACAGCTGAGGAGGAAGGAAGTTCAAAGAATTTAAAATTGATGTATGTTGAAACCCCACAGCTGTAAGTCCAAGCGGCTACTATAATCTAGAAGGGGGTGAATAGATTATCTCCATCTTTTCGACTTTACCCTCTTTTTCGAATCAAATACGCCAAGACAAGAATAAAGGTGCGGAAAGTAAACAACACACGTCGATTTATAGAGCTTCACTCCACCTAGGGACTACGTGCTCTACCACCCAGTATATCCGGGATGGGTTTCAAAAAAGAAAAAGAATTTTATTAATCACCAAAATTAATACAAATTCAACTTACAACGACACCTTGAAGAGCACCACACTCTTCTTCAACACCACCTTTGAGATTACCACAATCTCTCTTGAAGATTACCACAATCTCCAATGGCACCTTGTGAAGATTACCACAATCTTCAACCTTGAAGAATACCAAATTCTTCAACACCTCGACAAGAAGATTACCACAATCTTCTTACACCTAACACCTAGATCACCCAAGTGTGTTCTTACCACAAGAACACTCACAAGGATATCTTATGTTGAATGATTACCCAAAAATTCAAGATTACAACTCGATAATGAATTATACAATTGAGTGCAAGTGTAATCAAGAATAGCCTAGACCTCAAAAATGTGAAAGTGACAAGCTAGGCAAATTACAACAAGAATAATGACAATATAAGACCAAGTGTTTGCTTGAGTATTTCTTGTTGTGTTGTATTGTTCACTTTTGTTGTTGTACTTCAAATCTTCCTCTATTTATAGGAGATGATTGATCATTGATAGGCTCCTCTTGGGGATTGAAAATCTGTAAACAACTGCAAGACAATTGAAAAAAATAGTTGTTAGAAATCCATCCCACAAAATAAGGAAAGGTTGTCTGCTGTCAAACGGTCAGAAATTTGCTGTCAAACTTGAGGGCGACCGGTCGCGCACAAATAGACGTTAGAAAATAAGAATACACATTTACACAGGGTGAATGGTCGACGGGGGGTTCGACCGGTCGACCCCATGCTCAGCCGGTCGAGCAAGACCAAAAAACGAGTCCAGGAAGTTCTGTTTTAGAAATTGCTCCCAGGCACCGGTCGACGCCCCGGTCGACCGGTCGACGCCCACCCTGTTGACCGGTCAACCAGCCTTTTTTCAGCAAATAGCTTATTCACTGTTTTTCACAACTTTCAGGTACGGGATACCCTATAGGACGACCGGTTGAACTCAAAACAAAAGTGTTGTCCAATTTTATATCGAAAATAAACTTCAAGAAATACTCCAAAAAATAGTAAAAACATTTTAGACCGATCAAGAGTATTAGGACAACATTTAGAAACATTGTTTTGGTGTAAAAACACATTAACACAAAATCATCAAAAGTGTTGTCCAATTTATATCGAAAATAACTTTGAATAAATACTCCGAGAATTTAGTATAAACATTATAAATCATTTAGGAGCATTTGGGCAACAATTAAAAACATTGTTTTGGTGTAAAAACAAAATCATCAAAATCATGATAGAACCATTTATCAAACAATCTCCCCCTTTTTGATGATTATAAACCAAAACAATTATAACGAGGTCGATTTTGAAAACAAAACAATTTTACCAGTTAAAAAGAACTATCCGTTGTGAGCGACAACATTCCACGCAATATAATCACAAGGATGGGAGTAAAGAAATTCAAACACATATAGCAAAAGCTCCCCCTATCAATATGCACAACAAGAGTAATATAAAAGCAATCAACCACAAGCTAAAAGCTTGGCTTTTACATATTGATCTTACGTACAAGAGCTTATAAGCTCCCCCTGTCAACAAAACATCGTTAGACAAGTATACAAGTCCATAATACAACAATTGGACTAAGTATGATGCACAACTAATGGCTTTAGGAAGCCATAGCTTATAGCTTCTTTTGTTTAGCTTAACTTAGCTTTTATGAGCTAATAAGCTTATAACCTGTTTCTCCCCCTTTGGAATCATCAAAAAGAATGTTAGCACGATAAAAACATCATATAATCATATCAAAGTGCGCAACTAAACTGATGTATCGAGCTATTTTGAACATTGAAGCTTATAGACCAAATAGGAGGAAAAGTCGATCACACGACTTGTAGAAGCTTATGAAAACTCATTTGATTTGCAAAAAACATGATCTTTATAAATATATAAGACATTTGTAAACGAGAGAATCGTGTAGGTGATGAATTTTTCATTGAAACATTTTATCGAACACTTGGCGGGCGTCAAAGATCGAAAAAGATATATATAGCCCTTGTAAATGTAATCAAGCCAAGTTTTTTCATCACCAAAAACAATTTTGTAAATATCATCCATCAACAACCATCATGCTCAACACAAATATATAAGAATTGTATCAAGATATACACATATAAGCCAAGTTCTCAAGGGTTCAACCCAATTGAGATAAAAAAGTAGAATTCTTACCATTTAATCGGTGAAGACGAGCAATGATGATATTCGAGCTAGATAATCCCCAAAATATAAATTTTATGCAACAAAACACATTTGAAGTGAATTGTGTGTGAAAATGTCAAAGGGGTCAAAATAGAGAAGAAAAACATCAAAATGGAAAAAGTCTGGAAACAGAACAGATTTTAACCAAAAAATCTCTTAGGGCGACCGGTCTAGGGTATGGGCGACCGGTCGAGCAGGTGGGCGACCGGTCGGCCCAGACCCTAGCAGCCCATTGTTACCGTCCAGTTTTGAAATTCTGAAATTTGATCCAAAAATCCGATTTTTCGCCCCTAAGTTTTAAAAACGTGCAAAATGCAAACATAGACATCATTCAATATACATTATGTCATAATCAAGCTCGAAATGAGGTAAAATACTCAGCGGTGAGCGATTAAAAATTCTGCGAGTTATCCTTGAGATGGAATTAAACACATCTCAAGTTTTTGTTAAACATGCAATCCCTTAGAAAGAGATATCGAATCTCAATATGTTTAGTTCGATTATGACGAACCATATTTTGAAAAATTATTATCACCGGACTTGTTATCCCGAAAATAAGAACGTTTTAAGACTTTGGATACAACAAGTCAAAAAAAATGCCTTTCAAATATTTAAAAATTTCTTTTAACGACACTTTTAATGAGATTCGTTGGGATTGTTTTTGAACTCGAGCATATAGACATAAGGTATAGAAAATGTCGAGTCTAAAAGAGTAATAAACGAAGATAAACATACCTCGATTTTGTTTGTCGACCGATATGCCTTCCTCAACCTTTGTCAATCTTTACATGGTAGTCATAGAGGTTGAATTGGTTCTTTCTTCTTCAATGCCTCACTTCTTCTTTTGTATACTTTGAGTGTAGAATATAACCACCTTCTTGGCATTGTTGAACTTGAATTCCAATGAAAAAATTGAGCTCCTCCATCATGGTCATCTTGAATTTACCTTGCAACAACTTAGAAAATATCTTGTACAAAACTTCATTAGTAGCACCATAAATGATATCATAAATTTGTACAAGTAAGCATTCTTGCCCTTTTTCAAGAAACAAAGAGAGTAGATTAACTTTACCTCTTGTAAAATCATTTTGCAAAAATAGCTAAGTCTATCAAACCATATATGGGGTGCTTGTTTTAAACATAATAAGGCCTTTTATACAAATCATTTTGTCCTAAGAATTTTCAAAACCCTGATTGTTTTTCATAGACTTCTATTTGAATAAAACCATTTTAGAGAATTGGATTTAACATCCATTTGGTAAAGCTTAAAAGTTTCTTAAAACGAGAATGGGCAAGTAAAAATGCAAGTATATTCTAAATGAGCTATGAGTGCAAATATTACATCAAAATCATTACCTTCTTCTTGACAATATCATTGAGCTACTAACCTTGTCTTGTTCATCAAACTTGTTGCAAAATCTCAACAAAGAATCTTGCACAAGAGCATAGTAATATCGAATGGTAGAGACACTATAGCAAGTAACGCATACTATGCTTAAAGAAAATCATCAAGAATATAATACAACATGTAAGTTCAAACAAGCTTATAGAAAGCTATATAAGGTCTCTTTTGAATTTGAAAATCCGAGAGCAAATAGTTGAGACCTCATTTAAAGGAAGCATTTGAACAAGAGTTTTGACAAGAATGAATATGAGCCATCAAATATCGAATAGTGCCTTTCAAAAAAAAATTCCTTTTTAATGGCACTTGTGTGAAATACTTTGAAATAACTTGAAAAACAAGCACATAGGCATATGACAAAATTATATCGAATCTAAGAGATGAATAACAATAGTGAGTGTACCTCGATAGTTCATGTTACTCTTGACATATTATGACGTAGATGGCCATTTGTGATGATATATGAATCCTACACAATTCTTAAACAAGACTTGCACAAAACAAAAATGATACAAGTGTAGGCTAAAACAATAAAAGATATCGCAAGTAAGCTCATGCCATAAAAATTCATAAGAAATGATAAATCAATTAAGTCTAAGCAAATACACAAGAGTTTAATATAATCATCATACAAGGTCTTCTTTTCAAAGAATTTTTAAAAACACAAATATATATTGAAGACCTTAATTTTAAAAATAAATATTTTGAAAACTCATTTTGAAAATATAGGCACAAATAAATACATGCATAATAACTAAATAAAATGCATATTTAAATGGGGAGATACGGTTTACCAATTACGCCATTTCCATGGGTTGTGTCGTTCCCGTTGTTGATGATATCTTCCCCTTTGAAAATCATCTTGTTGATGATGGCTTCTCCAATTGCTCCATCTCCAAGCATTGTGGCCTTCCCATTTTTGAAAGTGTCTTTCTCTTGGAAATTCATTGTGGTGATATCTTCTCCTTTGATCAAATGAGACGCTCATTTGATGTCTTCTAGGCGGTATGAATTTTCCTTGATTTTTATTCCGTCGGGTACCTAATATAACATTGTTTTGTGGTACCCTCAAGTGCTTGGGTCCTTTGGGATTAGTCTTGAGACTTTTAGGTCTCCAAAAATAATTAGAGCTATTTCTAGCCCGACAAGTATTTACCGTATGACCCTTTTTACCGCAATAGAAGCAAGTAATAATTTTTGGAGCATAATGACCAACATGTATAGGGACTTGATTTCTTTTCACATAATTAACAACATTAGGCTTATGATCAAGTCCTTTATCACAATTATGAATATCAATAATCTTGGTCATTTTATCGGTACTCAAGTTGGATTTTGATAAATCCTTTTTCATACAATTAATATCCTCAACTAGAGTACTATTTTCTTTTTCAATGTTTCTAACCTTGTTAAGTGTGGTGGTGTGAGCACATGATAGTGATTCATAGGAAGTAGATAAACAATCCTTTTCATTTTTCAAAACATTGAATTCCTTTTTCAAATTTTTGTACTTAACAAGTAAACGTTGGAATTCATTTTGAAGGTCATCAAAATCATCTTGTAAATCACTATAATCATTTTGTATAACAATATCATAGGAAGTAGAGGGTTTAAGACATACCTCATTTTCTTCTTCGATGCCCATAAGACATTGTTCGACTATTTCATAGTTGGAAGTTGTAAAAGGCTTGTTCCTTAGATTTTACCTTGTATCCCTTTGAGAAGTAGATGCTTTTGAGTTGCTCCTATCATTTGCATATACTTCATGAATGGCTTCTAATTTTTGTCATACTTCATGAGCCGATCGAGTTCCTACAATGAAATCATTTTCCAAATTAGTAAGTGAACAATACAAAATATTGAGAGCTTTACCATTTAAGGAAATTATTTTCTTTTCTTCATCATTGAGTTCCTTGAGAACCTTGGAGGTTTATGGTGTGTCTTTCATCGGAATAGATTCTCCATTGATGACGATATACCAAATATCGAAAACGCAACATTGTAAATAGCATTCCATTCTTTCTTTCCAAAATGTAAAATTTTTGGAATCAAATCGAGGTGGCTTGGTGGTGGAGGTGCCAGAAAGATGAGCTTCATTCGTAGCCGACGATCGTTCCTCTTCACTCACGATGTGAAACGAGCTTGCCAAAGAGTTTGGCTTTGATACCACTTGTAAGTCCAAGCGGCTACGATAATCTAGAGGGGGGTGAACAGATTATCTCCATCTTTTCGACTTTACCCTCTTTTTCGAATCAAATACGCCAAGACAAGAATAAAGGTGCGGAAAGTAAACAACACACGTCGATTTATAGAGTTTCATCCCACCTAGGGACTACGTGCTCTACCACCCCAGTATATCCGAGATGGGTTTCAAAAAAGAAAAAGAATTTTATTAATCACCAAAATTAATATAAATTCAACTTACAACAACACCTTGAGGAGCACCACACTCTTCTTCAACACCACCTTTGAGATTACCACAATCTCTCTTGAAGATTACCACAATCTCCAACGGCACCTTGTGAAGATTACCACAATCTTCTTACACCTAACACCTAGATCACCCAAGTGTGTTCTTACCACAAGAACACTCACAATGATATCTTGTGTTGAATGATTACCCAAAAATTCAAGATTACAACTCGACAATGAATTATACAATTGAGTGCAAGTGTAATCAAGAATAGCCTAGACCTCAAGAATGTGAAAGTGATAAGCTAGACAAATTACAACAAGAATAATGACAATATAAGACCAAGTGTTTGCTTGAGTATTTTTTGTTGTGTTGTATTGTTCTCTCTTGTTGTTGTACTTCAAATCTTCATCTATTTATAGGAGATGATTGATCATTAATAGGCTCCTCTTGGTGTAAAAACAAAATCATCAAAATCATGATAAAACTATTTATCAAACAACAGTTAGGTGAAGTCACGGCCTCAATTCTTAGCAAGCTACCCCTGAACCTACCTGTTGAGAAAGTTGCGGTGGTCATGAAAGATAAAAGGAAGGCCATCGAAGCTGCATTCGATGAATTAGTTGAGAAGCAGTCAGCTCGCATGGAAGAGCTTTTGAAGAAATATGGTGGTCCTCCAGCCGAAAAAGACTATGCTGCGATCAAGCCCCCGAAGGACATAGCAATGCCTGATGCTGGATTTGAGCCCAAATCCACAGAAAAAGTTTCAAACTCTTGAAGCAGAAGGATATTTTCAAGGAATGACTCTACCTCAAGCGTGGGATGTATATTGGGAGAATGGATTCGAAGTATGTCAATCAGCTGAGAAGCAGCAGACTTCCAGCAGTCACTCGGCTGGAAAGTCTAAGGCCCCAGTACACTATACGCCAAGAGGAAGAGGAGCTGAGTCAGGATGGGGACGACATGGTGGCGGTGGAAGAGGTTCTCAACCACGGCCAAGACCAAAAGATGTAACGTATGTTGATCCACATAAGAAATGGATCACTTATTGAGCTGGACATGATCACCTTGCAAATCTAGAAGTTGCACGCAAGTTGGCTGAAGCCAAAAAGAGGCAAGATGGAGAAAATGAAAGGTCTATAAGAAGATGGCTTGAGAGGAAGCAAAGGGATGACCCTGCTACCAAACGAGCCTATGAAAATAAGAAGAGAGATGAAGAAGAAAAGAAGAGAAGGAGGCCAGAGGATGACAATAAGAGAGCTGATGAAGAAGAAAGAAGAAGGAAACAGCAAAGGCGTTGAAGTGTGTTGCGAACCCCTTCATGTATTTTGTTGTAAATACTTTAATGTAAGTCTTCTGTAATAATCTCAGTGAATTTCCCTGTAATTTTCACTGTGTATGTATCTTAGCTTAGAAATACATTGTATTGTCATGTTTATATAAAAAGCTCAGATACTTGTTGTAAACAGCTTTGTAAAGGACAAGAATGCTATGATCAATAAAATGATTATTTAAAGCATACATTCTTTGTTACTGCACTGCTTGTATGTTTGTTGTTTACTTATTTTGAATGTTTTAAGTTTTGGCATCATCAAAAAGAGGGAAATTGTTAAGAAATTTATTTGTTAGATTTTGATGATACCATGTAAAAGTTAAACTAGGAAGTTGGCACCCCATTTTCCTTGTAATTATCCATTGTAATAGATAGGACTGGATGAGCCGAGTTAAGTCAGCTATGTCAAAGATTACAAGAAGTCAACTGCGGACTGGAATGAAGACTTTGTTGTGTATCAGCTGAGTATGGCCTAGAAGGAAGTCAAAGACTTGACTGAAGGAGAGTCAGCTGTGGAACAGCTGTGAGAAGTGTCAATTAAGTCAACTCAAGAAGCCAAGTCTAACAGTTGAAGTGATAGTTGAGTCAATCCCATGATTGGAATAGACTCAAGTCAAGAATATTACTCGAAATAGTAATATGTCAAGCTGCCAGGTCTTAAACTGTTTTACCCAGAATTGTGCAAAAGGGATAAGCCAATGGGAAACACTGCACCTAGTGTTAGAAACCTGCAATGCTGGAATGTCATTTAATACGAGGAAAGGTCAACATCACCAAGGCTGCAGACCAAGACAAGACAAGCCAACGAACACAAAGTGGCATTTGAAACTAGCCTATCTCTTCAACGGGCAAACTTCAAATGTGCACTATAAAAGGATGAGGAAGCTATTGAGAAAAGGTGACCTTGATTACCTGAACCTAGCAAGAGCAGGCATTATTCAAGCAAGTAATCTGAAATATTCTCAAAGCAATTCAAGTAATTCCTCAAGCCTTAAACTTGAAGAAACTCGATCCAACACAAGCTGTGAAATCCCGTATGGAGCCACCTTCTCCACTCGGCATGCCTTCTCCTTTTCGCTTTATCTTAGGGGTTAAGGACCACCACGTCTTACCCAGGCTTCTTGTCCTCTTAATTTTCATTCATCTGTAATAAGGATCGATAACTTCAACCAGTTGAAGAGGAAACTTTTGAAGAAACAAAAGGGGTCTACTTTTCAAGTTGAAGGATTTTAGAAAGGTTCAAGGTCGAACCATTATCAGGTTTTTTGGAAGGCTTCGTGATCAAATCCAAGAACTTGAGAAGTGAGTTGAAGTAGCAAGGCAGCTGCCCTGTGAAGAAGCTGAGTCGCAAGAGAAGCCAACTGTGTGATCAAGGTCTCCAGACTGATAACCGCTTTGTAAACTGATCTGTTATATAGTGGATTCCTCCAGGAGTTGGAGAAGAGAGGATTAGAAGAATTACCCCATCTTCGAACCTCTATAAAATACTTGTGTAAATTTACTTTCGACAATTTACATTCCTACATATTTACTTATATCTGCTGTTAGTATACATTTGCTATCCAACTGATAAATAACTAGGTGCTAAAAATCAACTGTTTAAAACAAGCTTAAAATCAATCAAATGGTGTTAAGTCTTCCGCTATAAAAACCAAATCAGCCAAGTTAAGTATTTGGTTTAAGTAGCCGAGTTATACTATCAACAGCTCTATTGAGTCTGTTGAGTGGGTAACTTAGCTGAATAGCCAACTTAGTTGTCCCCCAAGGACACAACTGATTTGAGTCAACTCTGTCAAACTATTTAAAAGGACTAAAATCGAAAATTTGGTAAGGTTTATTCAACCTCCCTTCTAAACCTTACACCACACCCCTTGGGACCTACAGTTCACTTCTCTTAGCCCACTCTTCATTTCTTCTTTAAACTACCTACACTTTTCCATAAAAAACAAGCATAACACACACAAAAATAGACTCAACAACAAAACACACAAATACACAAGCAAAAACATGAAATATACTATAAAATATATAGTAATAAAATTAAAATAACCACACAAAATACTAACAAAAACACACAAAACAACTCCCCCACACTTAGCCTTTTGCTTGTCCTCAAGCAAATAATAACGCCTATAAATCCTACAAGAAATATTATGTTCAATTTGAGAGTCAATTCATTCATCACACCACGTGATATCCACCTCGGATTATCCTGTGTTGATCCCCAACCTTCACAACAGACTCATTCGGCTAAGGTTAATACTTAGTGAAGGTGTTCGACCCTCCTTACTCGGTTTCAAATCCGTGTCAAAAGTTGCAACCCTGTCATACGCACAATAAATCACGCAATTACTAGCCATGAACTATTTTTTTTCGATATATTTTTTCCGCTAGAACGCTTGAGATACTCTTCCACTAGATATAAACTTCGGATTTTTTCCAAAGGTTCCTAGGGTGGTTTCCCATACTCATATTTGAGCTGCCGTTTTACGTAAAAGACAAACATGAGGCTCATGAATGCTCCTAGTTACTAAGCGACTCAACCAGCGGAGTATAATCTCAATTGCTTTATTTATTTTTTCTTTGCTTTCTTTTTTTTTAATATGGCACACCCTTTTTTTCAGGTGTTTTTATTTTTTTTCTTTTTTTATTTGTTCGCAAGGCTAGGAATATTGTGTACACATACAAATCAAAACAGAGTTTTAACTTAATTCACATCGATGAAACTTCGCAATTCAAGCCCCACAACCTAAACTATCATTTAACCATCGCCTTATTTGTCTATCACAAGGGTTGATTAACATTTTAGTCAAATCCTACGTATCAAATTTATGGTGTTATTTTATAATCAAAACTCAAATTGTAAAAAGCGTTAGGCGCTTGCTAGGCGGCAGACTAGGGCCTAGCATCTAGGCGGAGCCTGGACGGGGTTAGGTGGGACCTGGGCGGGATTAGGCGGGCCTAATCGGAAAAAGAATCGTAGGCGGACAAGGGGGTCTAGCGCCTAGGCGGGGATTAATCGGGCTAGGCGGAGATTTTTACAACAGAGGCTAGAGGTGGGTATGCATGTGTAGGTTCTTTATAAATGTACATAACTACCTCATCTAACACCTTATTCCTAGCCTAACGATGCTCATGGTGCTTCAAGTCAACTAGACGCTCGTGGCAATTTTTATATTTAACAACAACCCATACATGCCCACCTTGCCACCTAGCTACACGTATCATCCATCCACAATTTTTATCCACACAACTCGCAACAAATCTAACTTTGTCTCACTTTTCAACCATGTGATATCTATTTTCCAGCATACAAATTGTTGCAAGTTGTCGATTAAATTATTCTTTCATACTGAAGGAGTTAGAACTGCTTGTTTGATTGCTCATAAGCCCCAAACCATTGTGACCAGTTCCCACAGAATTCCTTTTGTATGAAGGACTACCAGTCCTAGTGTGCCAACCTTCATGCCCATGTTCTTATACATCTTCATGCCCATTTTAGTGTCCTCCATCCTGCCCATAAGTCTTTCCATATTCTTGCCCACCATCATGACCATTTTCATGCTCATGTTCGTGTGCACTTCTTGGCCCACTTCGTGGCCGACCTTTCTGTCCATAGCCAATATTTTTAGTCAGACCAGTATGTCCCTCACCCTGCCCACGTTTGTGCCTACCACCTTGTTTGACATCTTCCCTTGTTGTTGCCTCACCACCACCACCACCATTCCTGGAATGCTTCGTTTGATAAGTAATAAGCAATTCTTCTTATAAATCATCGTCATACGGCACATCTATATCCTCCAAAACATACTATCATTCTCAAGGTCTTCCATACTCATACCAAAATATTCTTCAAAATTCAGTTTTTTTAGCGACCCCTTTGCCTTTATCAATGTAATGCACGAGATGTGGTAGATCCTCTTAAATGATAGTTTCTTTTTTAATTGGCAACAACTCCTGATTGCTATTAGCTGACTCAAACGTATTTTTTTCTTCTTTTCTCTGGTAATCAAACAAAACGACACAGACAAAGGCTTCCTGCTATTCATGTGAACAAGTAGTCTGACATTGTTATCATCGGTGACTGGACATGATGGCAAGTGATCAACATGTTCACAGCCAAACCAACTGGTTAACTCTATTTCACAGTCATTGGGATTAATTTTACACAAACAAATAAGCTTTCTCCAATAATTCAGAATACGTGAAATTCAAAGAAAATAGAATAGTTTTGGATTGCTTCCCTATAAACTTCCATCGGAATGTACTTATGTCACAATCTCAACTCCATCCCAAAATATATATATATATATATATATATATATATATGTGACTGCAGTAAATTAGGATATAAGAGTTCAGCTTCCTTGTTTCAGACTAATATTTGATATTTAATATAATTGCCCACTCAAATACCCATCCAAATGCCGATAAGGAAAATATTTTAACGCGCTAAAATAAAATTAAAAAAAATCAAAAATATTTAAAAAAAAATTTATGCAAATTTTATATGTTTCTACATGCAACCTAAATGCAATCAAACATGCAACAATACTTAATCACGCATTCTTGACAACCCCCCAAACTTAAATCATGCTTCGTCCCGAACATATTAGGAAATTATCAAAAAAAAAAGAGGAATGCGCGATAAGTACTTACTTTTCTATTGAGGCAGAGGATAGTGGCACTGACCGCTTTACCATTGCTCCATTCATTTCATTAGTTCTAGTACATTCGCTTGAAATTCGTCAAAGTGTTCATACAATTTCGCACCTTCAGTAGGAAACAATAGTTCCTCCTCCCTTGAATAGGTCTCGTTTGTGCCCTGAAATGCATATCAAAACTCGTCTGCCATTTTGTTCGAGTTTTATTTTTTTTAACCTGGAGTATGTCATGACGCCTCCTACACAACAACTCAAAAAAACAAACAAAACTAAAAACTAAGTTTATAAAAATCAAAAATCAAATAAATAAAGGCGATTAAAATTTGTGCTTCAATTAAGATTGAGCTACTTATTACTATATCTAAGTCGAATCTTTCAATCCCTGGGATCATGAAAATCTTTTCACTAAACTGCAAGTGTATAGTGTAACTAGCAGATAGCAGCGAGCAAGGTCGTATTCCTCAGGGATTGAATACAAAACACTTACGCTATAGTAAATATTGTATTCCAATTTTATTGAAGCGATCGAAAATCAGAAAATTATTATCGAAACTAAACCCTAACTATCAAATAAAATAAAATCTCTAAATTGTTAAAGACTCGAACTCCACAAGTTTTCAACAAATACAAAAGCAACCCTAGGCATATAATCTCAACATGCTTCTTCAATATTAAATCCAAATAATGTTTCATCAAAACCAGTTTATGTGTCTCTATGGCTTCAATTCCTAAATTTGTTTATTCCCCCTCCCAAAGCAAATAAACAGTAGATTAATACCAATTGATTACATCCCTACTCAACAATTAATATCAACTCCCAAAAGATCTTTGAATTGGAGTACTCCCCACAAACAGTTATAAACCTCCCGACTCTATACCCATTTATGTCTGAATTCGATTTTCATTTGTTAGAACTCATCCCCAAATTATGAACTAAAAATTATGACATGCAAATTATTGATTAGATAATATACAAGAAATAGGCATTCGAATTCATATAATAGAACACATGAACCAATTAAAAAAATAATTAATATAGATTTAACATGAATCCACGGTTTTGATTATGCCCTACGATCACAATGATTAGCCCAACATATTTGATAACAAATTTATAGACAAAATTGAAATCAAATAGTTTGACATTGTTTTTGTACAAATAAGTGATCTAAACTAAGAAATATAGAATCCTTCTTGTCATAATGGATCCTCCTTTCCAGCCTTCGAACTCTTGTGCTTCCATAGATGTGAAAGGACTTGTGGTGTTCTTCGTTGATTAGTGCCTTCCTCTCAGAAGTATGTAGATTTGTGTAACCTTAGTGTATTTTGATGTATTTTCTGATGTAATGACTTGTAATTTCGTCCATGCCTTGGTCCCCTTTATATAGGTGCTTTGAGAGATCACTGGTAGAGTTCTGACCGGATGAGGAATAAAAATTAGAAGCAGAACATTTCACACGGCCGTGTGAAATCACATGGGTGGGTCGTGTAATCTGTCTCTGAAAAGCAGGTCGCATGAACGTGTAAATTCACATGGTCCATTCACACGATCAGGTCGTGTGAATTCACATGGTCCATGTGACTTGTAAATGTGTGAATTTGCTCCTGAGATCTCATGAATGTTGTATCCCTTTGTCTTAGCTTTCCATAGTCACTTGAATTAGCTCAATAGCAAGTTTGTAGAGAATGTTATGGCCAAAATACTAAACCCTGCCAATGCTGAAAACTGTTAGCTCGTTTCGACGTTTTCGAAAGAAATTCCCTTTTGTTTGACCGTCCATGCTTCTTTCCTTCACATCTTTACTCGTACCTTGACTCTTGACATATTCTTTGGAACGTGCTATCGCGTTTTGTCCAATTTAGCTCCATTTTCTACAAAAATATACAAGATACGCAGTATCACACCCAACAAAGGAAACCAACTAAAACTCACTAAATATACATACAAATGTATCAAATATGTACCAAAATATGCCCCTAAATGCACGTATATTTTACACATATCAACAATCAGAACATCAATCAGGGTATAAGAGTTCAGTTCCCTTGTCACAAACTAATATTTGACATTTAACATAACTACCCACCCAAGTGCCCACACAAGTGCCAGCAATCGGAAAACTAATTAGGATATAAGAGTTCAGTTCTCTTGTTCCAGACTAATATTCAACATTTAATATACATATCCACTTAAGTGCCTACCCAAATGCCCACTATCGTCCCACCAATTACAAGTTACGAGAAAAATTAATTCCACCATTTTTAGCAAATTTGAACAACAATTATGGCATGATGATCATTCTATACACAATATCTAACTATTTCAAATTATACTCATTTGAAAAATCATAAAAAAATTGGTAATTGAACCATTTTTCAAAAACAAAAAAAAATCCGATTGCATGAAAGAACCATCAAAACTAACATTTATCCATAGTTTGAGGCAACAATTAGTCAAACACGTGTCCTTTCCAAGCACGCTTGTCTGTCAACTAAGATTGTGTTTCCTTCAAAATTTCGTGTCTCCTTCTCCAATGTCAAAACCCTAACAAACTTGATTTTTGCTACAACTCGTAAATCTTGCTCTGAGTTGATCGATTCTTGTTTCCTCTTCTAAAAAGCTTGACTGCTTTGTGTTTCACCCCAAACTGGGGCTTGTAATTGGTGAAATGAACTCACGCTCCTATCTTAACGCTCATCCAAAACCTTTCACTGTTTTTTTTTGTTTTTTTAAGTAAAGGGTATTTTAGACTTTTCAGGGGGTATGGATGAAAAAATATCATCATTTAATAAAGTGGGAGTAGATTTCTTTAATACCCCATGTTGGGGGTATTTTCATGAATTTTCCTTGATAACTGGCCATCTTTATAGTTGGGAGATTCGTGAAAATACCCTCCCACATGGGGATATTAAAGAAATTTGCCCCCAACTTATTAAATAAGGATTTTTGTCCATTCGCACAACCTAAGAAGACCAAAGTATCCTTGGCTTAAAAAAAAGGAAATAAAGAGAGAAACTATGGCAAAAATGCACAGGAGCAGAAACGAAAGAGAATTTCTCCCAAAAAATCCTAGTAGCAGTATCTAATCTAAAAAGAAACAAGCTTTGGAGAAGAAATCGACCTACATGAAGGTTAGTTTTCATGGTTCTTTCATTATAAATTGAATTTAAGTTTGCATTTCCTTTTTGAAATATGTTAAAGTAGCCAAATTTTTAGGTTTTTTAGAGTGGGTATAATTTTATATAGTTGGATATAGTGTATAGAATGAATACGCAGTTACAATTCTTGTTAAAATTTGCAACAATTGTGGATTCGGTTTTTTCGTCGAATAACATTTTGTGGGCAGGGGAGTGAGCCGAAAGTGGGCAGTTGGGTGGGCAGTTATGTAGAATGTCTAAATAATTCTCTTATATCCTGACTTTGTTTTGCAGGGTGTACATAATGTCCTTTATTGATTGTATGGGTTGATATCTAGGACCGTGACATGACTATTTTTTTATGGAGGATTGCATGGAAGAAATTGAAAATTGTTCTCTTCCTGTCGAGTGTCACATATTCCGAGTTGTTAGAGAAATCTTATGCATTGTGTAAAATCAATGTATTAAGAAAGTTGTATTATTGCATTGTACAACTTATTCAATTAAGTTGTGATATTGATCAATGTAATGTATTATTTTTGGACAAGATTTAGGTATGATATTCTACTTGTATCGTTGTTCACAAATTCATATAATGTGCATTATAGTGGGTAGTGGAGTGAGCAGTAAATGGGTAGGATAGTGGGCAAGTTGCTTTTCAAGAAGGCAAAAAGATCACATAGGGGTCAGGTGGACATTATGGTGGGGGTGGAGGTGGGCATGTTGCTTTTCAAGGAGAGTGAGATCACAGAGGGTTTAGGTGGGTATCGATATAGGCATGGAGGGGGGCAGATTACCTTTCAAGAATGTGAGGGTCAGTTGGGCATGAAGATGGGTATGTTGTTTTTTAAGGAGGCAGATATATCACAGAGAGTCGGGTGGGGAATGAATTGGGCATTAAGGTAGACAGGGAGGTGGTCATCCAAATATGAGAGGCATAATGTTAAAAATGTACAAAAAAATGAAGAAATATATATAAGGATAAAAACTTGTGTAAATAAGTATGCATCCAAATTTATATACTTAACATGAAAAATATACATACTACATATTTTCTTTAACGTTTATACAAAACTAAGTTATTATGCATTTCAATACTTAATATTATCTTCTTTAAAAAGTTCAACACAAATTCTAAGCCTATAATCACGGTCACGGGTACTGTTGAGTTTGTCAACCAAACTTGTACCCCAACATCGACTTTTGATCCCACTAACTCGGTCTTTTGGACTACGAGCAAAAAAACATCCATTTTTAAATGGATGTCATCCTTCATAGTTTGATGGGTAGGAAAGTCGACAAACATGTGGGCAGTGGACCGGTCAGTCAAAATGTGGGCAGAAAGGTTGGCCGATATTTGGGCAGGAAGCTTGATAGGAAATTTTTTAGGAGATTCTTGCACGCAAACCTCCATCAAAAAATAGTGTTTGAAGATTTCTTACCGCAAGCGTACGGTGTCAAGTTTTAGTATAGATTAATAAGTAGGTTTATCGTCTCCACATGAATTGGTATCAAATTTTAACTAATTGTTGTAACTATAATAGCTTAATTCTATTTAGATAATCGAAAATAGATGGATTATGATTAAACTAAAAATAAAACTAAAACTATACTAATAAATTTGTCCAGAAAAATTATCAAACACTTAATATATAAGAATTCTAGAAGGTTGATTCACCTAGTTATCCCCTATATTCTCAATCCAGTTTATTAATAACACGTTATTAATCTATAAGCTCAACTATTCCTACCGTTTATCACCTTATCTCTCGAGTGCCAAGTAATTCTAGGTTTCAATCCTGATTTCAATATCTCTATAAAAATCACAAATTAAACCTTAATATGCTCGACGAATATTCTATCGCGGACTTCAAAAGATTCATAAACTTCTCAAATATATGAAACCCTAAATTAGGCTATTACATGGCCAAGTGTTCAATTACCTCTCTTGAGTGTCAAATCAAACACGCCAAATAATCTAAACTATTGAACAAATAATTCAGATGCAATCAATCCAAATAGCCCAAAGAGATTTAATAACATGCGAATCAAATAAAATGAAAATCAAAACATAGGTTCAAACGTAAGTTACATCAAGCCCCTAGAAAAATAAGTTTAGCTCATGATGGATGTACAAAAACTCATGAAAAAGTAATTATAAATCTCAAGGGTTCTACAAAGATAGTGGAAAAATAATTCAGAAGAATCAAGGAAAGAATCCTCTCTGTTTCCACAAGATAGATGCCTTCAAATCTTGTCCCGAACTCTTTCTTCTTGCTCAAAGTCATCCCGTGTGCTCAACAGAATGTCCAACCCCTTTTTTGTACGTCCCTTTGTTGTATTTATATCCAAAAATCTGTCCAAAACCTTAATAAAAAAAACAAGTTTCAAAGTCTGGTCGGACGTCGCGTGCTGCACCGTGCCTAAACGGGCACTGCAGCACTCAAAACTGTGCATTCTGCCCTATTTTTGGGTACTGCGCTGTAGCCTTCTATTTGGAGCGCAGCAGCCCTCCCCGCGTTGCAGCTCTCTATTAGGGGCGCTGCAGCCCTCCTGCACTTTCAGCGTTTTATTGCGTGTTTTCTTCTTCAAGTGCGACTTCTTCCTCCCAAACACGTTTTTCATCATTTTTCATCATCCTTCAGCTACCATAACCTGTATTAACACCCTAACGACACCTAATTAAGTAAAATAGACTCAGACTACTCTAAAACACCCAAAAACAATGCAAAATCTTAGTCTAGAATAATCGATTCATTGGCATAAACCAACTTAACAAATACCCCCAAAATTAGACTATTGCTTGTCCTCAAGTAAGTTAACTGATTCTTGAAAAACAAAAGACACGAATTAAACAAAAATATCAACTACTGACTCGAACAAACGAACTGCAAAACTTCACAACCAAACTCATTTGTCTCATAGTTCGTTTCACTATCAATCAAACATGCATTTTAACAATGTGATCTCATGAGTGTGGAATGTTCTTGCCAACTCCATTTCATTATCCGGATAAATTCACGCAATCAAATATTTTCCAAATGATCCACTTTTGAGTATAGAAGTGCAATGTTTACCGGACTCCATATGCTTATCTTTCACACTAATCTCCACTAATGTAGGTGAATGTAACACAAAGATCAATAGGACTTTCAAAGCTTGTAATGTGGGCTTAGGGTAAGTAGAAAAATATGGGATTATGTGGCTCAAATCACCCAGACACACAATTATCAAATCTAATAAACACATGTTAATACCCAACTGTCACTTTCATACATTTCCCTTGTCACGCTTCATGAGCTTTCGTGCCCACTGATATTTTTTTTCTTTTTTTTCTCTTTTTTTTTCTTTTACATGAAACCCCCAAACTTAATCTTTTGCATAACTTTATACATGGGGTTTAATATTTTCAATTCTAGGGCAACTTCACACAATTCACCCTTTTCATCATACCCATCCTCAACCTTTAACATCTTTCTATAAATTGTGTGTATGAGTGACGGGTAATTGGGATTTTCACATGTAGGATCTGGGTATTGGATTGGGTGCCAAAGAAACGAGTTTAAAAATGCTCAAAGGGGGACACTAGGGATAATATATAAAAGTAAAGGTAGGTATTTATGGTTGTAGTTGTTCAAAGATGGCCTAAATCACTTCCTTAATGTTACTTCACCTAGGATTTCGCCTCGACTAATGTTTAGACAAGTTCTAGAATCCGGTGGGATCATTCAGTCAACAATCAATCACATAAATCGTCTCTAAATAAATCAACAGAATCAAACAAGTAGATGGAATAAATGTGAAGTAAAACAGATCCAAGCTCAAGCACATACTCCTTTGACCGTTCAACTCATATTCAAAAAATTCACTTAGGCATGCACTTTTACAGTTACACAAATGACTTAACTCGACTCTAGATTCTTTTTTCAATTTTTTTTGATACTTTGTTTTTACAACACATGAATCGACTCAATGAACGAATACAGATTACACCCCCCCAAACTTATAACGAACACTGTCCCCAACGGAGAGGTGAGAAAGAGACTTTCCTAGTAGCCAAGGAGCTAAGGCTCCTCATCGGAATCATATGGTTATACTATGTGTACTAAGCTTCTCGTATAAGAGTATTTGCGCCTCCAAATGCACAAACTGGTGGGTGTCGTATTCCTCTAAGGTAATGGCCTTTTCTTTTCCTTTGCCTTTGCCCGCTCCCTTTTTGGTTTTGCATCTTTGTAACCTAGCAAGGTAAACAAGAAAACAAAACTTGTGGAAACATGGAATTTGGTTACGGGTGAGAAATCGGTAATCAACGTACGTAGAGATGCACCGAAGCAAAAGAATTAGTACCATATATTGAATGCAAGTGTGAGCGTGCAAGATGACAATCATATAAGGTGAAAACTTCAATTGAGCATTTTGTCAAATACCTTGTGGGCATGAGTTTGGAAAAGGATTGTCAGTGCTTTGGAAATATCATTTTAATCCCAAAATTCAATACCAAAACCTAATTCTAACATGAAAATTCAAAGCACAATGCAATATATAACAATAATAACACTAACACCACCACAAGCCAATCACACAAAATAGAGAAATATGGGGAAAACCATGGGGAGGGGTTTGGAGGGAGCCAACTTACAAAATAATGTATGGAAGGGATGAAGATGGTGTGTGATGTGTGAGAGTGCTCCCAATATGAAGATTAAGTGATTATGGGACGTGTTTGGTGTTAGAGGGGTGTTTTTTCGTCGAGTGCAAAGCCAAAGGGGGTGTTTTGTTGTGTTTGAAAGAAAAATGAATTGAAGGGCTGTTATAAGGCTCAGCCATGGGAGCGCGTTGCAGCCCTCCTAAGGAGGCACTGTAGCCCTCTCAAAAAATTTGTCTCTGCTCGAAAATTCAAGGACCGCGTTGTAGCTCTGTCACTTGGGCACTGCAGCGTTATGTTGCTGATGTGAAAATCCTGTTGCATGTTGCAGCAGAGGTTGGGGTGGCTTCCTTCGCCCGGTTTTCCATCAAAATTACTTCAGGAACGTGCAATAAAAGGGGTCAGGGTATGATGCAACTCAACTAATCCTAATAATGCAAAATTTACTGCGAAATCAAATATAATACTAATTTAATAACTAAGAAAACACAGAAAATGCTTGGGTTGCCTCCCAAGAAGCGCTAAGTTTACAGTCTTCAGCCAGACTTTGTCAGGAATCATCAAGTTGGAGCTCAAATGGGAACATTGTCCATGTTTCCCTTAGACACTTCCCAACCACCAATATCCTCAGCTCGATGCCCACCCATTTGATGACAATCATTAGATTCAAATTGAAGCCTCTTGGTTGGATGGATGGTGAACACGACTTCCTCCTTATTGACCCGCAGAGTCAGTTCACCCAATTCTACATTAATCAATGCCCTTGCACTAACTAAAAATGGCCGACCAAATATTATAGGTATCTTGTGGTCCTCCTTCACGTCCAACACTACAAAATCCACAGGGAATACAAATTTGTCAAATCTCACTAACACATCCTCAATAACTCCCCAAGGATAGGTGATGGATCGATCTGCAAATTGAAACGTGTTATTGGGCGGCTTCACCTCCCCAAGACCAAGCTTCGTGAAATCAGATATGGATATAAGATTAACACTGGAACCAAGAACACAAAGTGGTTTTCCAAAGAAAATACCTCCAATAGTATAAGAAATAGTAAAATTCCCCGAATTCTTCATTTTCTGAGGTAATTTTCTCTACACTATCGCACTGCATTCCTCTGTCAGATGGATAGTCTCAAACTCCTCCAACTTTATTTTCTTTGGTTCCACTCCCTTAGTATAAATGGCCAATTGTTCGGGTGCATGTTGACTTTCTGACTCATTCTTTACATAAACTGCACTGCAGTGCTCTCTAGGATTCACCTCTGTATCACTTGGAAACATGCCTCTCTGCTGCAATGAATTCACTACTGTCGCTAACTGACCCATTTGTGTCTCGAGTGTAGGTCCCAAGGGGTGTGAGTGTAAGGTTTAGAAGGGGGGTTGAATAAACCTTACCAACTTTTCAAATTAGTCCTTTTAAGTAATCAGAGTTAGTACTTCACGAGCTTGTGTCCTTGATGGACAGCTAAGTTAGTTAATCAAATAGAGTTAGTCACTCAATGCACTGATCGATTTTGTTGATAAAATAACTTTCATTTGTTTTTTGACTAAAGACTTAACTTTCGATTGTGATTTGTTTTGTGAAGACTTAACACCCTTGAATTTGGTTAAGTTTGTTTTAATACTTGGTTTTAGCACACGTTGATTATCAATTGGATGGCAAATTTATCACAGAGTTAAATAAATAAGATGCGAGGAATTAAAGTCTTTGAAATGTAAATGACACGATAATTTTTAATAGAGGTTCAAGACGGGGTAATTCTTCTACTCCTCTCTTCTCCAACTCCCCTGGAGGAATCCACTAAGTATTGATCAATATACATAGTGGTAACAAAAGTCAGATACAAGTCTTGATCACACGGTGACTTGATCCTTTGGGACTCGAACGAGATGCCTTGGTCATGCGGTGGCTTCTCAGACGACTCGAGCTTCTTCACAGAAGTTTGCGCTTTGCTACTACAGCCCACTTGCTCATGCTTCTTGGATTTGATCACGAAGCCCTCCAAAAACTTGAGACTGGTTCGACCTTGAACCTTCCTACAATCCTCCGTGGAATGTAGACCCCTTTGATTCTTCAAAATTTCCTCTTCAATCGATTGAAGTTATCTTTCCTTCACAGGTGAGTGTTAGATTGATTTTCTTCGTAATGTAGGCTTTGAGGATTAATCTTGAATGATTTGAGAATATTTTAGGTTACTGAGTTCAAATGTTTGCTTGAAATGTTCGTGGTTCGTAACTTCTCTCTCGAGTTATTCCTCGGCCTTTTATAGTGATCTTTCAAAAATCTTTGTTGAAGAGATAGGCTTATTTTTGAAAGTCACTTGTGGTCGTTGGCTTGTCTTGTTGCGATCCTTGGAATTGCCACTTCCTCGTATGAATTGTTCTTGACTTTTCGGAGTTCGACATGGTGTAGTGCTTCCCATTGGTTTATTCCTTTTGCACACTCGGGACCGAGCACTTCAAGAAAGGTAGTATGGAGGTATTACTTGTTTAAGTAAGTCTTTATTTCTGTGCAACGGATCTCTTTCAGTTGTCTTGACTTGACTACATTTTCTTCATATCCCCAGGTGACTTCGAGTCAGCTTCCAATCATTTGATGACTCTTCTGTCACTTCAACCTTGAGACTTGGCTGTCTTGAGTTGACTTTTGATCGATACTTTACTCACCGCACCTTCGTCGAGTTCCGTCTTCTCTTCTTTGCCATACTCAGATGTCTTGCAGAGGAGTCTTCCTTCTAGTCTCCAGTTGTCTTCTTGCATGTTAGGCATAGCTGACTTAACTCAGCTTGACTAGCCCTATCTAGTACAATGCAGTTTACAACAAAAATGGGGTGCCAACTTCCTATTCTAAGTTTTACATGGCATTCATCAAAATCTATGAAGTGATTTCCCAACATCGAGTGATCTAAGATGCGTCTCCATCGTATTCATCTTTGTACCCAAATTATCAATATGTGCATCACTTCTGTTCAGTCGATTCCTGGTCTCTCCTATAAATGAGCCGAGTATATCTTCTAGCGACTGCTTCTTTTTAGCTCTGGGTGCATTGGAACTGGATGGGTTGGGATAACCCAGAGGTGGGTTCAACACATTCCTATTGTTGTTGTAAGAGAGATTCACATGATTGCAAAGCCCCAGGTGATAGTGAGTTGGTAATGAATTACCCTTATTGTTAAAATCCCGGTTATTCACATAATTTACTTGCTCGGCCTCGTGAGTGGCGGCTGCATGAACAGCTGCGGGTGAGATCTCAGCTTGTTGCAGTGTTCCACCAGAATTCATGATCGCTAATTGCTTAGTCAGGCTCCGGATTTGAGCTGCTAAAGCTGACATAGTATCTAGTTCAAGAACACCGGCAACTTTCTTTGGCACTAACCTCTCAGAGGGCCACTGTTTGTGGCCATTTCTTTGAGCAAAAGTAATGCCTCAGTTGGAGTTTTATCCATCAATGTGCCCCATGCTGCAACATCTACTATTGTCCTCGTATGCCCATTCAGACCATTGTAAAAGTACCTCTGTCATTATGCATAACCGTGTTGTGGGCATCTCATCAACAGATCTTTAAATCGCTCCCAAGCTTCATATAAAGGCTCAAAATCAATCTGTTGGAACAGAGTTATCTCACCTTTCAGTTGGAGTGTCTTACTGGGAGGAAGAATTTCGCCACGAACTTTTGAGTCAGATCAACCTAGCTTATGATACTCCAGGTGTAAACTGTTAGTCCGAGTGGCTACGATAATCTTGAGGGGGTGAATAGATTATGCCGATTTTTGAATTTACGCCCTTTTTTCGAATGTGAAGATGATAACAAAAATATAAGTGTGGGAAAATAAACAACACACAATGATTTATAGAGCTTCACCCCACCTAGGGACTATGTGCTCTACCACCCCAGTATCTCCGAGATGGATTTCGAAAAAGAAAAAGAATTTTATTAACAATTACCACAATTGTTACAACACCACCTTTGAATATTACCACAATCTTCTTACAACAACTTCAAGGAGATTACCACAATCTTCCTTCAACACCTATGAAGAGTACCATACTCTTCAGCACCTAAGATCACCCAAGTGTGTTCTTACCACAAGAACACTAACAAGGATTTCTTGTTTTGGATGACAGAGAAATTCAAGATTACAACTCAATAATGAAGTATACAAACTTTGAGTGCAAGTGTAATCAAGAATAAAAAGCCTAGACCTCGAGATTGTGCAAGTGCAAGAACTTAGGCTATTACAACAAGAATGTGAAATATGAAGGCTTGGAGAATTTTGCAGATTTCTTGTTGTATTGTTTGCTTGTATGTTGTATCTTGTCTCTTCAAAATCATCTTCTATTTATAGGAGAGTCTTCACAAACATAGGCTCCTCCTTCTTCACTTTTGTCTACAAAAAAAAGATCACAAGATGTAGAAATAATGTACAAAATTGTTAAAGTAAATCTTGTTGTAATTGATGTTCAACGGTTGGAATCTGCTATCAAAAATAACATAGCGCGACCGGTCGCTATGTAAAAATTTCGAACGTTATAAAGTAAATCTGAAGATTCAGATACCAGATGGAGGAGGGGTCCGACCGGTCGCCCTAAGGATCGACCGGTCGGCCCAAGGTTGGATCGGTCCCCCTCCCTCATTTTACAAAGTCTGAGTGTTTTGTTTCTATTTTTGCAATCTTTCAGATACCGGTAGACCTCTTGTTCGACCGGTCGACCTCCTGAACAGAAGTGTTGTCCAATTTTTTGTCAAAAATAAACTTCAAAAAATACTCCAAAAATAAGTAAAAATATTTTAAATCATTTGGGAGTATTTGGACAACATTTAAAAACGTTGTTTTGGTGTAAAAACTAAACAAAATCATCAAAATCTTGATAAAAACATTTTTCTAACAAACTCCCCCTTTTTGATGATTACAAACCAAAACAATTTTTAGGAGATCGATTTTAAAACAAAACGCATTTTCCGTTCTAAAACATCAATCCATTACAAGCAACATTTATCATAAGTAAAAATACAAGGATAGGAGCAAAGATTTTTCAAAAATAATTTATATAAGCTCCCCCTATCAACATGCATAACAAAAATAAGTAGAAGCAAACAACTACAAGCTAAAAGCTTTAGCTTTTACAATATAAGGTTGAATTTCATGAGCTTAGAAGCTCCCCCTGTCAAAGAGACATCATTAGACAAGTATAAAAGTCCATAATACATCAAATGGACAAAGTGTCATTCACAGCTATTGGCTTTTAAGAGCCATAGCCTATAGTTTTTTTCGCTTCTTTGAGCGTATGAGCATTTTTCCTGTTTCTCCCCCTTTGGAATCATCAAAAAGAATGTTAGCACGATAAAAACATCATATAAACATATCAAAGTGCGCAATTTAATCGATTTATCGAGCGTTTTGAACATTGAAGCTTAAATTCCAAATAAAAGGGAAAAATTCATCATTTGACTTGCGAAAGCTCATTTGAATGATAAACATGATCTATATAAACTTATAAGACTTTTCAAATCGAGAGAATCATGTAGGTGATGAATTTTTCATAGAAATATTTTGTCGAACACTTGGCGTGCGTCGAATAAAACTAGAGATATATAACGCCTTTGTAATTCAATTAAGCCAAAAAAATTCATCACCAAATACAATATTACAGCATTCATCCATCAACAATCATCATGTACATCACACTAATACACGAATTTCATCAAAATATCAAGATATGAGCACATTCTCAAGGGTTCAACCCAATTGAGATTAAAAATAAGAATTCTTACCAATTAAACGGAGAAGTCGGATAATAATGATGAAATATAAGTTATATAAACTCAAAAATATAGAATTTATAAAAAAAATCATTTTGAGTGAATTGTGTGTGAAGAATGCAAAGTGGTTCGATTTTGGAGGAAAAAGACCAAAATGACAGTTTGAATGACAGAAATGTTTTTATCGCTGAAAATACCTAGGGCGACCGGTCGACGGATAGGGCGACCAGTCCATGCACCCTGTCGACCTCTCTATCGACCGGTGTCTGAACACCAGTTCAGTTTCTGCCCGAATTTTTAACCAAAAATCCGATTTTTCACCCCTAAGTTTTAAAAACGTGCAAAATGCAAACATAGACCTCATTCAATATGCATTATGCCTAACCGAGCTCGTATTGAAGCAAAAGTCTCGGAAGATAGCGGTTTTTAAAGATATCCGCTAATTGATCTTGAGATGGAACAAAAGATATCTCAATTTTTTGTTTTGAAACACAATCCCTTAGAAAATGATGTCGAATCTCAATATGTTTCGTACGGTTATGATGAACCGGGTTTTGAGCAATATTTATAGCGGATATGTTATCACAAAAAATAGGAACACTTTCAAAAGAACATTTATAATCCGCTAAAGTTTGTTTCATCCAAAGCAATTGAGTACAACAAAAGGCCGCGGAAATATATTCGGATTCGGCCGTTGAAAGTGAAACACAATTTTGTTTCTTTGAAAACCAAGAAACTAGGTAATCGCCTAAAAATTGACATGATCCGAGGTACTTTTACGATCATCAATATTTCCCGCATAGTCCGAGTCACTATAACCGTTAAGAGAAAAATTTTCATTATTTGGATAAAATAAACCATATTGAATAGTGCCTTTCAAATATCAAAAAATCCTTTTAACGGCACTGATATGAGATTCTTTGGGATTGCTTTGAAAATGAGCATATAGGCATACGGCATGAAAAATGTCCGGTCTACTTACGGTTAAATAAAGTAAACTGCTAATCATACCTCGATACTTGGATTCATCAACCGACTTGCCTTTTTCATCGTTTTTAACAATAAGGCATTTTTCTTTATTGAAAATAACATTATGATTTGAATCACAAAGTTGGATTACACTTATCAAATTAAACTTAAGCCCTTCTACTAAAAGAACATTACTAAGAGAGAAAGAAGAGTTACCAATTTCTCCATTTCCAAGAATTCTTCCTTTGCCATTGCCGAACATGACCATACCCTCTTCTTGGAGCTTGATGTTGGTAAAAAGTTCTCTCCTTCCAGTCATATGGCGTGAACATCCGTTATCCACGAGCCATTTTGAATCTTCCATTGTTGTTATAGCCCCTATAATCTACAAAAGAATTATTTTTAGGTACCCTATAGTTTTGGGGTCCATGGGGGTTAAGCCTTGAGACCTTTGGGTCTCCAATAGTAGCTAAAGTTGTTTTTCAATTTACAATGAGTAGCATAATGTCCAACTTTACCACAATAAAAGCAAATAAGATTGTGGGAACTACTAGCACATATGAAAGTCGGACCTTGGTCATTTTTCTTTAAAATAGGTTGAAAAGGTTTATAGCCAAGTCCTAATTTAGAATGCTCACCTCTTTGTGCATCTAGAATTTTGTAACTTTATCCGTACTTAAGTTAAAACGGTGCACATCCTTTTTCAAACATTCAAGATAATTTGTGAACGAGTGTTTTTCGGTTTCAAGAGTATGGACTTTGGTAAGAGTGATAGCATGAGCTTTATCAAGAGATTCATAAGAAGTAAACAATTTATCCTTTTCAATTTTAAGATCTTTATGCTCCTTTTTCAAAGTCTTGTATTTAACAATCACATTTTGAAATTCATTTTACAATTCATCAAAATCACATTGCAATTCATCAACTAAAGAAGAAGTTGAAGAATTAGAGTGTACCTCGTTATTTTTGTCGTCTATGGCCATTAGACCATGTTCAGTTTCTCCTTCTTCGTCGGATGTGGCAAGGCGTTCATCCCAAGTCTTGACATCCGCATTTAGAGCCTTCTTTTTAGGAAAAGGCTTTTTCTTCTTTGCTCCTCTACCGCAATTTTTGGGCAATCGGCTATGTAGTGCCCGGATTTTCCGCATTTGAAACATGAATTGTCTCTCGGCTTTCTTGCTTTATTTTTATTAACAAACTTTGCAAATTTTCGGACAAGAGCCATCGTTTCCTAGTCATCTTCATCACTAGCATAATATGAAATATTTGATGATGATGCTAAGCCTTTAGAAATATTTTCAATACCCGGTTTAGCGGTGGATGGTTGAGAATTTTTTCTCTCCTTAAAATAGACTTCATAAATGAGGAGGTTTCCCACGAGCTCATCAAACTTGAGTGTTTTGAGATTTTGTGCTTCCGTGATTGCCGTTACTTTCTCGGACCATGAGCTGGGAAGAGTATTCAAGACCTTGGTCACCTTGTCTTTTTCGGAGATGACCTTCCCAAGAGCCACAAGAGGATTGATAATGTTGTCAAGCCTTTCCACCATTTTTTATATGCTTTCACCATCATGCATATTGAAATTTTAAAAGTCTTTCACAAGCATTGTTTTTCTTGCTTGCTTCACTTTCTTTGTGCCCTCATAGATGGTTTCTAATTTTTCCCATACTTCATGTGCGGACCTTATTCCTCGAATACGGTTGTACTCGGTGGCGGTGAGTGAGCAATGTAAAATATTCAAGTCCTTACCGTTTAGAGAGAATGACTTCTTGTCGTTGTCATCAAATTCCTTGAAAGTTTTGAGAATCGAGGTGATATCCTCCAATTTCTTGATTGGTTGATCAACTCCTTCAATGATGGCATTCCATATGTCAAACCCGCACCCTTGAAGAAAGTACTCCATTCGGTCTTTACAAAATGCGAAGTTGTTGGCGTCAAAAAGCGGTGGCTTGTTGGTGGAGGTGCCGGTGGTGAGGTAGCTTTCGTTCGTAGCCATGGATCTTTCCTTTTTACTCGCGGTGTGGAACGAGCTTGCCAAAGAGTTTGGCTCTGATACCACTTGTTAGTCCAAGTGGCTACGATAATCTAGAGTGAGGGTGAATAGATTATGCCGATTTTCGAATTTACGCCCTCTTTTTCGAATGTAAAGATGATAACAAAAATGTACGTGCAGGAAAATAAACAACACACAATGATTTATAGAGCTTCACCCCACCTAGGGACTACGTGCTCTACCACCCCAGTATCTCTGGGATGGATTTCGAAAAAGAAAAAGAATTTTATTAACAATTATCACAATTGTTACAACACCACCTTTGAAGATTACCACAATCTTTTTACAACACCTTCAAGGAGATTACCACAATCTTCCTTCAACACCTATGAAGGTACCACACTCTTCAACACCTAAGATCACCCAAGTGTGTTCTTACCACAAGAACACTAACAAGGATATCTTATTTTGGATGATAGAGAAATTCGAGATTACAACTTAATAATAAAGTATACAAACTTTGAGTGCAAGTGTAATCAAGAATAAAAAGCCTAGACCTCAAGATTGTCCAAGTGCGAGAACTTAGGCTATTACAACAAGAATGTAAAACGTGAAGGCTTGGAGAATTTTGCAGATTTCTTTTTGTATTGTTTGCTTGTATGTTGTATCTTGTCTCTTCAAAATCATCTTCTATTTATAGGAGAGTCTCAAAAACATAGGCTCCTCATTCTTCACTTTTGTCTACAAAAAGAAGATCACAAGATGTAGAAATAATGTACAAAATTGTAAAAGTAAATCTTGTTGTAATGGATGTTCAACGGTTGGAATCTGCTGTCAAAAATAACATAGCGAGACCGGTCGCTATGTAGAAATTTCGAACGTTATAAAGTAAATCTGAAGATTTAGATACCAGATGGAGGGGGGGTCGACCGGTCCAGGGGGTCCGACCGATCGCCCTAGGGGTCGACCGGTCGGCCCAAGGTTAGACTGGTCCCTCTCTCTCATTTTACAAAGTCTGAGTGTTCTGTTTCTATTTTTGCAATCTTTCAGATACCGGTCGACCTCTTGTTCGACCGGTCGATATCCTGAAGTTTTTCAAACGTCTCATTTCTATTTCAAAAAACATCTTCAGATACGAGATGCCTTATAGGGCGACCGGTTGGCCTCAAAACAGAAGTGTTGTCCAATTTTTTGTCAAAAATAAACTTCAAAAAATACTCCAAAAATAAGTAAAAACATTTTAAATCATTTGGGAGTATTTGGATAACATTTAAAAACATTGTTTTGTGTAAAAACTCATTTAAACAAAATCATCAAAATCTTGATAAAAATATTTTTCTAACATAAATGTCTCTAACCACTGTCTGACTTTATCCCGGAGTGAAAACGAGAATAGCATCAATCGAATAGCTTCATCAGACACACTATTTATCTTGATGGTGTCGCATATTTCCAATAATGTAGCCAGGTGGGCATTCAGATCATCCACGAGACTCCCCCCAAATTGATTCTGTTGAACCATGCTTATGAGGGTCGGCTGCAATTCAAAATTATTTGCATTTATAGGTTGGCGCACAATTTCGGAATAGTTCTGGTTCATAGTAGGCCGGAAGTAATCCTGGATTGATCTTTTCTGTCCCTCTGGCTGTGGTGGCACAATTTGAACCAAGTTCTCATTATTCTCATTTTCTCTGTTGTCTGCCATTGCTTGATTCTCTACTCGCTTTGTTGGTCTGATTGCTCGAAGTGTCCTTTCAATCTCTGGATCAAAAGGAAGTAAATTAGTATCTTTAGAATTTCGCATAAACAGACAACTCAATGAGAAAGAACGAATTAATTATACCTAAGCTAATCTAGATTAGGATTAAAACTACTTAGTAATAGTATTAGCGTAAAATAAGATAAAACAATCCCCGACAATGGCGCCAAAACTTGTTCGAAGATTTCTTACCGCAAGCGTACGGTGTCAAGTTTTAGTATGGATTGAAAAGTAGGGTTATCATCTCCACAGGGATTGATATCAAATTTTAACTAAGTACTGTAATTATAATAGCTTCATTCTATCTAGATGATCGAAAATAGATGGATTATGATTAAACTAAGAATAAAACTAAAATTATACTAACAAATTCGTTCAGACAAATTATCAAAAACTTAATAGATAAGAATTCTAGAGGGTTGATTACCTAGTTATCCCCTATGTTCTCAATCCAGTTTGTAAATCACACATTATTAATCTATAAGCCCAATATTCCTACCGTTTATCACTTCCTCTCTCGAGTGCCAAATGACTCTAGGTTTCAATCCTGATTTCAATATCTCTATAAAAATCATAAATTAAATTTTAATATGCTCGATGAATATTCTATCGCAGACTTCAAAAGATTCATACACTTCTCAATTCTATGAAACCCTAGGTTATGCTATTATATGGCCAAGCATTCAATTACCTCTCTCGAGTGTCAAATCAAAAACGCCAAACATTCTAAACTGTTGATCAGATAATTCAGATTCAATCAATCCAAATAGCACAAATAGATTTATGACATGCGAATCAAATAAACTGAAAATCAAAATATAGGTTCAGACATAAGTTATATCAATCCCCTAGAAAAATAGGTTTAGCTCATGATGGATGTACAAAAACACATGTAAAAGTAATTATACATCTCAAGAGTTCTACAAAGATAGTGGAAAAATAATTCAGAAGAATCAAGGAAAGAATCCTCTCTGTTTCCAGAAGATAGATGCCTTCAAATCTTGTCCCGAAGTCTTTATCCTTGCTCAAAGTCATCATGTGTGCTCAATAGAATATCCAACCCCTTTTTTGTACGTCATTTTGCTATATTTATATCCAAAAATCTGTCCAAAACCCTAAAAAAACAAGTTTCCAAGTCTGGTCGGACGTCGCGCGCTGCAGCGCGTATAAACGGGCACTGTAGCGCACAAAACTGTGCCCACTACCCTGTTTTTGGGTACCACGCTGCAGCCCTATATTTGGAGCGTTGTAGCCCTCCCCGCGATGCAGCTCTCTATTAGAGGCGCTGCAGCCTGCAGTCATCCTGCACTTTCAGCGTTTTATTGCGTTTTCTCTTCTTCAAGTGCGATTTCTTCATCCCAGACACGTTTTTCATCATTTTTCATCGTCCTTCAGCTACCATAACCTGTATTAACTCCGTAACGACACCTAATGAAATAAAATGGACTCAAACTACTCTAAACACCCAAAAACAACGCAAAATCCTAGTCCAGAATACTCCTTCATTGGCATAAAACTAACTTAACAAATAGTTATGTCACAGTCCCATATATCATCACATACAATCAATATTGGACATTATATACACCCCGCAAAAATAAAGTCAGGATATAAGAGTATTATTTAGACATTCTACACAATTGCCCACTTTCAGCCCACTCCCCTGCCCAAAACATTTATTAAATTTAAAATATCGAATCCACAATTTTCGCAAATTTCAATAAGAATTGTATCTACATATTCATTCTAATATACTATATCCAACAATATGAAATTATACCCATTCTAAAAAACCTAAAAACTTGGCTAATTTAATATTTTTTTTAAAAAATGCAAACTCAAATTCAATTTATAATGAAAGAACCATGTCATGTAGATTGATTTCCGCTCCCGGTGCATTTTTGCCAACTCTCTTTGTTTCTTTTTTTTTTAAGTCATGGGTACTTTGATCTCTTTGGTGGTGTGAAGGGGCAAAAATAAATCCTTATTTAATAAGTTGGAGGTAAATTTCTTTAACGCAAAAACTTACGTGATATGCTAAATATTACAATATCTATATATATATATATATATATATAATAGCAGAAGTTTGGCTCTAATATTTTCCCACCTAAATGACACTAATTTTGTCAATAACTATTTTTGTCAATTATTTTACCTTTATTGGTGTGCCTTGATAATATGGTATAATTGTAAATGTTAATTACCTTATAATTTAATAGATATTTGTGTCAGTTTCTTTCCTTATTAATTACTTAATAAATGGAATATCATTTTTTTCCTTATTAAGTTGCTTAAAAAATCAATCATATATATACCATCGAATTCAATTAAATTTATAATAGATACCATCTATGAATAAAATCCCTCGTTTGGTATAAACACAAATTAGCAGAATAAAATTTCAAAAGCAAAGTTCAATCATTTTTTTGTTGGTCATAAAAGAAGCAATCATAATACTTTAGAAGTGAAACTCAGACATAACAAAGGTAAACCCGGTGGTCTTCATATATTTCTTTATTCTGCCTATATTAATGTGCATATCTTACTCATCCTTCATAAATGAGTTTTAATAGTCATCATTCATAGCTCAATTAATCATGTGAGACCACCCTTCTAGGTTAGTCCATAAGACTAAATCTACACCATCCAAATAGTGAATCAATGGTCAAGATATATTACAATATATACAACATTTCATAAGTAAGTATACAACAGAAGGGATAAATAGGAATCCAGAAAATTAAATATAGTAACCGCTTCCTAAAAATTAGGGACGTGATTTTGTATTGATCACGTCTCCATAATCAAGCGATTCACCTTTCCTTTCTCTCCCTTCCCATTCGAACCTGCAAATTATTCAGATATGGCAACAAAATCGTGCAACAATTAATGAAAAGTATACAATTACACTAAACTAACTATACATTAAAACATTACTAAGTATACATAAACAATTAAATAAGTATACAATTACACTAAACTACCTATACATTAAAACTTTACTAAGTATACGGAAACATTTAACTAAGTATACAATTACATTAAACTAACTATACATTAAAATAATACTAAGTATACAGAAACATTTAACTAAGTATACAATTACACTGAATTACTTATATAACTAAGTATACAATTCCATTGAACTAAATATACAAATCCACATAACTAAGTATACAAATTCACTAAACTACTTACTAAATTACTTATATAACTAAGAATATGATTCCAGTGAACCAAGTATACAAATCCACTGAACTAAATATACAATAAAATATGACTAAGTATACAAGTCCACTGAACTAAGTGTACAATAAAACGACTGTTCACAAATATGGCGGAAAGAAGTATCAATTTTGAAAAAAACGCTTGAAGTTGATGATTTTTCCTCTCTAAAAATCAGGTAACTGAAAAGGTAGGATTATGTTTCCTTAAAAATAGCTAATAACCGTCCAATTAACATAATTAATTAAATATAAAAGTACAATTATACCATTATATGCCTAAATTAACTAAAATGATCTACACCATCCAAAATATTATATATATATATATATATTGTGTATGACTTCATCTTCAAGTTTCATCCTAGAGTCTTTCATCATACCCCTTGCATATATATTAACATGATTGAATCCGAATTTTGCATTAAATCAAAGTTTTTGAAATTTTATTTTTGGATCATCATGAACCTTTTATGGTTAGTATAATATTTTAATTTTTTTATATTGTTTTTCTTATTCTTGATATTTGATTATGACATTATTTAATTTTTCATATTTTTTTATATCATAATGAAACCTATTATTTATTTTGCTACATAAGATTATGAGATGTTTTAGTTTTGTACTCGGATTCTACACTAAACAAGATGTTTTAATAATCTATATAAAGCACTAAAACTGTATGCATGTTTTTTGGTGAGTTTAATAAAGAAATTTTGTTTCTTTTTGTTTATTCCTAATAGTTTTATTGTACTTATTTTTTAAGTTATATTTTTAATTTATTTTTTGTTTATTTTTAATTATTCTCTTTCTGAAAATTAATATTTAAATTTAGATGGATATGATAGCTGACTCTTTAATTATTTTTACAGTTTTAATTTCTTTCTATTATTTATGTAAGGAATTTATTGGAATTTTTTCTTATTATATTATTGCATAATAAATTTATTACAAAAAAATATTGAAATTAATTTTACAACTCAACAATTTGGCTTATTTGATTTTATCACAAGTTCCTATTCATTTGAAAGTCCATATTTAAAAATTGCACATATTGACATGGACATATTTAACCTGTCGTTTAGTGTATTTGAAAAACTACTCCAAAGTACCTATTGAAGTGAGAGTACCAAACGTGACCTCAAGATTAACTTTGATTTATATTTTTATTAAGAAAATACTTTATGATAATACTCATGCTTGATTAGAACTCATAAAAGTATGCAAATAAAGTTATTTTCAGAAGTCTGAAATAAAAAAAAATACAAGATACAATATAGAAAAACTGTCCAGAAATTCTTCTAATTAAACAATACTTTTTTGGAGTTTTCCAAAATAAAGCAGTGGTAAGTCAACGTCAAGATTTGTTAATAATGAATATTATTATTGGATAATTGGTTTTTCCCGCCCACTTCCACTTGCTAAATTCAGATATTATTTTACTGTAAAATTCGAACGAAAAATATGTAATTTAATGCTCGAATTTATTTTTATTCATATCTCTCATATTTTTATAAAATAAACATGTGATCTTTATCAATATAGTAATGCCCTATATATCTAATGTAGTAGTATATCGTTACTGTCTTATTTAAATAATTGACAGTTGCTATAACAAGAAACAAAAGGAGAACCCTCACTCCACCTCCTTTAAAATGAAGTATAGCACCAGAGAAGGCTTTTAATCAATGTTAAGAAATAGAGAGGAGTTTTAAATTTCATATTTCACTGTATATTCTACTTTTTTAAAGACAATGACACATATTTCTTAAATTAATATATAATCTTGATTATTTTTATTATTTTCTTTAAAGAATTATTGTGATGTTGTTTATCTTAACATGTGTAATACATATGAGAATACAATACATATGAAAAAAAATACAAAATAAAATATAATAATTAAACCCCACATAGATATGGTAAGATTTGAATGATAGTCAAGCTAATGTGAAAATTCACATTAATTGTCAATCAATGACTAGATCAGACAATGGCCACAAGAGTTGTTGTTTTTATTATTATTATTGTTAATAAATGACCAATCATTTACTATTATATAATTTATTGGTATTAGTTCTATTTGTAATATTTATTTACCATGCCACCTCTTAATGAAAAAAGGGGAAAAAAAAGAAAAAAAGATCAAATTCTTTTAAAAAGAATCTTGATATTTTAGCCAAATTCATTATTATAGATATAAATAAAATATTTAATAGAAATTAATATACCCACCAAAATCTTTTTATATGATTTTACTAAAGAGACCATTTGAAAAAATGAAAAAATATGGAATGTACCTGCAAATCAAAAATCAAGTAGTATTTATTATATATTTAACTGAATTAGAAATTGTTATGCAATTGGATAATTAGAAATACGCTTACCTTAATATTTAAGATTTATCAATCTACAAATTTATTACATTACAATAAAAGAGCAACAATTTGGTCAACACCAGAATTTTTCCAAACCGTATATAACTCAAAATTGACAGATATGTATTACCTTTATTGAAAAAATCTTATTGAAATATTTACCAATTACAAAATTCGTATGTGCATTGCATTTTTATATAAACTTCACAGATGATTCTCTAAAAAAAGCTTCACAAATAAGTATTTTCGAATTATAAAACTTTCCATCGCGTTCTATAATCTCTTTTGATTGATTAGTGATTAACAACAATTTATTGTTAATCAAAATGAGAAAAGTCATGGGGTCTATAACTATTTGAAGTAAACAACAGAGAACGAACAAAGATAGCAATGGTGCGATCTCTATTCTCTTTTTTGGTAGTATCATGTTTATATTCATAAATTTTTAAGTCGGTAAGTAGGCATTTACTTTACAATATTTCTCTAAAATTATATCAAATCATAAGATATCATTTATATTATTAAGATATTGTAATAAATTTCTCATGTAGGAATAACAATTGAAATAAATTTCTCATGCATGAACAATAATGAAATTACTAATTTACACAGTCAAATTGTACTTGAATTCAAAGTAATCTTTAGATAAAACAGCGACATTAGGTTGGTTGTTACAAAGATTTTGTGATCATATTTTAGAGGCAATGATTTTTTAGTAAACAATGATATATGGTCAAAATGCATTAATTCCTCGAATGACAGCAACCTCAACCGATCTGAGGTTGCCATTTAATTTCCCACGAATACAATTCTCCTTGATCGTTTGATATGTGATGGCGATCAACAAAAGTCAAGGACAAACTCTATCTCTCTCATGTTGGGCTTCTTTTGGAAAAAAATCAGTATTTAGTCACAGTCAATCATACATTGTTGTATCGAAAGTGACTAATCATAAAAAATTACGAATTTTGTATACAAGAAATTTTTCGTGATTTGTAAATTGCATTCATTCATTACCATTATTTATGGAAACTTGATAGATTTCTTTTTTAATTAAGGCGAAACTTGATAGATTTATAATACATTTTTTGTTAAGAAAATATTTAATTAAAAATGTCAAGTATTCACTTTTTCAATAATATAAGTTCAATATGAAATTATATGTGCCACAAATACATACATGTAACTTTTTATAGAGAGGTAGAGTGTGTGTGAGAAAGAGAGTGATATATCTAATATTAATATGGAGATATAAATATACTGGGATAATTCTAAACGAGCTAAATTTAACATTTAAGTCTATAATTGAAAATATAAATTTGATATATAAATTTTATTTTTATTTATTTTATATGAATATTACTCTTAAAACAAAATAATAAATATCAGCTTATGCTAATAGATTCTTTCATTATAAATTCATAATGCTAAAATTATAATACACGTGCAACGCATGTACGGGATTACTAGTTATATAAATCACAAGGGATCAAGTGATACAATAATAAAAAGATAAAGTGGTGCAATTGCCAATTGGTTATAGTTTGAGGAGAAAACTGACAACTTATTTCAAATAAACCGGTAGGTAAAGGTTTACGTAATTCGGAAAAATATTGAATTGTCCCCGATGGCTTGCGAAGCAGGCAATCAGAACCCTAGATTCTTCATCGCCGTGCACGTCGGCGCCGGATTCCACGCGCCGTCGAATGAGAAAGCCCTTCGCTCCGCCATGAAACGAGCATGCCTTGCGGCCGCTTCTATTCTCCGCAAGGTTTTATTCTCTATAACTCACTAGTTTATATCACGCGCACAAACATCACTTGCTCTTCCAAATTCAATAGAAACGGATCTCCGAGCATCTTAAAAAATGATGGTGATTTGTACTAGTGAGCATGTTTCAGACATTATTATGTTAGTGATATCTCACTGTGATATGATTAGGATTTTAAGTTAAAAGAGAGTTGAATTGGATGATTAAATGAAGTCAAAACTATCTTCATTGAAAGCTGATTTTAGCTATTCCAGTTCACGAGTTGATGCTTTTCTTTCGGTTTGATTAGAGTTGTGGTGGATGTATAGATGCTGTTGCAGCGGCAATTCAAGTTTTGGAGGTATAGTGCAAATGTCTTTCATTTTTTGGGTTTATATGCTCTATTGCCTTTTATTATTGGACCATGGGTTGTCATTATGAAATCTATGCAACACTTCAATCCTACGAATCCTGGTGCATTTTTGGGTCCAACTCCCGCACACAAATGTCTTAGAGAAAGTTGGATAGTGGCCATTGCACCTTGTGTGGGATAGAATTACCCTTCTCGTGGCTTTATATCATGTAGTAACTAGTAATATTATCAGTATTAGCAGTTACATTGAAATAATAGGCAGCATCAAGATTCTTTATGGTGTCAATTTTTCTCTCTCAACGTGGATTTTTAATTTTTTATTTTAATATTTTGGGGGAATATGTTTTCTCATATAGGATGATCCTTGCACAAATGCTGGGCGAGGCTCAAATTTAACTGAGGATGGTCACGTAGAATGTGATGCCAGTGTAATGGATGGTGACTCTGGAGCTTTTGGTGCTGTTGGAGCAGTGCCAGGTACTCCGTGTGCATATCAAATGATTTCATTTCAAAGTTGGTGGTTTTTATTATGGACTATTTTATTGACCATATTTTAGCTTCTTTTTTCATTATTGGTTTGCATTTTTGTGAAGTTAATGGTTGCCAGGTGTTAGAAATGCCATCCAGATAGCTGTCATGCTAGCAAAAGAACAGGTGTTGGGTTCATCACTTTTGGGTCGAATCAGTCCTATGTATGGTTACCCGCTTTTTGTGTTTCAAATATAATATTGTCTCTTATTGTACAAATTAGTGAACTTTCATACTCCGTAAGCTTTCACGATTTAAAATTCTCTGCTCTAAATTGTGTGCTTGTGTCGGTGTGTTCTGCCTGTATGTCACCTATATAGTTTTGTACAAAGAACTCATTCATGATATCTGGGAAGCATAGGGATATAATGTTCTCTTTGCCATAGAAATCTGAGTCATTTCTTCTCTTGTGGATGAATGACTTCTTTGTGTCTAAGGATATGCCTCCATGTTCTACTTTCTTCCTCAGTATGAATTATATTATTGTTGAAGATATTTGTCATCCAACTAGTTATACCCTTCATGGCTCTTACCATCACCGTAAACTTCAAAACTTCATCCTGCTATCCATATCATGGAGAATGTGACGATTTTCATTTTCATGTTCAGTAATTTCGTAACTGCCACGAAAATGTGATGGTTTTCATTTTCATGTTCAGTAATTTCTTAACTGCCACATTTTTACCATATTGATAATTTTTATTATCATTGACTTTTAATACATGAGTTGGCTCATGCAACTCTCTCTGTATGGGTGATTTATTGTGTGGTGAACCTGCATCATTGTGATAATATAAGGCATCAAGTTTTGTCTTTTCCTACCATTCCTTCACTGCTTTGTTATCTGGGATTTGGGGGCAGATATCTGATAATTAGAACAATTGTACTGCTTAGGTTTTTGGTCGGTGAAGGGGCCTGTATGTGGGCGAGGTCCAGGGGTATTGCTTCATATGACACTGTAGAAGAGGCTGACGAGGTAGGTTTTTCTTGTTTTCCTTCTTGCTGTCAATAAATCATTTCTCTGTTTAAAGACTAGATGTTTTATTTCCATTTCAACTTGTTGTGTAACCTATGCATGTCATGGTGGCAGTGGTTGGTGACTGATAGAGCTGGAAATCAGTGGAAAAGATATAAAACAATGCTTGATGATGCCAAAGCTATTAACAATTCAGCTGCATCGGGTAGACATGTTTATTTATCACTTGGCCTATTATGTGTTTTGAAATTTTGAAGCCATGGCATACCTTATTTTCTCTTCCATATCATTTCCAAATTTCTGCAATTTTTCAATATATTTCTTGTTTTTTATTAAGTTTCATGCTTGTTTCGTCAGTGGAGGCTTGTTCACGTGATCTTCCAAAGGTAAAGAAACATGGAACTCAACCTTATCCTCCAAATACACTAGAAGAGGACTCCGTAGTAGACACAGTTGGAGTAATTTGTGTGGATTCTGAGGGACACATAGCATCGGGTGCCTCAAGTGGTGGTATTGCCCTTAAGGTGACCCTTCTGACATTTCTTGTCAACTCCAGATACAAGATACTTGAACAAGTGTATTTCCTGTTGTGTTAATCTAGTTGTTGGAGCCAAAAAAAATCATCCTTGATTATGTAAAACCTGAGCTTTTAAATTGATATACAATGTCGCATTTCCCCATTTTGATACCAGTTGGATACATCATCTGGTACATATATGCAGGCACCATAACCTCTTGGGGAAAAACAAATAAATAGAAGTTACGGAAAAGTGCTTTAGCATAGATACTCCTTGAGTGAGAAAAGTATAACGTTTTTTTCAAGCGAAAGTACTTCGACATAGATATACCTTGAGTGAGTAAAGGATAAACCTTTTTCATCTAAAGTGTTTGCCAGTCCGAAGCCACGGGTTTCAGGGATCTGGGTGTCTTGACTAGCTTTCAAATTTTGATACTCCATTCAAAGATGACAATTGAAATAAGGGAAAACGGCATCTAAACTCTCCTCCTTCCACAAATTATCTCATCTCTTGAACTTAATCGATCCCTTTTAAGATAATTAGTTTATTTCTTGCTAGTACGAGTTAGCTCATAATCAGTATGATATGTCCTGAAGTAGTCATACTTTGATATACCATCATACAGGTTAGTGGCCGTGTGGGCTTAGCAGCAATGTATGGTTCTGGTTGTTGGGCATCCTCAAGAGGTCCTTTTGGAGCTCCTTTTAATGTTGGATGTTGTGTGAGTGGTGCTGGAGAGTACCTGATGAAAGGATTTGCTGCCCGTGAGTGCTGTGTATCTTCGGCATTGTATGTTCTTCAATTTGTTTTTATAAATACTTGCATCCTGTAACTCAACTTTCAGATGTATCTTGCAATGTAGTGCAAAGTGCACTCATATATAACTCGTTTTTGCAGGTCCGAGGCTGGTCCAGTTAATGCTTGCTCAAAAGTTTTGCGATCTGTTTGTGAAGGTGATCAATGTGGCAGTGAGAGGAGTGCTGGAGTTTTACTTGTGCAAGCTGATGCTTCTGCTATGGTGAGATTACAGACATAACGCGATATACATAGGATTCTGTGAAATTTTTATTTTTTTAAGTGGTTGGTTGCATCAGGTTCCTGGTATTTCTGCGAAGCTGAAAGCTGTTGAAATTGCGGCTGCCTATACTTCGTCATCTTTTGGAGTAGGCTATTTTGGGAACTCTATGGAGCGGCCAAAGGTATCAACGGTTCAGTAATTACATATTGGCAAATAAACAACAAATTAAAGCCACTGAGAAAAGATTATATTAAGATTAGATTTCAGTTTTTGACATCAGAACCGGATCGGGTCTGTAGGCTCCTAGTTGCGTAAATGAGTTGGCATCTTTCGTATTTGCAACCTATATTTATGCCTCTTTACCTTAATGCTTATTTATTGTATATAATTTTGTTTCCTAGTGCAAATTTCATTATTTGTGGCTGTTGTTAACAGGTGTCTATTCTAAGAAGTACGAGACTACAGAATCAAAATGGAGTTGACCAGTTTGCGGCGCGAATTAATCTTGATGTTTGAAATTTTTAGTGCATGTTGCCAAGTATAGATGGTGGTCTCTGGAATTATCACTATACTTCCAGTTCTAGTTGATTTGTGTTGTTGAATTTTGATAAGATTATTTAAGTTATGCAGACTGTTCACTGAAGTTTGAATATTGTTCCTGCTGCAAAGAACACAATGTTGTCAAGTTTGAGAAGCATGGATGATATTCAGGGGAAGAGAGATTATCTCCTTATATTTACACTAGCTTCCGACTTTATTCCCATATTATTGACTCGTGAATGACCGCGCGATCAGAGATTGAATGTTAAGTCTGCTTGGTATTTCGGAGATATTTATAAGACTCCAGATACTTGTTCCTAGTTTGTTTTTGAAGTCCATGGCATTTGAATTTAATTTAATAATTATTTTTTTCTGTTGCTGCTTTTGTAACTCGTATCCAACACAAAGATGATGATGATGATGCTATTTGTTGGGCAGAGAATCCAACCATAAACATATTCACGTTGGCACTTAGTTTGAACTTAAATACAGATGAGAATTAGCAGGGTTAAGAAATGTCAACAGTATCAATCTTCACAACATACAACTCAACCTGGATTTATTGCGACAAAAACATAGACTTTCAGTTCTTTCTTATGTGAAAGGTATGCATGCATATTGATGAGAATTTGTGTGAAGACTGTTATTCAGATAGCATTGGCATAAAAAGGTTGAACTCGACTAGCTTAATTTCACCATGGCCGGAAAAGGAATAACAACGCAAAAAGGCTTCTCCAACGTCAAGGCTGAAATTAACCATGCAATCTTAATCTAGAAAATGCACGTCCAGGCATGACCTCATGCGAAGTATCCAACTCGAAACACCTGCTAAAACCAGCCCATGAAATTCAGCTTAATTCACCCTAATTTCTCCACCCTCCATTTATCCTGCCAAGGAAGCCAATCAAACTGGATCCTCAAGACACTACTAGTAATTCTCACATGGAACATAATGAGTTTGGCTGACAGGCTTGTTCGAGCAAGGAAACAGGGGAAGCTAGATGTTCAGGGCGAACAACTTGATTAATTTATTTGGCTTAGTTAGTTAGTACACTCATTTGGGAAGAACTAAGAAGATGGTCATTCAAAACTGTTTGCTCGCTTTGCGGCAGCAAGTGTGTTGGAGAGAAGCATAGCAATGGTCATAGGCCCAACTCCGCCAGGAACAGGGGTGATAGCTGAAGCAATCTTGCTAGCCTCCTCATAACAAACATCTCCAACAAGCCGATAACCTCGAGGGCTTTTTGCATCCTGTCACATCAAAATGCATAGAATTAGCAACACCTCAATGAAATAGAGCCAAAAAAATAAAAATGAAAGAAAAAACAGCAACAACAACAGTCTAGATGGCTGTGAAGGTAATGCTCAGGTTTAGATGTATGTTAAGGGGTTTTTAGACTATAAAAAGGAAAATAGGTTCCACACCTCAACCGGATTAATTCCAACATCGATGATAACAGAGCCAGGCTTGATCCAGCTACCTCTAACCATGTTCGGCTGACCCACAGCAGAGATTACAATATCCGCTTCTCTAGTTATCTCCTCGGGATTTTTTGTTCTTGAATGGACAATACTAACAGTTGCATCTTCCCTCTGTCAATACAAGCAAGGAATTTTACAATTAAGTTTCCAAGTGCATCAAATTGAAAAGCATTGTTTAAGGTATTGATTAGTAACATATACTTGCAAGAGCAGGGCAGCAGGCATTCCAACAATATTGCTCCTGCCAATTACAACAGCCCTCTTTCCCTTGATAGAGACACCATATCTATGCAACAACTCTATACATCCTTTGGGTGTGCATGGAACAAATAGTGGTTCTCTATCTCTCATGGCTAGGCGACCGATATTCAGAGGGTTGAATCCATCAACATCTTTCTCAATACAAACAGCATTTAAGATATTCTGTTCATTCATATGCTGGCAAAATGCATATAGACCATCAGATAAGTTATATTTCATTACAGGAAAGAAAGTAATTAACGAATAAAAGATGGATTTATCCTAAGCTCTCCTCAATATATTGATATTTGATGGATTCCTACCTAAAATCTATTCAGTTAGCATAATGATATCGATTTTCACATTTGCTTAAAAAAATTCTATTATTTCTTGTTGGTACTTTTACATGTTATATCTTCGGTACATCAGTAATCTATTCTCAAGGTTAATATTTGTATAATATTTAATGTGCATGCGACGGTTCTTAAAATTCAATAGGAAATAAAATACTCGAATTTGGAGGCTTACAGAAGGTAAAGGCAACTGAACAAGGATACCATTAACTGAAGGATCATCATTGAAGCTTGAGATATATTTAAGCACTTCTTGTTCTGAGGAGTCTTCAGCCAAGCACACTTCATATGACTTGATCCCGACAGATTCACAAGCTTTCTTCTTGTTGCGTACATAAGTTGCAGAATCTTTCCTGTCTCCAACAAGAATAACAGCCAGTCCAGGAACAACCCCTGTAGACTCCTTCATCCTTGATATTTCAGTAGCTATTTCCTCTCTGATTACTTTGGCAACTGATTTTCCATCAATAACCTTTGCAGAAGTCTCAGCGGCCATTGCAGCTGCAAAACATGCCCAGTGGGAAATAAGAACACGCTCAAAAGAAATATCAGTAATTCAGTATTATATTTAGAAACCTTATCAAGGCATATACACCCGTGCCATCAGAGCACTAAGAAGCAATGCAACACCATGAAACTTCATCTCCACCACCACCCACCACCACCAAAACCAAAACAAACCCACCCACCCCCACCCCTCAAAAAAAAAACACAAAAAAAAAAAAAAAAACCTATATATATATACATGGGAGAAATATTCAAGTCTCTAATCCCCCTCTTCAACAAAAACATCTAAAATGAATCTCTAATACATGTTAAGTAGGTGTATATCGACACTATCACACATGGGTGCAAAATACTCGAGCTTGAGGCCTTGAGCCAAGCTTCTGATAAATTTTAGTCTCAAGCTCGCTTTAAAAATAAGAGCTAGTGCTCATTAAACTTGTAAATTTAAGCTCAATCATAAGTCAGTTTAAAAATCAAGTGTGAGCTGATCTTATGTACGCCAAGTCTATTCAAGCTCAAACGCACATACACCAAAAAATTAATTATGCTACTTGAATTAAGGTGAATTGTTTTTCTCTAATCATTAAAATATAATAATTGCATTGTTTATATCATTATATTCTTTTATTAGAATATGAGCAGATAAAATGAACATTTAGGTATGCTTATTATGATTGATTAAAGTAAAATATAATTTAAAGTCGTTATTATCTTTTCTGTATTATATGATTACACATATATATTATTACTAATATTATATTATAATATACTTAAAAAGATAAATAACTTAAAAAAAGAAGAAAAAACAAAAACAAAAGAGAGCTTGCAAGGTTGACTTGAGGTCGAGCTCAGCAAGCTCAAGCTCGAAAATCTCGAGTTCACTTTAAGCCTCAGCCGAGTCAGTTCAGCACACTCCTACTAAGTAAATACAAACCGATCACATTCCAAATCCTGATTCCTGGACGTCAGAGTTGGAAGCGTAACTCCTTAGTCCTTCCAAACAACAAAATCTTATTAGGAATGAATTCTTTTCATCCAATACCTGACAGGCTAAATGCCTGTAAGGCTGTAAATCATATTCTCAACTCAAACCACCACACCATAATACACGTACACCCATCACAACCATAAGAATTCCTGTTTCTTTAAATCTCATAAACTAAAAACACTCAACTTCATGCACGACAGAATCAAGCTTCATCCTTTTAGCATGTCTGTGTGTGGCCTTTTTAGCAGGAGAACAGTACAACTAATTATAAACTGGTGAAGTCATTTCATGATATAATCGACAACGTCAATACATACATGCATAAAACTCATCCCATATCCGCTCACTCCCATTAAGTACAACATAATCAACGAGTAAAAAAAATTCTATCAGAAAATGAATCAAAGCGAAAATTTGGAGCAAACAGGTGTATTAAATTGTGTTCTTACCATTAACAACAGAGGAAGAAGAACATGGAGAGGCGGAGGTACGAGCGTGAGAGCTGACCGTTATACTTGTTCTCAGAAATGCAGAGGAGCTCCGCGTGGGGCGTACCTGGAGGGTGGTAATAAGGAAAACTCTGCGAGAGCAGCTATCTGCGGCGGAGCTGAACATCGTGGCGGCAGAGGTGGCGGCGGCGGCGGAGGCCATTTTGTGACCGAGGGTTTGGAGTCGGAGTCCCAGCCCTATGCTTGCCCTTTTATTGATGCTTTGATATAAATACGAATATCAATTAGGGTTTTAGAATTAATGAGAAAGCAAAAAAGGCCAAAAGTAGGGTTCTAGTGCTAGTTCCCTATGGAAGAAATGTAGTGGACGAAGAGGAAGAATCTGAAAACAACGACAGCGTTTCATAGTGAACTTCTTGGCTCTCTGTTTTTCTATAGAAATTTGACAAATTACCCCTCCACCGGGGTATTAAAATGCTCCAAAAGTATTGAAACTTTACACTCCTACCACCCACCTCGTTGTCCACCTAGCTGCCCAATCCATCTCATTGCCCATCTCATGTTGTGTAATATATATATTGGGTATATTAACGTGTAATATGTTTAAACTTAGTCAATATTTTTTTTTTTGACTTATCATGTCAAATTGTGTTATGTCAACACGAAAAATTCGTATTTGTGCAAGTAAAATCTTTCATCGTATTCTGTTTGAACATTTGAGCTCATTGCGTCGATACGAAACATTAACACAATTACACGATTTGTCACCTCTATTTCTATGTTGCCAGCACGAAACTGTTTTAATGCTGGGTACCTATTAATTCTAATAATCGCTTTTGGTATTGACAAGTTTTTTTCAACGTGCTACCGTTTCAATTACTTTTTCCAAATCGAACCATCCAATCATACGAAATATCCAATTCACAATCTAATTTAATTATCATTCTGCAGTCTGCGCTTAAAATGGTTGGACTTCATTGCTTCATTTTTATTTTTATTTTCTTTATTTATTCTCACACAACAAACAAACTATTTTCATAGTTTTCAGTACTTTTTTTTTCTTCAAATATAAAAGTCCCAAATAACACAATCTCTCAAAGTTCCTTCTCCCATGCCACCTGAAATGAAACTAAAGATTACAATTGTTATCCGATCAAAAAAAAAAAAAAAAAAAAAAAAAGATTACAATTGTTATGAAAAGGTTACAAGTTCAATTAGGTTCAATTAGACTTATCAAAAACTGTCCATAGTTCTATCTGTTGAGAGTGAATTTAGAATATCATTCACACAAAGACACAGGCGAATGACATTATTCTTCCAGTTGGTGAGAGCCAATTACTGCAGATGCAATCCAAATTAAGTTCCACCAAAGAGCAGCAAAGTCCAAAATCTGGTGCAGTATAAAGTGCAAGCTGCAACAAAAGGCAACAGAATATATCGACTGAAAAAACTACCTATTTCTTAAAGCAAAGTCCAGACATATGGAAAAGGTTCTACCACCAAAATTTATGGAACAAAAAGAATGTATAGTTCATCATTCATTCTTCCATGAGTCTTTTCAGCTTCCTGCAGCTGTATTTCTGTACAATTTTTTTCCAATAGGGTGAAAATGCTATACAATCTTTATGTCGTTTTAAGGGAAAACAGAAACCCCTTCTTTCTACTCTGTTTGTATGTACCTAAAGAGTCATATCGCCAGTGTTCCTTCAGAGAAATGGTTCTCATCTAAAGACTCCGAAGGCTGAGATTTAGGTTTAGTCACCATTCGAGAGAATCCATAACCAAGAGAGCTTCCACTGGTTTCACAGAGCTGAATTGGGAGAAACATCATGTTAATCAGGACTCTTGTATTATTCTTCCGGGTATAAATTTAAAATTGGGATAATTACGAAAAAAACACTGAGGTTTGAGCTAATTACAGAAAAACTCGGCGGTTTTTGAAAATTACGAAAAAAAAAACCTTGAGGTTTGATTTTGTCTTACATTTTCCCTTTCATAAGCAAAAAAACTTTTCAAAGCCCCCCATAACATATATAAAATTATTAGAGTTGGCCCCTTAAATTTAAGCCAGAATCAAACATGAGGGACTTTTTTGTAATTTTGAAACAGGTTTTTTTTGTAATTAGCCCAAACCTCAGGGGTGTTTTTGTAATTATCCCTTAAAAATTGGATAGTTACAAAAACTACCCCTGAAGTTTAGCCTAATTACAAAAATTATCCATTTAATTACAAATATCTTTAACAAATACCCCTGCAATTTGTAAAATAGAAACAAATTTACAAATATCAAGGGGGTATATGTAATTTTGAAAGAGAGCTGGTTGTATTGTAATTAGATTGAACCTCAAGTGTATATTTTTTAATTATCCCAATTAAAAATTACACCAATGCTTAAATTTTATGCATACCTCCGCGAGCTCAGAGAGATGGCGGGATCTGAACTCATTAATTGTAGCCGCTATCTCTGACATTGGCAATTTAGCCTGAAGAAAAAAGTGTCATCATCATTAATTTAAATACTTGAAATAGCTAGCGAAGTGTGCAATGCAATTAGTTAGAAGTCCCAATGATTCCAATAGGTGAACAGACTGCTGCTGGATCATACATTTATTGGCATGAGTTAATTGCCATTCTTTTTCTTTAAAGTGAGGGGTTTGGCATAATAGTTGTGGGTTTGGGAATCACAAGTCATTTGATCAGAGTTATCCACCTCTCAGCATAAGACAAACATAATGAAAGTGGAACTCTATTTCACTGAGTGCAGATTATCATATCTGCAACTTGCATTCAGCTTGAAACTCTATACACAAGAAAATCATGCAGCACCCACCATGACTTGCTGATATTAGAAGCTTGGTTGAGGAGGCATGGAATTTTCATTATTTGGAACATGAAGAACAAGCAAATACGAACTGACAAACGGAACAAACTTTTGACAATCATAAGGGTGAAGTTGATCCACTTACTTGTGCAAGGACAGCAGCTGCTAATTGCAAACTAGGCTCCAAAGTCTCGGGAACAACCTGTTACAATTTTTGTTTAAGTTGGATTAAGTTTACTTACAAGTGCAAATTCACAAGAACAACGATTCCGTATCACGAACTCCATAACTTAAAGCGTGGACTACTTTAGTAACGAAATAACCAGAAAAATTAAACAGATGGTAAAAGTAATATAAAAATATACCGCTGTTGCCCCAGCTTTTTCTAAATTGAGGCCATGATCAACATCATGAGCACGGACAAATGTTTTGACATTGGGAAAATACTTGCTCAAAGCCCAAACAGTTCTGTAATTAGCTCCTGGACTATCTAAAGTTACTGCTGCTGCACATGCTCTTTCGGCACCAACTTTATGGAGGACCTGCAACCAGATAAAAAAAAGCAAGTAAGAATATGCCTATAAATTTTGATAAACATAATCAGATCTGGAGTCTAAGCTACCTCTCGACTACCGGCATCACCAAAGTACACAGGCAGGTCAAGTGAACGTCCAACTGCAACTCGATCACTGGAAGTTAAAGGAAGTTAAATATAAGTATATCATTGCAACAAAAGAAATCCTGCACATCCAAGTTGATCGGTGCTTTTTCAGAAACAGATCTGTCTTCTTTGACCTTAAGTTATATATACGTCAAAAAATAAGATATCTGAATCATTTTAAAACTAAATACCCTTTATTTGTTACAAGAATGTAAAGTAAAAGCGACAACAGAATACTAGATACATACTACAAATTACACAAGGTGCACTTCAAAGACATGGCGTACATTTGCCACAACTCTGGTACAACAGTATTACTGCTCAACATCAACACATGCCAACTAGTATGTCAGACATCTTCTACTTTTCTAGAAAACCATTGCCAAAGTACCTTGGGGTACCAACTGTTATCAACACACCAAAAATGAACACTCCCAGTTATGGGGCATGCATTTTCTAGAACCAATGTGAGTGGATACTAGTCTATAATTAGGTTATATACTATGCGAAAAACCCACAAGTTAGTGAAGACAACCTTCAGATATCAATATTTCCGAAAAACGTTTGCCATCAAATATGTAGGAAATAGTTTTACCTCCTGACATCAAGTGCAACAAATGGTATCAGTCGTTCAGAGAGAAGCTGGGCTATAATCTGTAATATTCAAATGAAAATCATGTTCATGAGACAACAGAAACTACATCTTCAGATTCAGACTAGGTTGAAAGTAATATCAGTGGTATTAATATATCTTATAAGACTTTAACTGAAGATTGTACAATACCTGGCCAACACGTCCAAAACCACATATAATTATATGATCTTGCAAATCATCCGTCTGAAGAAATCCAAGAAAAAAAAATTATAACATTTCATATTGGATACCTAGGAACATAAGAACTGACTTGAAGATGCATATGCCACTTCAATTACATGATTTATTCATTGGATAATCTCGAAGGACCACCTGTAGAGGATTACTTGATCCACTGAACCATGTAGGAAAACCAGCCAACTCAGCTTATTATATATCACTAGTGGGAGTTCTAACTTCATAGATATAAAACTTGAGCACACAAAATATAAGGCAAGAACGATCTTATTCATTGAATATTTAATTATAGTTTAAAGAGAGAAAAACTGAATATATTTTTGTGTATTAACCATGATTTAACTTGTACATTATATAGGCAATGGTTAGCCTAACACCTTTCAGAAATTAAGGAAAAGAAGAAACAGCACTACCTAATTTAGGGCACTAGCTGCCACTCAACTTCCACTAAAGATATACTTTACAATAACTCAACACTCCCCCTCAAGGTGGAGCATATACATCATATGCATCCATCTTGTCACATATATAAGTTATCCGAGGGCCTCGTAAAGATTTAGTGAAGATATCAATGAGTTGATCTCTAGAGTTGACGAATGAAGTCCGATGATTTTAGAGAGAATCTTTTCTCTAAGGAAATGACAATCGACTTCTATATGCTTCGTTCTTTCATGAAAAACTGGATTGGAAGAAAGATGTAGAGTCGATTGATTATCACACACGAGCTCCATAGACCAATGTCAGTATGTAATTCTGCGGTAAGTGTTTTAGCCATAAGAGTTCACATGTTGCATGAGCCATAGCTCGATACTTTACAGTACTTGACCGAGCAACAACCGTCTGCATTTCTTGCTCTTCCATGAAATCGGTTTCCTCCTATGAATATACAAGAACGTAAGTAGATCTTCGATCATTCTCATCTCCGCCCAATCGTCTCGAATACCCAACGATATTAGTGTGGCCCTTATCGGTGAAAACAAGTCCTTTTCAGGTGACCCTTTAATGTACTTTATAATACGAATAAGGGCATTCCAATGACTATCACAAGGAGAATTGAGAAATTGACTTACTATACTTACTCGGGAAAGATATATCAGTCCGGGTCATAGTGAGATAGTTCAGAGTTTCCCAACAAACTCCGGTATCTTCCTGGATCGGATAGGGCTCCCCCCGATTAGGAAGGAGCTTTACATTAGGATCCATAGGAGTAGTAATGGTTTTTACAATCAGAAGACCAGCTTTCTTCTAAAATATCAAGAGCATATTTTCTTTGAGAAATAGCAACACCGACTTTGATTGGGCTACTTCAATCCCAAGAAAGTAACGAAGAGGGCCAAGTCTTTAGTCCGAAAATTCGAAAAAGATGTTGTTTTGGTGTCTTCGATACCTTCACAATCGCCGCGTAATTACAATGTCATCAACATAAACCACAAGATAGATATAGGTATTTGATGAGGAGCATCTAAAGAAGAAGAATGATCTCCTTCGCAACGAATCATCCCAAATTGTTGAATAACTCACGAATCGCCCAAACCATGCCCGAGGTGATTGTTTTAAGCCATACAAAGATTTTTGTAATTTGCATACTAATCCACACTCCCCCGAGCAACAAACCCGGAGGTTGCTCCATGTAAATCTCCTCCTCTAATTCACCATGCAAAAAGGCATTCTTGATATCTAACTGAAAGAGTGGCCACCGTTTCATGGCAGCCATGGCTAAAAATAAACGAACAGAGGACATTTTTGCGACGGGAGAAAAAGTATCACTGTAATCTTGACCATAGACTTGTGTATATCCCTTTGCCACTAATCGAGCTTTTAAGCGATCAACTTGGCCATCAGGACCCACTTTAACATTAAAACCCATCGGCACCCAACAAATGATTTTCCGGATGGAAGAGGAAAAGCGCCCAGTGTGGTTGGATTCTAAAAAATTTGTCATTTCATCAATCATTGCTTGTGTCCATCCGGGATGGGATAGTGCTTAAACTGTCTTTGGAATAGAAACAGAAGAAAGTGCAGATACAAAAGCACAATATGTGGGCGACAAACGATGGTATGAGAGAAAATTATAAATAGGATAAGGGTTACGGGTGGAACGTATACCTTGCGAAGAGCGACGTCAGGTGAAGTAGGTGAATCAAGCGAGGGGAAGAGATATCCGGAACCTGGTCAAGACGCGACTCTCCTCGCGTTCATAAGTGATGTTGATGCCGATTTATTTAAAGGGGAAGATGGTGGCGAAGATGATGGAGCAATGGATATTTCTGGGGAACTAGAAGGCTCAGGAGCAGTTGAAAAATAGGGTATAGGCAAAACTTGATCCAAGTCATCTGAAGGAATTTTTGTGGTAGCAAAATATGATATGTCTTCAAAAAAGGTAACGTCTGCTGAAATATAGAAACGATTTGAAGGAGGAGAGTAGCATCGATAACCCTTCTGAACACGGGAGTAGCCTAGAAAAACACACTTGATAGACCGAGCAGATAGTTTATCGCGACCTATAGAGAGATCATGGACAAAGCAAGTACAACCAAAGACACGAGGGGAAACATCATACAGGGGAGCCGTAGGGTGTAAAACAGAGTAGGGAACTTGACCATTTAACACAGAAGATGGCATTCGATTTATCAAATAAGCAGCAGTCAGGACAGCGTCCCCCCAAAACTTTAAGGGTGCATTAGCATAGATCAACAGAGTGCGAGCGGTATCAACAATGTGTCTATGTTTTCGTTCTGCTACACCATTTTGTTGGGGTGTATGAGGACAACTGGATTGATGCATAATACCTTTAGAACGGATAAATGAATTAAATCGGTCAGAGAAATACTCTTTTGCATTATCACTGCGCAAAACACGAATTGTTTTTCCAAATTGAGTCAGAATTTCCGAACAAAAAGTTTGAAAAATAGTGAATAACTCAGAACGATCTTTCATTAAAAATATCCAAGTACATCTGGAGAAATCATCAATAAAAGTGACATAATATCGATAATTTAAGACGGACGAAACACGGCTTGGACCCCAAACATCGAGTGAACAATATCAAAGGGAGACGCACTCTACTATTAATACGATTAGGAAAAGAGACGCGAACATGTTTGCACTAATCGACAAGACTCACAATTGAAAGACTTCAAAATGCGAAAGACCGGATACCATTGTTTGTAATTTTGGTAAACTCGGGTGGCAAGACAAGACGTCGATGAAGAAGATCGGGAGATTGAAGAGGCACATATAGTAGAGTTGGTGGATTGAAGGTAGTAGAGGCCTCGAGATTCGAGATCTGTCCAATCGTCTTCCCCGCATACTCCGATCCCGAATTGAAAAAGAGTCGAGTGAAGGTTATGGCGCAATTTAAAGAGCGAGTTAATTTCTTGATGGAGATTAAATTAAATGGGCAATTAGGAACCAATAAGATGTAACTTAAAGATATTGAGGAAGTAGGTGAGATCCGTCCTATTCGGTGGCTTGGATTTTAGATCCATCCGTGATTATATAATGTGGAAATGTGGGTTGTGATAATTCAGAGAAAATTGAGGAATTACCAGTCACGTGATCAGAAGCACCTGAATCCAAAACCCATCCAAGAGGTGTAGATTGAGAAAGACAAACCGTAGAATTACCAATATGGGCAATAGTAGCGGAAGAGGTAGCTTGTTGGGCTGCCTTCAACTGTAGATACTCTTTATAATCATTAGGAGAGAGAGTAAATTCAGAATCAGAAGTAGGTGAGGATTGCGCAATATTTGCAGTTTTGTTGGGGAAACCATGTAAGCTATAACACCGATCTTGAGTATGATTATCACGTCCACAATGAGTACAATAGAGATTTCCTCGGCCCCCTCGACCACGACCTCGACCACGACCACGACCTCGACCTCCACCGCCACGATCAGTCGTATGAGACACAAGAGCGGAGGACTCCGGGATTGACTGTGTGCCATGTCCGGAAAATGAAACTCTGATCAAGCGGCTAATAAGTTCTTCCACCGTAGGAACAGTAGCATTTGTTAGAGCCTGGTCACGAACAGATCCATACTCCTTCGAAAGACCATGAAGAATAAAGACCATGAACATATTATCAAGTTTAGTTATCATCTGTTGAAGATCAGTACTAACAAGCATTAATTTAAGCTCATCAATAGTGGATTGAGCTCGAATTAAATACTCGGACAAATCGTGGTCATTCATCCCAAAGAGTAGCGAGATTGCGAACAAATTCGTAAAGTCGCGAATATCATTAGCATAAAGGGTTTTGCTTTGTCCAGGAAGTCATAACAAGTCTATACGGACGGAAATGTGCCATTAGTTTAGGCTCTATAGAGTTCCATAACAAGGATACTAATTGATAATCGACTTGTTCCCAATCGGTTTTCAATTTAAAGATCAATCTCTAAGATTTTTAGTAAGATGGTCGAAAGACATCGACCTAAAAACCATAACTCAATCAAGAGTACCGAGTTCAAATAGTTTTTACCATTCAACTTTTCGGTGGTAATGGTAGGAGACCCAAAGGCAAATGAAACCAAACCCTTTTTTGTAAGGAGATGAATCGGTCAATTGGTCATTGTAACTTATAAACACTTGAACAAATTGTTTTTTTTTTTTATAAAGGAAATGAAAGGTTTTTTTTTTTTTTTTTTTTTTTTTGTTTAAAAACAAGAGGTCGACAAACGGTGAAATTATGAACAAATAAGAATAAATTTGAACTAATAAACAAGCTAAGGAAGTTGGTGAAATTGAAAAAAAAAGTTTGAATAGGAAATCGACTTAAAAAAAAGGATGAATGAAGAAAAAGGACGGTAAGATGCCGGAACAGGGAACCCACCGACCGGGAAGTGGTACATCGAGAAAGAGGAGTCGGGCGCACTGTGGCACAGGGGCGACGGTGATCGGACGACGGCGGTGGCGCGTGGCGATCCTGTGGCCACGCTACGACGATGTATCGGCGCACGGAGCGCGTGTGAGCTTTTCCGGCGACAGGCTCGGAGGTCCGACTGCGGGGAACCTGGCGAACTCGATGGTCCGGCGCGTGTCGCCGGTGGAGGCTCCGGCGGTGGTGAACAGGTCCGGTCAGATTTGAAATTGGCTAGGGTTTTTGTCAGAAAAAGAAGAAGGGAAGCAAATGTGTTTAAACCTGCTGTGTGATACCATAAAGAGAGAAAAACTGAATATATTTTTGTGTATTAACCATGATTTAACTTGTACATTATATAGGCAATGGTTAGCCTAACACCTTTCAGAAATTAAGGAAAAGAAGAAACAGCACTACCTAATTTAGGGCACTAGCTGCCACTCAACTTCCACTAAAGATATACTTTACAATAACTCAACATAGTTGTTTATGATTTAACATGAAACTTGCTGCCTCAACAATACTGCTAACTTATTTACCCACAATAAGCCATCTAAGAAGATTGCAATCCCAATTCACAAGACAAATCTGCAAAATTGAAAACTGAAAAGACTCAAGAAACAGGAGGAGATACAAAAGGTGAACTGTAAAAGCCTGTGGTCTTGTATGGTTATGTTTCCATGGATTATTTCTAGTTTCTAGTGTTGGAAAATGAATTTTCATAATTTATTGGTTTTCGTGTGAAAACTGGAATTATGTTTGGATGAGTGGATGAGAATGAGTTTTATGTAGGTTTGGGAATGAGATTATATTTGGTTAAGTAGTTTTGAAATAGTATTTTATGTATATATAATAATTTGAAAAGTTGATAGTGGTTGGATATTTTAATTGAAGATATAATAATATATTTGTAAGATTGTAGGCTAGTGGGTCCCATTAGATATATATAGTAGTATTTTAAGTAGATAAAGTTGGTAATTGAGGGTCCCACATATATAATTGGATTAAAAAATAAGAATAGTGATTGATAAGTGATGTAGGGTAGTGTATAGGGTTGAGAATTGAAATTGTAGGTTTGAGATGATGTTTTATGTGAAAAGTGGAAAATAGAATGATGATTTCCATTGGAAATTTTAGAAACAAACATGATTTCATTTCTATGAATAGTTGGAAATTGGAAATGTGGCCTTGGAAACATAAACAAACAAGGCCTGTATTTTTTAATCTGAATAGGCCAAATTGAGGCTCAAAATCATGAAGCAGAAATTACAAACTGATCCTATAAAGAATTCTATTCACCAGTTGAGACAAGAACACAGTGCCTACAGAGGTCATGATGACACAATATCTGCATGAGTTCAGATTAACTAATAGTTTCTTGGCAGCTCACCTCACTTTCAACAGGCAAAAGACTTCGAACATCGTGCAGCTCAAACCGAGATGCTATCAGTTGGCCACCAGCAGCTAACCATGGAGTGAGAGCCATTGAAATTCCAACCACAAGAAAAAGAAGCGACGACAACTGCGGGGACATTATACCCTGCGAAAAAGGACAAATCTTCACAAATTGTTTGAAATATTAATGAGTTGCACTTCCTTTCACATCTCATCTAATTTGGTACTTGGGCTCCTATTACTTGAGCTCCAGTAAAACATGGAAAATAACTTAACTAGAAACTCATGTTGTTCAGAAAGGACTATTGCAATTTAACAAAGCAAAAGGATAGTGGGCAATAAACTCTGCTGCTCTATCAGAGTGCACCAAAAAAGAAGCAAACACATTGCTGGTGGAACTGGAGAAATTTATATGGAAACTCCAAAGGTACTATCTTCAAAGTCATAGAGCAGCAGTTTAGATTTGGTTCCAGGAAAAAAATTGAGCATTTCATAAAATGCAACGTCATTCTCGGCCTGCAAGCATTGCTCTTCTGAACTTGCATGACAGATAATGAAAGGTTTTAAATCTTAACAACTTTGCTAAGAAGCTGAAACATTTAGATTCATTTAAAGCTCTATTTGCAATATATTGTCATATCAGAGACAAGCAGTATAATGATGGCAACAGGTCTAATTTGATTGATAAACCTGATTAACAGCTTCCCCAAAAGCTACGAAAGCAAATTCTCCACCAGGTGCAAGTAGAAGACCAACTCTTATCGCTGATACCATTGAAATACCAAAAAGTCTGCCAACAAGAGCAACCAAGATGGTCTTGCCAGCAATTAGAAGCCCTAATGTCCCTGAAATAACTGGGAAGTTTGAAACTAGAAGAAGTTTTGGATCTATGGACATTCCAACCTGTGAACAACAATACTTTCTGTAAGCAAGAGAACTCAATAGACACTACAAAGTGGACGATCTTATTATCTGGAGCCATAGAAACATTCCATGGAAAAGTGCAATTAAATGAATTACTCAATATACAGAAAGGTGCAATTACAAAGATTGGAGAATCCTGCAGCTATAGATTACATAAAGCAAGATGAATTAGATATGAAATAAACCAAGGATCAGTTATCAAATATCTTACGACAAGCTCGAGAGATAAAAGAAAATGGTTTTGAGCTTTAATCAAATAACAAATGGTCAATAAAGCCACCCTACCGTCATGAAGAAGAGACCTAATAGAAGTCCACGGTATGGAGCAATATCAGATTCAACCTGCAATGAAAATTCAGTTTCTGCTAGAAGCAAGCCAGCCAAAAATGCTCCTAAAGCCATGGAAAGGCCTGCCTGTTTTAGGACAATGTAGAACAATATTAACATTATTGTGACAATATGAAAGAACTACAACAACCAGGATCCGCAAATAATGAACAGATGAGTTATCTTACCCTGGCAGTTAGGAGACTGGTACCTAAGATAACAAGAAGGGTATTTGCAGAAAATATTTCTGCATTTTGATTCTCAGCAATTTGCTTATAAATGGGCGAAGTAGCTGCACAAAAGAGAAAACATGAAATTCATTTTTTCTAATAGAATAAAACCGCTATTGCGTACTGTGAGCAAAATTATGCTACCAGAGTGCATCAAAATTATAATATTGTGTAAACATGACCACGAGATATCACAAAAGTTTAAACAAAACTTATTGTTCAAGTGACTCTAGTTGAAAGAAAAGTTCCACAACCAGGAGCAGAGGATCTCCAGTAATGACATAAAGAATTAGGATACTTACCAAGCGTCCACCTGCAATTATGGCTGAGATGGCAACCACAGCCTTCACAGCAGCCAATCCAAGAGCTTCAGCAATGGCTTGGAAACCCACCTGAAAACCATAGAAATATTGGTTATTGAAACAGCACCAACCACAACGGCACGAACTAATGTTTCTGCTCAGTAGTCAGTACAATTGTGATAAACAACCATATAAAGAAGTAGTGTGATATCCATATCCACTTTTTAAACCAATCTGGCATGTTTTGAACCCACTTTCATTAGCATCAGAACTGAATATAAAATTGTAGAAATCGGCATATAGGTATCATGTCATACAAATTCCTTTCTTCAGCTGAGTTAAAATTAAATACAGAATAAATGTTTTACCCCTCCTTTAGAAGAACTAGGCGAAATAAGGGGTATCAGTATAAGCAAAACCACCACAGCCAAATCCTGTATAAACATAGAAATTGTATAAATGGTCAACAGAAAGTAATCTAAAATGACACATAATCATGACAGCTCCAAAATAGAGGGGCAGAGAGAGAGAAAGAGAAGAAAACGCATATAATACTCAATTGCACAGATACCTGGAAAAGTAATACGGAAAATGTAGCTCGCCCGTGGCGTGATGTGCTCTCACCACGTTCCTGCAATACCTATAGATACCCACACATATCATATTAACTCCTTCTGTGGCACTTAAAAAGGTAATCCTGGCAAGTTGCTGGTAAATTTAAAATTTTTAAGGAAAATAAACGAAGCTAAAAGCACTAAGTTTTAATGAAAAACCAAAGATAAAAATAAAAAATAATTCCCCGCATCCTCAACAAACTAGACAAAAGATCAATAATGTTTACCTGAAGGACAACAGCAGTGGAAGATAATGCAAGGCCATTCCCTATGACGATTGCAGCAGGACCAGCCAGCCCAGCAGCATAATGAGCAAGCAACCCAACAACGACAGCTGTCACTAAGACCTGCATTTTTAACATGCAATTAAAAAACTTAAACAAGGAACTTGTGTTGGTATCATGCTCTTAATAGTACTTTGAGTTTAAAGTTCACAAGATTATGCAACTTCCAATCACCTGAGCAGAGCCCAATCCGAAAACATATTTCTTCATGGAACTTAGTCTTTCAACAGAGAGCTTCCATATAAGAACAAATTAAACGTCATCAGCCAGTCCTCATATAGTTGTAAGGTGGAAATCAATGCTTTTGCAAAGTCCAAGTTTGATAATTTTATCAGCTCTACCTCAAGGCCAATGTTAAATAGCAAGAAGACAACCCCAAATTCAGCAATTGCCTTAGTTCCATGTACATTGCGAATAATAGAGAGACCATAAGGTCCAATTAAAATTCCAGCAGCCAAATATCCAAGAACAGGACTGCCTACAGTTGCAGCATAGAGAGATAATTAGTAATTGCTATCATGATATACAAAATTTAGACAGAAACAAAGACTATCTGACACAAATGTACACAACCAAAATAGCACAAAATGGGACCAAAACTACGACAAATGGCCTGCTGAAAGATGTGCTACTGTTTTTGATGCATGCTAGATATTATACGCAAAAGAAAACCAAGGTTTGCACATGATGCAATCAATTAATTATATGAAGATCAGACTACTTGCAGCCTGCGGAAACACTCTCCTTTTTAAATAACACCGCAGGTGTTGGGGGGCAAACACACTCATACCACTTACCACCGGGTATTTTCTGGAAAATAGGCACAAATACGACACTTGCAAGCAGTAACCACAACATGTCAAAGAGGGAAGCCTCCTCCTCGTTTACCTGAGGAAAAAATAAAGAAGAAAAAAAAGAAATGACAAAGAGAAACTGTTTATTATGAAACTGAGGAATGGATATATCAACAAGCTGTTGTCTAAAAAATCAAGTGAAAAAGGAACTGAAGTCATGCCTCTTGATGAGGAAGCATCTCCATTAGTTTCTTTATTTCCGCAGGAAGTTTTCTTATTTGTCTGACCAGAGGCTTTGCAGTAGTTGATACTTCATCAATACTAGTGGTGATGATCTCTGGCTGTTGATATAGTTGAGCAAACCTTTCACCCCGATTGACATAAAAGGCAACTCTGCGATCAATTTCAGCAGCATATGAAAAATCAGCATCTTTTCTATCACAAGTATAGAAAGCCGAAGAAGCACAGTTTCATTTTCAGTGAACTAATTTTAACATCATTCATAAATACAAAGCATGCACACAAGTAATTAATTTTTGGGCAAAAAGCACTGGAAATGTCCAATATGGTATTCAGCGTACCCTGCTCCTAGAAGTAGTGACCCAAAAACCAGCTTAGGCAATTGCTTTCTAGCAGACTCCACAAGACCACGAAAAACTGAAGCTGGTGTGAACTCTTCCTCATCTGCATCAAAAGAGAAGAAAGAAGCAGAAAAGAACCGGGATGACTTCTTCAGTAATGCTTTTGGAGAACTAAAAGGTGAACTCTCCCTTGTTGGTTCCTTCTGCATTTCCTGTATCTTACTTTGAATAGTTTTTAACTTATCTGCATCTGCTTCAGTCTCCTTCTCCACAGTTAACTTTCCATTCTCCTTGTCACTCTCATCCGACAATCTTAGTCCCTCCAGCTGGCCATCTGGCAAAGGTTCAAGTAATTCTGCAACCTCAGCTGGCATCTCCCAGTTTGTCTCAACAACACCATCTGGAGAACTTCCTTGAGACAACTCTTCAGCAATAGTTTCCTCAAGAGTAGAATCTACAGTATCATTACTGGAAAGGGCAAGGTTCTTTTCTGCCCTCTGCAGTGCAATTTCAGCATCATCGACACGCTGTGCAGCCTCAAGTTCGTGAGCTACAGCTTGCTCTGCTAAAAGCATGATGTTTGCCACATCTTCCTCTGCTTTAGAAACATTAGTTTGTGCCTGCTCTGCAACTGCATTCAACCTGTCCAATTCCTTTTGCAATTCCTCTTTTCTGCTTTGCACCCTTCTGAGCTCAGCCTCACAAATTGCTAAATGGTCTTGACTTTCTTTTATGTCCTGCTGAGCAGCCAAGAGAGCTTCCTCTTCACTTGACTCTTCCCCTCCACTTCCAAACTCAGGATTGCTTTCTTTAGAAGATTTAGGAGCCCCATTATTTTCTTTTGCAAGTTTCAGTGAATCAAGAGTGACTTGGAGTCTTGCCTCAGCGAAAGAAAGGGCCATTGTCGCTTTCTGAACAGCGTCTTTTGCAATAGCCTCTTCATTTACAATCTCTTGGATATTATTAATGGCAATATTTACATCATCCCAAGCATTTTCAGCTTCATCCTTCAACGCTATAGCAGCTTCTGATATCTTCTGAGCTTTTTCCTCAAACATTGTACTGCTTAGCCTTGCAACCTCTAAATCTTTCAATGCCTTCTGCAACAATTCCCTCAATTCGTCCAACCCAGGAGCCTCAAATCCTTCCTCTGCTGATCTTTCTCCAGAGGCATTAGATTCAAGGGTAACCCCATTCTCACCAATCTCAGTGATTTCAGCATCTCTGCCGTTTCCATTTACATAAGCTAATGACTCATTTCCTTGACACCGTAACATGCCCACATGCTTCGAAATTTTAGAAGTCTTGTCGGTGTCATAAAAGGAAGAACCATTAGAACCATAACACCACAGCCAGAAATTGCCTTCATTGAGAGTTCTTGGACTGGCTGAACTAAAACAATATGTATTGTTTTTCTTCAGCTTCTTTGGGAATTTCGCGTTTGAGGAAAGTCTAGAATCTCCAAAGATATTACAGTAACGTCTATATTTAAATCGTTCCAGTGCCCTGCAACAAGCGACTTCACCTCCATAAAAAACATTCGACCGAGATAGACTACACGCGACGTCCATCACTCCTTCAATGTTAGAAAGAGAAATTATTCATCAATACATTCAACATTGATATTATGAAACTCATTAGCCTCAGATCAACCTGAAAGTGGGGAAGAAAAGGCAGCTAGAGTAATATAAACTACAAAAACAAAGAAGAACTATAAAGATGCATCTCTCTCCATAACTCCATTGCCATCAAAATCTTTCAGCTACTGACAATAGTACGTCTATTTGAGTGTCTTTCATGCAGGTACTGGCACACAGCCATCCAGATTGAGAGATACACATAATGCGGAAACACGAGCACGTGAATCGTGCACCTCTTTAAGTGCATCAGCACACAAATAACAGAGTGGGTGTATCGTCTCTCTGCACATGCTATCTGTGTATAGTAATCATATTTTGCATCCAGCGGATAGACGCAGATCATGTTCTACAACTGTTTGACATGCTTAAAATATTCACGTTTACAGGATATCACATCAATCGCATTTCAGCTGCTTTTTAATCCAGTCATACATAGATTTCCAGTTCCGACTACTCACTACTCTCTCATCGACCTCATATCAAACACTTGGTCACACAACTGAACTCCAACAAATTCACGAAATTAAACACAAATAATCGAATCAAACGCATGTTTTCCACAGCTACTCCAAAATTATAAAATAAAAAATACATGTATATAATATATCAATCTCCAAATAGTCCAGAAAATTACAAAAACACACTGGAAAACACTCAACTGCGATTGATTGATAGTGTGTGTGTGTGGAAATGGGGAGTAGAACTGACCAATGAAGAGCGCTGCAGAGGCAAACTAGGAGCGTAGAGCTGAGGAAAAAATGGAGGCGGAAATATTAAGGAAGAGGAGAATGTGACGGAAGTGATAACGGAGTTGTTTTTCAGCGCGGCCAACGTGACGGCAGGTTTACTTGCCGTTCGCCTTCTGTGGTTCGTCCGTTTGGGAAGGTGAAGGAAAATAATGGAAATAAGGATTTTTAATTAAAGAAATGTTGGCTATTGCGGATTGGATAAATAAATTATCGAAAGAAATTGCGTGGAGACCGTGACACTATTTTTCTTTGGGCAACTTTTTCGTATATTTTGGCCTTTGCACTTCATGTAAAGACTATCTCGTCTCGGAATAAATTGATTAACGCAAAAACTTGTGTGGTGAAAATCCGTGAGATGGTTAGTATAAAAAATGATACTTATCTAAATATACTAATTTTAGTTTTAGTGTATTTTGAGAAGTATCATTTTTTATACTAAAAGTATCATTTTTTACACTAAAAAGTGATATTTCTAGTTTAAAAAACGATACTTGTCTAAATTAGTGTATTTTGAGAAGTATCACTTTTGATGCTGAAAATATCTTTTTTACACTAAAAGTATCACGGTCTCACGTCGTCTCACAAGAGACCTACTGATTAATTAATTATAGGCTCCTCAACAATTACATAATGTAACTTTTTTCGAATGTTTTTTTGAAACCCAATAATAAGCAGCAACGTCCGATGATCTTTAAAATATCAGTCTAGGCTCAATAACAAAAGAGGCTCTATCAAACAAGCACTTATAATAAATTTAGATAATAATTCTTACTTGAACACCTCAGGTGTAATTCATTATATTATGCATGGGTTCCATTTTCTCAAATCATTGAAACACCAACTAGTTATTTCCTTTTCGTCAACGTTCGCAAAAACACACACACAAAGAAAAAACACCCTTTAATTGAAAAAAAACATTTTTTAGTGTTTATAAATACTAGTTTTTGCTTCTGTTACCATTTCATTTAATAAAAATATAAAAACAGGGATATGGTGCTTCTAATTATGGAAAACTGCTTTCCATTTTTTTTAAGTAAGAAGAAGTTAGTTGTGATTGGTTGTGAAATTTTTTCCCAAATTTGCATTTTGTAGTGATTTATTTTTAGAATATATGATTGTTTGTGAAAAAAATTAAAAAAAAACTCATTTCTCTCCAAAATTAAGTCATCTTTCACTTTCTCTCTCACACTTCCCAATACCCAATTATATTATTTATTTCTCTATCATCTTCATATTGATATGAAGAATTTCAGTAATTCTTTAATTTATCACTATTTTTATTGATTTTCTCTTAATATTGATAACAAAATGTATAAAATGAGATCCATATTTGTCTATGTTTGGCTCAAATTTCATTTTTATTCAATTTTCTTGCATTATATTTTACACTGTTATTTCCACAAAAAAAATCTCAAACATTTAACATCTCTAAAAGTTTTTTATCACATCAACACCATCGATACATTTTCCTACAAATTAAACTTTTAATTTTAAAAAAAAAACTCACCATTATTCTCTCAGAAAATGAAAGTAGACGGAATGAAAGCACAACCAATCGCAGCCTTTGTTTTTGACATTATTATCCTCAAGTTATTATCATAATCCAAAATTATCTTTTATCTTCCTAAATATTAACATAATTCATATACGTATTTTTTTGTCTTCTATGCATAAACTAATTTTGAAAGTGTCTTTTTTCTTTGTCAAACATTCCAACTTTTATTTTTTTCAACTTTTAGATTCTATCTGCAAACACAACCATTTTTGAGTATCAACTATTTTTATTTCTACTATAGTAAATTTAAAAAATCACAAGTGATTACGAAATTCCCTTAGTTAGAGTTTAGCTTATCCTGTTAATTGTTATCTACTTATCATTTTATATATTTAGAAAGTATATTAAAATCGAAGGTGCTATACATATTAGCATTCGTAGATCCGTACTGAAAAAAATCCTATTTTCGGTAAAAGAGTAAAATATCTTCCAACTAGAATGATTGTTGCCAAGTTGTAGGAAACTGAAATAGCGTGAATAGAGTAGACTAGGAGCAATACCAACCACTTCTTCTTGGTCTAGCAAAAGTATATTCTTGGCAACTAAAATTGTTCTTCTTCTTTATTCAAAACTTGTTTCGGCTTAGATATTAGCTAATCTAAAGCCCAATAATTCATTATCCACACAAAAATCCATTTACTTGCACATCTATGCAGTAACATCAATAGCTATTTAAAAATTTTGTTGTTCATTACGCAATCATAAATAAAAATATATATATATGTGTGTGTGTGTATGCGTATACGACATATATGAATTTAATGAAAATGATTGATAAAAGTGATATAAAAGCATTATAGTTATAAAAATAACAAGAAGAGAAGAAAGGACCTTTGGTTGCAAGAAGGGTTGCAGCTGACCATTCCATGAATCTCACCTCATCACCAAGAATCAAATATATGTTATTTAACAAATAATTTATTTATTGCAAGTTGCAATATGTGCCTCATGTGTTCAAACACTGGGAAATGTGTACTAATATGTAGAAAGTTGCAATCTAAATAACCATTAGGACAAGTTAGTAAAGCTAATAATAGTAATCAAATAACAATCAAAATAATAAACACTTCAAGACCTAGACCATTTTAATAATTTTGCCCCGTGTGTTGCATCGAGGAAGTAATTATAATTGTAGAAATAAATTTTATTTTATAATTTTTAAGTTTAACTTCACATTAATTCTACAGAAAGTTAGATTTTGATTTACATTTTTTGAAGAAGATAAAAATAACAATAGATCATTTTCCTATATTTCTACTTATTAAGTGAACCTCTTTGTCAAATCATTTAATAATCAGATACTATATAGGTGACTTGGGAATATACATGTATCTATAAATAATTATTAGCAAAATTATTGTAAAGTTTTTAAGACTTAAATTTGATTTGAGTAGGTCTCCTGTAGGACCGTCTTATGAATCATATTCCGTAAGACGGATCCACCCGCCTGACCCAGCCCCTCGCTTTGACCCACCCCAACTGTTTATTTAAAAAAAAAAATTCAACATCAGCACTTGTGGGGACATGAACTCGCGACCTATACAGACTTAAGGCATCACTACACCACTAGTGCTCATTATGCAATTTCATAATAACAATGTATATAAACTCATTCATAAATACGCCTGGTAATTAAAAAAAATTTAAAAACGCCTATAAATATAAAGGCTAATAATCGAACCCAAGTCTATTAAAAAACATGATACATTATCTTAATAAATGGATACTTATAAAAGTGTTACTTTAACTACATCATATTTATTTTTTATTTTTTCTCTCTTTTTTTGTTCCTAGTTTGTAACTGTATTAAGAAATCTAATACTTTATCTCAACAAACGGATACTTTTACTTATAAAAGTGTTACTTTAACTATATCATATTTATTTTTTTATTTTTCTTCTTTCCTTCATTTCTAATTTGTGACTATATTAAAAAACATGATACTTTATCTCAAAAAATAGATACTTTAACGTATAAAAGTGTTACTTTAACTCTGTTGTATATATATTTATTGTAATATATTATAATTTGTGACTATATTAAAAAATATGTTACTTTATCTCAAAAAACAATTACTTTTACTTATAAAAGTATTACTTTAACTCTATCATATTTATTATTCATCTTTCTTTGTATTTATTATTAAAAAATACAATACTTTATTTAAAAAACTGATATTTTTACTCTTAAAACATAATATTTTATCTCAAAAATATATATGTTTACTCATAAAGGTGTTACTTTAACTCTAATATATTTATTTGTCCTTCAATGTAATGTAATCATAATCTGTGGCTATAATTAAAAATATGATACTTTATCTAAAATAACCAATATTTTTTCTCATAAAATCAATTACTTTAATCGGGAAGAAAAACAGAAACTCTGTTTTATATTTTTATATATATATATTGTAATACATTCATAATTTGTGACTATATTAAAAAATATGTGACTTTATCTCAAAAAAACAAATACTTTTATTTATAAAAGTATTACTTTAACTCTATCATATTTATTATTCATCTTTCTTTGTATTTATTAATAAAAATATAATATTTTATTTATAAAAGATATTTTTACTCTTAAAACATGATATTTTGTCTCAAAAATATATATTTTTACTCATAAATATGTTATTTTAACTCTAATATATTTATTTTTCTTTCAATGTAATGTAATCATAATCTGTGGCTATATTAAAAAATATGATACTTTATCTAAAATAACCGATACTTTTTCTCAGAAAACTGTTACTTTTAACAGGGGAAGAAAAACAGAAAAACAGAAAAAAAAGCAGGTGGCATTGACCCGCGAACCTGGTCAATAGTATCCGCGGGGACCAGGTCTGGGTCAGTAGGATCTGTTTTACGGATTGAGATCCGTAAAACGGTCCTATATGAGTTTTTGCCATTTGATTTGCAGGCAGAAGGATTAACTAGCGCAACCAACCCCTTACCCCTCTACCCTCAAGTCTATTAAATATAAACATTGGGATAAGTTGAAAAAAAACTAAAGTTGTGGCTAATTACAAAAAAAAAAAAATCCTTGAGATTTGAAATATTTCAAAAAAAACCCTGATATTTATAAAAATATTAAAGTTGCCACACTTAAATTGAAGACATAATCCAACCTAAAGGCATTTTTTATTTTCCATTTTTTTTGTAATTAGCCTAAAACTTAGGGGTATTTTTGTAATTATTCCTAAATTTTATGCATAAATTTATCAAACTTCACAATTTTATCGTCTTAAAAATAATAGTGTTGTCTTATGTATTGACCTAATTATTCTTTCGAAAAATTCTAATCTCATCCCTTCAAAATTATAATTTGTACCTTCTTAGTGAAAAACATGCAATGATAAGTATATCTAAAGAGTAAAAAGAAATTTGATAAGTTACCCCTCCACCAAGGTTATCAATGAAAATTTCCCCCAAAGTACTAAAATTTGATTTATGCCTCTTACACCCCCTCTAGATCGCTTCCCGCCCGCCAAATTATGTTCGACGAAAAAACCGAATTCACAATTATTTTGCGCAATTCAAAAAATATGTAGGTAGAACGTTTTTCTATAGATAAATGTTGTTTTGATGGTGTTCATTATATTTAATTGGATTTGAGTTTGGATTTTATTTGAAATGGTAAATTGGCGAAGTTTTTAGAATTTTCAGAACGAGTATAATTTGACATTGTTAGATGAATTTAAATTTTTCTTCGAACATAATCTGGTGGGCAGAGAGATGGAGAATTAGATGGGCAGTTAAGTGGACAATATGGGTATAGAGACATAAATTAAATTTTAATACTTTAAGGCCATTTCTTATTAATATCAGAGATAATTTATCAAATTTTCCAATAGTAAAAAAGAAAAATTGTGCAAAGTATCGTGGTTGTCAATAAAGTATCCAACTTCTTTAACACTATGACAACAAACTCTACACAAAGTGTCATCATACAAATTACAACAATCCAAAAGCACAACATCATACTTGAAAAAAAAAATTCAAATGAACTAGAAAAACAACTATGTAACTTAAACTCAAAAGCAAAACCACCCGAAATTAATACGTCGTATGAACACATGCTTTTTTAAGATTGTTGTTGTGGATGGTCAGATTCTTCTGTTTCATCAGAATCTGGTTTTGCCTCTGGCTCAGGCTCGGGCTGAGCCTCCTCCTCTGGCTGCTCGGATTCATCCGGTTGGACCATCTCAACGGCACTCTTTTTATGAGTGGCAGCATCAAGGACATGCTGATAATTTCCTTTCTCCATGAACAGCTGCTGAAAATGGACCTTGCAGTAGAGGATCCCATCCAGAGCAGCATAGGATGAGTGTGTGAGTGGGCATCCTCCATGAGCACATTTGAAGCATGATTTGTGGAATGATTCTCCTTCCATTGTCACCTGTTTTTTCAAGTCAATTTACAAATGCACTTGTTTTTTGTGAATGTGATATTGAATCTCTAATTTTTGTTATTTATATTGAACAACTTTTATATTGAATAACAAAAATCATTTAATATTGGGATAATTATAGAGACTAGCATGAGGTTAGTCTCATTACAAAAAACTCTGGCTATCTTTTAAAAATACAAGTACTCCCATTGAGGTTTGTATTTGTTACACAAATTACCCTGCTCCACACTCCCTTAGTAGGTATAATTCGTAAAATAGAAACATATATCAATGGGGTATTTGTAATTTCGAAAGATAATTGAGTTGTTTTGTAATTAGGCTGAATCTTAAGGGTAGTAATTGTAACTTTATCCCTTTAATATTTTAGTAACCCACCCCTTCTCGTGAAACATTTTTCGTGGATGGCAATAAGATTCGAACTCAGTATTATGAATCATCTCATCCAAAAGTTTAAGTTGTTGGAGGCGTTAGCCATTTAATATTAAAAGTTGAAACAGAATATTAAGAAGTGGAAAATAATGTAAACCTTCTCCAATGGATACACAGTTTTGTTGCAAGCAGGGCATTTATCTTGGGTTCCACAGAACATGGCAGAGAGTTTGCTTGGTGCCCTTGTCTGCAAATACATATATAGAATTTGAAAGACATGAATTTATTTATTTTTCTTCAAACTATATAATATTTTCTTGAAACCAAGAAATTAACAAACATCCATTTTTTGGTGATCAAAAAAGAAATAATTAGCACGAAATTTTGCATTGCACCACAAACTAGATCGTCTTAGTACGTACCAGTGAATTTTCCCTTTCATGCTTTGCTGCTTGAATATTCATTTAAAAGAAAAAAATAATAATAATCAGTGAACAACAGAAAAACATAAAATAAAAAATGTATATATTAACGATTAACAGATTTGAAAAAAATAGTTGGCTTACGATTTTGGTGGAAGTTCTTGCTAAAATTTCCTGATTCCTTGAATAGTTGTTCAAAATGAGGCTTGCAGTATAAAACTCCATCCATGGAGGAATAGTTGCTCATCTGCCATGAAAATTTGCAAAAATGAATAAATAGTATTCCCTACCCACAATGCTTTATAGTGCGCGTATTAAAATGATCATTTGTTTCCGTGTTTAGAGTATTATACATTGAGGTAATTATTTTTGAGTGAGTGATGAAAAGAAATTTAGGCGACTACAATGAATGATGAAAAGAAAAATGACCAGTCTCATCTTTTTTAACTTTGTAATTTGTAAACATATATATTCAGTCAATATAACCCATACTTGAGTTTTCGACATTTTTTTTGTTTTTTCATGGAATCACAACAATGAATGAAGAATTTCTTATCATTTTGAATAGTGATTAAACAAATTTTACTGCGAAATTAAAAGATATTAAAGCGCGAACACTCTAACCACGAGTTTGTAGCTCACGTGGTATCACTTATCCTTTGTAAGGGTGTTGACTAGAGTTCAAACCCTGTATCTTTCAGTTTCATTGAAATTTATCTCCTCCCCTCCAATCACTTATTAAAAAAAAAGTGCAAACACTCTACATTCCTAAATGAATAAATAGTTTCTTGAAATATTAACACAACAAGTTTCTTTACCTTGATGTACCAAATATTGATTTAACACAATTGTGTGTCATTTTGAGCCAAGATGTGGAAAAAGTACCCAATCCAAAATCTTACATGGTCATAATCTCCAAAATAAAATAATAATATAAAAAAAATTACTCACCACAAGGGTTCCTTTGCAGTGGCTGCATCTGAAGCATGATTTATGGTAAATTGATCCATCAGCAGTCAACAAATCAACAAAATAAACAGTTTTGTCACAAGCCTTGCATTTATCCAATGTTCCTGTGAATGCTGCCATTTTCTTGCCCTTTTTGCCTTTTATCCTTTTCTACCTCAAGAATCTAAATAACTTCTTCAATCATGCAACTCAGACTGATTTAGGGATCAAGTAAAAAAAGCTAATCTTTAAGCCTTTTTAGCCCCAAAATATTCTTAACTTCTCAGCTATTGAGACTAAAACAAGAAAATATCTGGTTCTGTTGTTTTATGTCAGCTCAACAATAGAAATTATCACTTTTTTTCCCTTCAGCTGCACTGGATGGAAAAGTTTTAATCCTATTATTGAGCCGACACGTGATTGGAGATCCCATTATTCTGAAGCAAATGGAGGATTATTAATGCTATGAAAATTTGGATGGAATCCTATTAAACTGGAGAGAAAATAGGCTGATGTTTTTGACCCATTCCATTGAAAATTTTTGGGGAGGACAATTTTTTGGAGGGAGAAATATTTTCCTTTCCCTGTCTGTGGTAGTTATTTTAGTTACAAGTTTTATTTTCCACCTCTTTTTCTGCATGCTAAAAGGTCTTCCTTTCTTTGGATAACAACACAATAAAAGAAAGAGGAAAGAAAAAATAATGAGAAAATTGATTTTAGATCAAACTAAATATTTGATTATATTCATATAGAATTCATACGAGATATCTAATTCCTTGTATCTTTTCTACAATATGACTTTGTATGATAATTTCAGATTCATTGATTTCAATTCCGAGGAATTCAATCTGCCTTGTAGCAATCACTGCCTTCTTTTCTGAAAGCACTAATCCTTTCTTGTGACAAACTTCTGAAAATATTTCCAAGTGTTTGAGATGCTCCTTCATGTTCTTTGATGCGATAAGGATGTCATCAATATATACGAACATGAAACTGAAATAATCTTTGAATAGATTATCCATCTTCCTTTGATATATTTGGGGTGCGTTAGCCAATCCCATAGGCATCACGTTCCAAATATAATGTCCCTGTGGTGTGGAGAAAGCTGTGAACTTCTTACTTTCTTCCTCCATCTTAATATGGTAAAATCCAGACTTGCAATCAAACTTTGAGAATATCTTGGCACCTTTCATACAGTTAACCATATGTTCTCTACTTGGGATATAGTATCCGTCGAACTCCAAAATGTTATTAATCCCTTTATAATTAATAACAAGTCTTGGCTTTCCTCTTTTAATTTCTCCATGGTTTCTGAATAAGAATATCCTGGACTGTTGTATGAAGAAACTTCTGGTGAAATCAACTTAAGGTCCAGATGTTCCTTAAGTATTTTCTGCATATCCTCACAATCCTCCTGGTTCATAAGGATTGGTTTGAATCTCACGAACTCGTACTCCTTTCCTGGTTTAACTTTCAAGGAAGCTTTGAGCTCGTTCTTGTCCCACCATGCCAAAAGATTTTCATTGTAATTCCTTTGGATCTTTTTCTTGATATCCTCGAGTGATATTTGTTCTTCTATGGTAACATCACTATTTGGATTCTCCATTAGGCTCATCATTAATTCTGCAATAGCCTCTGGAGATACCCGTTATTCTCTTTGTACTCTGAATGAATACAAGTTATTATTCCATAGTTTTTTTATCCTTATGGTTTGAACCAAATTGTCTAAAGGATAATAATGCTTCACCAAATTTCCTTCGATCTGCCATTTTCGGATTTCGAACTTTGGCTTCATCACCACGCTTGCTGCAAAAATTAATAGGCATTTTTTGATAAAATGCTTTCCGCAGACGCTGGACAATAATCTTATGGTCACATAAGGTTGTGAAAAAAAGTCTTCTCGTCTCATTCTCCTGTGTAAATATCTTAAATGTTTGTAGGAAATTGTTTCCTAGCAAAACATCTGCTCCTGTATCATGGAAATAGATTGGTGGTGTCTTTACTTTGTACCACGGGGTACCGCCTGCGCCTCCGATCATAATTTCTGCTTGTTTAATTCCCCTGTTAAGGATAAGAACCCTTTTAGAGAAATCTCTTCCTGCAATTGCTGGTAAATCTTCTCCAATTTCTTTAGGAAAACCATCCGGCTTTGCAGTACATATTCCGGCACTGAATCAATATATGCGGCAAAATATTCGGCCTTGCATACAGAATATAACATTTCGATAGAAATGTATATTGAGAATGGGCTAGTGGTCAGCTGATTCTGTATATTTTATCAGCCACCGTGAACTCCATTCTATCTTGTAATCTTTCCCAAGGTTTATGATCCTCAACAAATTCCATTTCCAGTATTAACTGTTCTGGGATTTTCCCTACTACTCCTGTGATAGTTAGCTCAATTTCCCCTATCTTTCAGGCTTCCTTGATACCTTCCAACTATAGGTTGTTGGAGATAATATAGAACATCACAAGGAAAAATATTATCCTTTTGAGTGATGTCAAATATTATTTCAACTTCTCTCCATCCTTCTGGGCATTTCAGCTCTCCTTGTGTTTTGAAAATATCTGGGATGCGCTGAACTGTACTCGATCTCTTTTCTTCCCAACGACTATTGCTTATCATTCTGTCTTGTTGGAAAGACATCCTTCTTGGCTCAACTCTGAGACTTTGACTTTTATTGAAGACTGGTTGATCTTGAATTATCATATCAATCTCCTTTATAGTTGGGGACTCAATGATTTCTGGTAGAACCACCCTGGCAAAGTCCTCAAAGATTCTTGGGACTTCAATAAATTCATTTCTCAAGAATACCTCTGAATGATGTGTTTTCGAGAGAGCATAGGAAATCTCGTATGTGATCGAGTAGGGTCTATTCCCTTCTTTCATCAAATCGACTCTTTTGAAATCTTGATGAAGGGTTAGGACTCTGTTGAAATCTTGATCTCCCAAATTGTATGCAATTCCAGGATATATATTAAATGCCAATTTTCCCGCATACAAATTTCCTGTAACCGCTCAAAGGCATGAATCCTTGAGATACGAGATTCGCTTGTCAAAGATAGCCAAATTTAGTGGCGAATCTATCCCTTCCTTGAATGTCGCCTTAATAATAACTCTTATAGCTCCAATATGAATCCATGAAAGTGTGTTGGCAACTTCTTTTTTGACTGTGCTTTTGATCTCCTGGATTTCTCTGTAAGGGACCAACTACATCTCGATCAGATTACCTGTTAATTCCATCGGGATGGCAAATTCTCCGGTAGTTACTCTGTGGATAATTTGGTGCTTTATATTACGAAACCCACTTTTATCCAAGGCCTTTTCCATAGCTCCAATTGTAAACCCATCGTATATCTGAAGCTTTGGATCCTCCTTCATAATTCTCATAAGAGTCTTATGAGAAACCGTAGTGTGAGATAGGAATTCTGACATATCCTCCCTAACCGTTTGCTGAAGAAATTCTTCTTCACTCCGATTCTAAATTGGATTCACTTCCATCATCAGAATAGATCTCTTCTTCATAGATGCTTTCATCCGAGGTAAATCCTCAAATTTATACACCGGATCAAATCTTGATAATAGATGCCTTCTTTAAATTCTCGTGTAGTGTAACCGTATCGACTCTTCGTTTACGGTTCTCTAGGTAACTGTTGAAATATGCCCTCTTGCTCTGCATGTCCAACAATTACAGTCTTTAAAACTTTCATTAGCCCTAGTGTGAGCTCGTCTGAAAGTTCTTCGTCCTGAAGATCTGCTGGTACTCCCTTGATTAGGACCTGATGAAGAGGCTCTACTCCTGCTTGGTGCTGGTTTTTGCCCTGATTTGTAACTTCGGGCCTTCTGTGTTGACCAAAACCTTCTAGGTCTCCATGAAGACCTACTTCTTTTGCTGGTGCTTCTCTGGCGGTATAGATGGCTTCTTTCCTTTTTCTTCTTATGCCGCCGTGGTTGACCTCCCACAACTATTGGGATATCATTGTCTACGCAACGTAGAGGAATTGCTTTGTTAATTCCTCGTAATCTCTTGTAATTCCTGTATAATGCTGCCTGGTGGCACCATTCAGATAACTTGGCCTTCAGGAATGACATTCTTCTGGCCACCGTATGCAAATCAGCTGCACTCTTATATTCCTTGATAAGCATTTCTCTCCAGGCTCGGAATCTTTGCAAAGAATAGCTGTGAAGATTATTTGTCTCCCACCTTGGATTTCCACCGGTACCGGTGGACAACTTGATATATTCATCGATATGACAAATATCATGTAACTCGAGGCAGTAGAGGGCTTGTTTGTATCTTTTTCTTTTTTCTTCTTCTAATCCCTCAAAGTAGCCTGTGCCGATAAAATGAATTTTGAATAATTTGGCCATATTATCGACAATCCCTTTCAATGATTCTCTAGCTGTGATCGTGCTCTTCATATTTGCTTCGGTCATATCCCATGCAATCATTACAGATCCTTCAAGACTCATCTCAAGGAGTAAGATGAATCCTTCATTCGTAAGATCTAGGGTGTCTGCTGCAATCCTCATAGCTGATGCCCATTCATCAATAAGGACTTCTCAATTTTTAAAATCTGGGATTTCGAGATTTAGCATCAATCCATATGGATGTATTGGATCGAGCTGAGATCTTTCATAAGGCGTATTATATAAATTTGGCCTTCTGGAAGGTAGTCGAGTTCCTGCAAGAGGTTCACTCCTTGTGGTAAAATCTCTAATGTGAGGCATTCTTTCATCCTGGACTCCATGATTTGAACCCGAACTTTCTGCAACGTTGGGATTTACTGGCGGTGGTGGATGTGGTCTTCCATGCTGGTCAAGTGTAACCGAAGCTAATCCATCTCCTGCGTTCATCTTTAAATCTACAATTCCTAATCCTGCGAAGGATTCTTCAAGGTCATGTAGATCTTTAAGATTTATCTTTTCCATATCAATCACTTCTAGTTTGTGATGGATTTTCCCTTGATGATGGCGATAAGCTTCTCATCATTTGTCATTTTTCGTATAACTTCGGTTGGTTTTCCTTTCTGGTGTAAATAGGGTACCGTTCCGAAATCAATACGCTTCTTTTCTCTAGATGAACTTGGCCTGTCCTCCAGATTCTTGACTCGTTTCTGAATATCCTGAAGGATTTCAAGAGTTTCCTTCTGATATTTCACCATCGTCTTCATCTAGTTTTGGATCTGATGAACTTGTATTGGTAGATGAATATGGCGGTTGCCATAATTCTGCACCGTTTTCTGGATCTCTCTAAGATCTTTTGAGATGTTAGATGTGTTTGGAAGTATCTCCCTCCATTCTGGTATACCATCAGGAATCATGATTCTGATGGGCATTTTCATGGACTGCTTCCTGATGATTCATCAGATCGACATATAATATCTGGTTTACTATAAAGAAACTCATATAATATGCCGCTTGTCTCTTGCAGTATCTTAAGGTTTCCCTATCGGCTCCTGCAAGTTCCTTTTCAACATATTGGTTGTTCCAATATGCTATCTTGTCTTTGTAATCTTATGCATACATCGTCAGAATTTGACAATATGTCCTGTAAGGTGTACATCTTGGACAATTATTCAGATCCATATTCTCGGAGAAATTCTCCTCACCAATTGTTAATTACCTAAATATAATAAATATAACTAAAAGTTCTTAATAAACCTAGGCTCTGATACCAATTTTAAGGATCACAAAACCCAGTGGAGTAAATGTAGAATATACAATAATTTTTATAACGTGGGAGGCAAAATGCAATGATCTTTAAATTTAGATAGGAGTTTGAAAGCAACATATATGTTTATAGGGGTAAATATGGAATTTTAGGCAAAGTGCAAAATTTTAAATGGTTGAGGAGGTAAAGTGTACCAATTTAAAGTTCGGGATGCATAGTGTAAAACTCGTTCTAGTTTGGGAGGTTCTCGGTATTTACCCCTATTTATAACTACGTTAATAGGGAAGGTGCAAGAATAGTTCATGGGGTTGCCTAGGGGAACTGTGGTCTCCTACAAACAGTTTGCTCGAAAATTCTTGTATCAGTTTGCAAGCCAAAAGCGAGCTCGAAGATCGGCTTCACATTTGTTCAATATAAGGCAAGGTGTGAAAGAATCACTCAGAGAATTTATAAACCAGTTCAATGACGAGCATTAGAGGTGCAAGACATGAGAATTGATATGATAACTAGCATCCTTATCCTTGGATTGCAATGCCTCCGCTCTTGCTCGCGAGCCGCCCATCGACAAAGAACAACTAATGGAGGTGACCCAGAAGGTATATCCAGGAAGAAGAGATGAACGCTTTGAAAGATTAGGAATGGTCCCAAGTGACTCAGAGCCCAAGGAAATGGATGGATCTTAGAGAGTGGCTTTAGTTAAGGACTGAGAGAGGTCTAGACCGAGGTTCAGATCAAGATCGCCCAATGATAAGAAGGGACAGTAAATACACCCTATTGAATGCGCCCCGAGGTAATGCCCTAATGGCCATAGAACGAACTGATATGTTAAGATGTCCAAAAAAGATGAAGATGATCTCAGGACAAAGAAACCTTAACAAATATTTTCGTTTCATAAAGACCATGGCCACGATACCGAGGAGTGCATCCAATTGCAATACGATATCGAAAGACTCATTCAACAAGAATACTTGCAAAATTTTGTCCTAAGAGAAGAACGAGGTGGCGATAGAGAGCTTAACTGGGATCCTAGGTGAAGATCATTGGCTCGCATGTCACGAAGCCGGTCGAGAGGTCGCCCAGAGACCGGACACATGCAGGAACACCCGAGGGAATGTTCCAGGCCTAGGCAAAACCAAGAAGGAGATAACTTTCCTCGTAGAGGAGTCATACACATGATAGCGAGAGGCCCTAGTGGAGGCGATTCGTAGAGCGCAAGAAAGAAGCATGAGCGTAACCTCATTCATGATTTTAAAAGAAAGCAGAAGGTGATGAGTGTCCAAAACTCTAACCATATTACATTTGATGGTCGCGACCTCGCAGGGATAGAGGTAGGAAAGAACGACCTGATGGTGATTATTACGGATATCGCTAGCTTTGCGGTGTAAAAGGTCTTGGTGGATAATGGGAGCTCATCAGATGTATTATTCATGCATGTGCTAAGAAAAATGGAATTAGATGTTACCTCTTTGAATGAATTCCCATTGTAATGGCGGCAGAGGCTGCCTACGGCGCACCCAGTTGATAATCCATTGACAGGGTTTGGAGGAAGCAAAATGGTTCCCTTAGGATCCATTAATCTCCCCACCTCGCTAGGAGAAGATCCATGTAGAAAGATTATAATGGTCAAATATTTGGTGGTAGATGACCCCTTTACTTATAACACGATTTTGAGATGACCTAGGTTAAACCAGTTCCAAGCTGTGGTATCCACATACCATTTGAAGATGAAGTTCCCTACAACGGGAGGAGTAGACGAGGTGCGAGGTGCGAGGTGATCAAAGGACGATAGAGAATGCTATAAATATCTCCCTAAAAAAGAATAAGGGAAGAGAGGTGAGAACCATAAGGCAGATAATTCGTGAGGAAGAAGTTGGGCTAAGTAAAGAAGAAAAGAGAAGGTAAAAAAAGCTAGAACAATGGGGGAGTACAGGGTCGAACCTGTGGATCAATACAAGGTGATAGAGCTCGATCCAGGTTGTAATACCCGAGCCTCTCACTACTCACTAGGCCAATATAATTCATGCATTATATGTTGTTTATTGTTGCTTACATGGAATTGGTGTTTTCATCATTTATATCATTTTATATGGCATGATAAATTTCACCAATTTTAGAACCCTTATATGATATCTAGTTGCCGGACTACTAGAAGCTAGCTATTAAGTTACACGTGGTAGTTATTCAAAGAGTTACAAGATTACACGTGGTAAATTAGGGGTGAAAAGTGGCATCGAAGTATTGATAATAATAATAATAATAATAATAATAATAATAATAATAATAATAATAATAATAACAACAACACAAATAGAATATAAAATGATACATTCCCAGTTTATATTTATAAAATCATGTACGTAGTAGTTATGTATTCAAATATTATAACCTATATATATATATATAATGAGATGAATTCATACTACGAATATAAGTGACGTGTGTGTGTGTTCAACTTAATTTACATTTGTAATTTATGCCAATATAAATTACATACATATAATATATATCTAATATGTGGATGCAATGGCGTAGCCAGGACGTAGAAGTGGGGTGGGCCGGAATGAAAATTCCAAAAAGCATATAAGCTCCATTAATTTTTCAAAACAGTAAAAACAAAGTCAACTCCAGTGCATTACAATTTACAACTACTCAAAATCTAGTACATTAGGCTAAAAGGTTAGTTGGACACGATGATTTTTTACTTTAGCAAATTCATCAATAACAGAATCTATATCTATTGTGCTAACAAGTTCCCTTTCGATAAAAATTGTCAAGCTATCCGCTAGAAATTCATCATCCATTTTGTTGCAGTGCGTCTTCACATGTTTCATTCTTGAGAATGCTCTCTCGATCGTGGTCGAGAAACGGGCAACGTTAATACAAGGCGAATCAATCTTGTTATCATCTTGTAGTCCTCTGCTTTTCTTGTTTCCACCAAATTTTTACACAAATTTGCAAGAGTAGCCATCTTTGGGGGCATTATCCATTACAACATCTTTGACAGATGTGCTCCACTTTGCAGTGTAATTAATCATTTCAATCACATTTCCACGATTCAAAGATTTTTCAGACTCATCATGACCTCTAAAAGCACAACCTTGCAATGCTAACCACTGAACAATCATGATTGTTGTCCTTAAGCGCAATCGATTTTTTGCAACTTCTTCTTTGTTAGCTCTCTCAATCACTTTATCAATATGTTGAGATGGCCTCATCAAAGAGTCTGCACATGTTACACACTTATTATGAGGAGATGAAGATGATGAACCAATATGGCCAAGAAACACACAATCTTTTCCTTGGTGAACTCTCTTCCAATTATCAAACCCATCACTCACTAAAGCCGAAGGGGAACACGTATGCATATTCTCTCCAAAAAGAAAGCATGAAAAGCAATACGCCTTGTGTGCACAACAAGAATACCCCAGCCAATTAAATTCATCAAACCAACTAGGCTGAAAGTGGCGAGTTTTATCTTTATATTCCCGACCTTTATACGAATGAAGTTTCGGTTGGAAAGGCCCAGCCATCAAGTATGCCCGTCTAATTTCATCTCTTTTGTCAATAGGCCAATCACTTATTATTCTTCTTTTTCCTGGATCCCGCTCAATTTCAGATGATAAATTTGGAATAGATTGTTGATTTTCAACTGAAGGAGAAGATTGTTGATTTTCAGTTGGGAGAGTATCTTGATGGTAATTCGATGCCTCATTTTATGTATTTCTTATGGGCCGGAAGAAATAGTGCAATGTAGCTTTGCCTTTTTTGCAAGGAGGTTCTTGTGTAGACATATTTTCTTCTGTGAAAACAATGTATTTAATAAATTCTACAAGAAATTCCAAATATTAAGCATTTATTTTCATTACCTAATTACCAAAGGCTAATATCAAGTCAAATATCACCATTTTCAAAAAAAAAAAATATCAAGTCAAATATCACCATTTTCAATTCATACCTAAAATCTCAAATTCAATTCTAAATTTCCCAATTCATACCTAAAATATCAAATTCGATTCTAAAATGCCCAATTCATACCTAAATTCCAAATTTAAAAGTAGTAAAAAATCAATATTTAATAAACAAATTACAACACACAACAATCTAACACTTACACACAACACAGAATTGCAAATTTACAAATTAATTTACATATTGCACACAATAATAAATACACAAATAAACTAAAATTAAGAAAAAAAAATCGAAATAAAAGAAATGTAGGAAAAAATACCAGTAAGAAAAAAAGGGTTGTGGAATGTGGACTGTGGTCTGTGCGGGCTGCTGACTGCCTAACTCCCTCCTCTCTTCTCTGTTCCTGACTTTGTAAATAAGGGTTCCTAACTTCCCGTTTTTTCTTCTTGCTTTTGTCTTTGCTTTTCAATTTTTTCTTTTCTTTATTCAATTTTTATTTTTATTTGTGGGTGGGCTTTATTAAGGTGGACCTTATTTTAATTGCCCTGGGCCAAGGTGTTTTTGACATAAAGGTTATTTACAATTTTTTTTTAATTAATAGCTGGTGTTTTTTTTTCATTTGGGGTGGGCCAGGGCCCAGGGTGGCCCCCCACCTCCGCCACTGTTCTTAGTTAAGAATGCCATCTGTTGATACACATTTTAAAAAGGCTTTGTGGTTGAGTTGTTCTATTTATTACTTTCTAATAGTAGCAATAGGGGTGGGCGTCACACAGGTGACCCAAAGAAGTTCACTAGTATAGGGTCTACAATGGACTTGAAGTTGGAAGTAATGATGATTCAGTTTCTTAAGGAGAACGTGGATATCTTCGCCTGGAAACCTTCTGATTCCCAAGGCATAGACCCTGAAGTGATAGTACACCGACTGAATGTAGACTCATTAGCAAGGCCAGTAAAATAGAAAAGGCAAAACTTTGGAAGCAAAAGGAATAAGATAATAGAAACCGAGGTGAATAAATTGTTAGAAGTAGGGTATGTTGTGGAGATCCAGTTCACGGAATGGCTGTCGAATGTGGTTGTGGTGCCTAAAGCTAATGATAAATAGAGGGTGTGCATAGGCTTCACTAATCTGAACAAAGCATGCCCCAAGGACCCTTACCCTCTACCTCAGATCGATCTCCTGGTTGGTTCCGATGCAGGATGTGCGTTTCTTTAGTATGATGGATACTTACCAAGGGTACCATCAAATTTTTATGGCGGAAGAGGATAGCGATAAGACCTCGTTTGTGATTGAGGATAGAGTTTATTATTATTTCATAATGCCTTTTCGGCTAAAGAACGCTGGAGCTACTTATCAGAGGTTGGTAAACCTCAATTTTTTCAATACTTTGAGAAACATGAAGAGCTTTCAATGGACATAAGAATGTGAAGAAGCATTTGAAGATTTGAAATACTACTTTATGTCTCCACCTTTATTGTCAAAACCCAAAAAAAGAGAGCTTCTATTTTTGTACCTAGCCATTTTGAAGTGAGCTGTAAGCTCGATGTTGGTAAGAGACAAACAAGGGGTTCATCTCCCAGTTTACTACGTGAGCAAGCTATTACAAGGAGCCGATGTGAGATACCCAGGAACCGAAAAACTATCTCTAGCCCCAATAATATCAGCTAGAAAATTGCGGCCTTATTTTCAGTCTCATCAAATTATCGTCCTCACAAATCAACCACTCAGGCAAGTGTCAGCAAAACTGGAACTCTCGGGTTGCTTGGAAAAATGGTCTATTGAATTAGGAGAATTTGATATTAAGTATCAAAGTAAAGCGGCGGTGAAAGCCCAAATGTTAGCAAACTTAGTTAACGAGGCAAGTGTATCGGAACTTGAGAGTCAGAAAGAAGAAGTGACATGGTTCTTGCATGTGGATGGGTCGATAGTGGTTACAGGAGGTGGAGCTGGGATTTTGCTGCAAAAACCCAATTTTTTCGAAGTCGAGGTGGCACTTTGCTTAGAACTCGAGGTGACAAACAATGAGGCTGAGTACAAAACTCTATTGGCAGAACAAAAAATGGCAAAGCAAGAGAGCTCGAGCTCGAGCTCATCGAGAAAAAGCAAAAATAGGCAAGGAAACGAGCTCCCAAGGCGTTGGAATGATCAAAACCTAAAGAGGTTCTATACTTGATGTTACCTAGGCTACATACACACTTTATTTATGATACATACATAGAAATTTTGGAATCATTAAAGACTTATGTCGAGAACTACTTTTAATGAAAGAACCTAAGACATCGTTTACTTGTTTGCAAATATACTTGTCTAATATTCTAGCAAGATAAGCCCCCTAAAAGGTTAGCAGGCCCAAGACGATCCCAAGAGAGATCTAGGCCATAAGCTTCCATTTAGGATGGCGAGACCCACGTGGTCCCACAAAGAAACTTAGGCTCCAAAGATGATCCCCTTAAAAGGCTAGCAGGCCTAAGACGATCCCAAGAGGGATCCATGCCACAAGCTCCCTTTTAGGCTGACGAGGCCCACGATGGTCCCACAAAGGGACCTAGGCTCCAAAGATGAGCCCCCTAAAAGGCTAGCAAGCCCAAGACAATCTGAAGAGGGATCTAGGACATAAGCTTCCTTTTAGGCTGGCGAGGCCCACGATGGTCCCACAAAAGAACCTAAGCTCCAAAGATGAGCCCCCTATAAGGCTAGCATGCCCAAAATGATCCCAAGAGGGATCTAAGCCATAAGTTCCCTTTTAGGCTGGCTAGGTATAACGACCCAATTACCACTTGTAACAACCTAATTTTATAAAATTAAAATATTCTAAAAATATTATTAGGAAAACACAAATTTATAAATTAAAGTGATCCCAATAATTATCAAAAAGTTGATTTAGAATTTTTTCAATTCTTAAGGAAAAATTATAATAATAATAATAATAATAAAATAATAATAATAATAATAGTACTAATAATAATAATAGTAATAATAATATTACATCTTCCGAATTAAATATCAAATAATTATTCCAAGCATAAACCGGAAAACATTAAAGACGACATAAATCGAATATTTAGTCCGATCATAATTATTTAAAATATAAATATAACATGATTTATTCCACCATTCACAACATCATATCTTCAGCCGGATTCCTCAACCTGAAAGTCATGATAATGATAGGGGTGAGCTTCATCTTGCTCAGTAGGGATATATCTGTCAATATTTAATATAACATGAAAAGCATTCACATAATTACAACAATAAATTCATTAATTTCCTCTTTTTCCTCTGACTGGCCAGTTACTGCATATAGCATTGCGGGTTCACCCCGAAGATACATTTATCCTGGACCCTTTTCATGGCCCATAGCATATATGAATTTATTTCCTCTTTACATATATTGCAATCAATGAAGTACAATCATGAAACATTAAATAAAGACAAATAATATAGAAATTCCTACCTTAATAATCGCAGATATTCGATGTAGAAAAATGAACAGTAAAAGTTCTAATCCTCGACCCCTTCGTTTTATACATTAATAAAATTATAATTAATATGTGATTTTAATAAATCAAACTAATTAATGAAAGAATTTGTGAAAAATATTGAAAAAGGGCTTGTGATTTATGAATATATATATACAAATCCGGGAAGGTCCTGCTCTGCAATTCGCACTTCAGTCGGTAGAAAAAGGGAATTTCTCTCACAAAGGTCGATAGTAGCTCAAAGGACTGCCTCTCTCGCTAGGGCAGTGAAGTTCGTCCACCTCGAAAGTGTAAGGCTTCTACTGGTAAATCGATGTCACCGAGAATCTGCCTCTTCGACCCATCAAAGATATATATGAAACTTGAAGTAGAAAAATACTTATACCTTTGTGTAAAATTGTATATGAAATTACACATATTTATAATTCTAACCCCTAAACCCCTAAATCTAAATTAGCCACTAAAATATATAACCCCTAAGTCCCCTAAAATACCCCTAATTAACCCCTAAACTAATTAATGGTCATCACAGTAGGCCCCTGATGGTCCCACAAAGGGATCTAGGCTCACAAGATAAACCCCTAAAAGGCTAGCAGGCCCATGACGATCCCAAGAGGGATCTAGGCCACAATCTCCCTTTTAGGTTGGCTAGGCCCACGATGGTCCGACAAAGGGACCTAGGCTCCAAAGATGAGCCCCCTAAAAGGCTAGAAATCCCAAAACGATCACAAGAGGGATCTAGGCCATAATCTCCCTTTTAGGCAAGCAAAGCCCAAAATAATTCCACAAAGGGATCTAGGCTCCCAAAATAAGCTCTATAAAATGCTAGCAGGCCCAATACTATCCAAAGAGGGATCTAGGCCATGAACTCCCTTTTTAGGAGGGCAAGACAAAAACAAGACAAAATATAGAAGGCAAAGCAAAAGAAAGCGAGGTGGAACAAATACACAAAAATTATTGAAAGCAAAAAACGAAGCCGAGGCAACAAATAGAAAGTGAAGAGAAATAAAAACAAAGTAAATTAACATGGTTAAATCACAAGATATCTCATTACAAAATAAGTTACAAGTCAAGAGCATCGCAATGTTTACAAAATAGCGAATTATGATTAAACCCTAAGAGGAAGCTAAGAAGAACTTCATGAGTTCTGAAAATTCGTCGACTTCCTCTACCTGTCAACAACTTCCACTTTGCCAAAAACTCCCACCTCGCCAGAATCTCCAGCATCGCCTAAAGCTAGTGCTTCATTCTTAGCATTAGGCTTCACTTCGCTTTTTTCAAAAGGATCTAGCTTTTTAGGATCGAAGTCAGCCTTAAAGGCCCATTTTTTGATGCATTGCTTGCGACATAAGTCAAACCCGTCAAAACGATAAACTTTCTCCCTATGAGCCGCCAACTTCTCACATAAAGAAGAGTTCAAAAAAGATTGAACCGCTTTGGTTCGTGAAGTAGCCATAGCAGATCAATAAGCAGGAGAAGACAAGTATTCTTGCTCGCCTTGCTTTCGAACCCTTTCAAATGAATGATTTGGCCACCTTCTTCACATGAAGCTTTGCTTGGTCTTTAAGCTGGTTTTGAGCAGTGGTGAGCCGAGCCTTTAAGTCATTCATATCCCTAAAATACTCGCCTCGAGCATCTTCGATAGCCTTAGCTTTTTCCGCCTCAGCTGACTAAAGCCTCGCATGAGCATCACTTAGTTGATTAAAAACACTTCATTCTGGTGCTTCCAGTCAGCACCTCAAAGAGCCATCTTATGAAGTATGGCATTGGTCTGCAAGCAAAAACGAAGTAAGAACTATTGATAAATGAAAGAAAAATGAAAGCGAGATGGAAACTACTCACCATCATGGTGCTATGGGCTGCAAGCTCTTCAAGGCGAGTAAACTCAGTTGTCATCAAGGCAACTGATTAGTTGTGAGGGTGGTATAATTGTACAACTCAAACGAATCCTCGCTTGGGTTCATCTCGAGAACTGAGTTTGTGTGGTAATTTTCCAATTTGGTACAAAGCGAGGTATTGTAAGCTCACATGGGCGAAGCATAATCTCAGGAGTCTTTTCTCGGGCCAAGATCCACTGCTCTTGGAGACGAGCCTCACTTTGCTTGAGCCACATCATCATTTTATCCATTGTGGGTAGGCTGGCATCTGTAGGCTCGTCCTCATCGTGAGGTCATTTTTTAGGAGGAGCATCCGAGGAGTTAGGAAAACTCCTATCCTTGTGAGTTTTTTCTTTCTGGGAAGAGCCTTCCATGACTCATTTCCTCTAGGTTTCTTAAGCTTACTACTCGGGATGGAGCCTTGCTTGGAGGGTCAGCTGCTATGGTCACGACTAGAGACGAGGCCACCTTCACACCTAATGGGAGGCCCAAGGCGATAGCTTGTTGGAGAGGTCGTCTGCAAGTGAGTAGGATCTCCTTTTGGTCAGCAAGGACTTTGTCAAGAACAGCAGCTCGGATCGCCATATCTACATAAGAATTTTATTGGTTTGAGTGATAGACAAAATAAAAAAATAATAAAAAAGAAATGGTTTCCAAGAGTAAGGGATGTGTGGCGAGGTGCATGACTTAGATCAACTAAGGATAAGACATCCTCAATAATGAGGACACATGCCTCGTACCAAGATTGAGTTAATCTAGGCATGAAATCAGCCTCCAAGTTATAGGAGGCAAATTGCGAGGTCGAGGTTGACCTGTCTTCCAGTCAGAAGGAAGCTTCCAAGGAGTATCTAAGGGAGCTCGGATGTATATAAATTTATCTTTTCAAGGCCAAATGGAAGAAGGGACTCGACACAACACCTTTTTACTGGGCCTAGATGAAATATAAAAGAAATCAGAGTTGATGGTATTCGAGGAGGATGGCATCTCTTTGAAAGTAATGCATCAAAATGATAAAACCCATAATATGGCGATATGAGTTAGGAACAAGCTGAGTTGGGCAAATGTTAAAGCCATTTAAAATATTTACAACCACATTGGTAAGGGAAACCTAAGTCCCGCGTTAAAGTTAGCAAGGTGGAAAGCTAAGTAGCGAGGAGAAGGCTCATCAATTCTATCATGGGAAGTGTGAATGATTATCTTATATGAATAAGGAATTATGTAGGTTCGTTGTTAAGTTGGATTCTTACCAATAAATTAGGTATCCTAAACCTAGAAATTGTATTATTTTTGAGTAGACTGAGTCGAAATTATTGTTGAAGTTGTATATTAAGTTATAATAGGGAGTCAGGTATCAAAGAATCAAGAAAACGGATGGAAAATGGTGTAAAATGAGCCATACCACGATACACAAAAGAAATGAAGAAAAATCAAGAACAGGATATAACGGGTACCGCACGATCCATGTGCACAGGCACGAGCTAACCGTGTGTCATGCCAAAACACATATCAAATTTTCATCTCACGCATAGTCCATGCACATACACATGGGCTGCCCGTGTGTGGTCACCTATACTGCGGTACATGATTCCTAACCGTGGTACTCTCTCAAATTCACTCTTGTACCTTAGTACAAGATGTATATACCGCAGTACACAATTAAGTTTTACTGTGTACCACAGTGCAATGCTTCTGTGTCACGTTTCAACCCAAATTTCATCTATTTTCTACTGCGATACATTCAACGGATACCGCCGTACCTATCAAACATCCTTTAGTAATAATTCAACATTACACAGCGAGAAACCATGAAAAGCCTCCTTTACAGCAAAGAAATATTAATTAGCCTAAAGTTAAGAAGAAAGACACCGAGGTACACATTAAAAGAAGAATTAATGGAAGACATCTGATGAAGGACATTAGGAGCCCATTTGACAGCAAACTCTTATTAGTAGGAAAATGAGGTACATTCTAACTCATCTCCTTCTAATTCTGATGATAGTGATAGTGACACAAACACTTCATCACCCACTAATCTTTATGATTCAGTAGGTAAAATGATGAAAGATTTTGAGCATGTGAAAACCTCTCACACACTTTTAAATGAGAAAAACAGTCAGCTCAAAAGCCAAAACTCCCAGCTGACTAAGGGCTGAGTACTCTAAGTCACATAGCTGCTGAGAACACTGAGCTGAAGGCTGAGATAGCTATAATCCAAGCTGACTTAGCTGAAACATAATAGAGGGAAAAATATTTAAAAAATGTGATTGCATCATTTACCAAGGCATCAAAATCATTGGATGAATTGATCATACGATTTAATTCCTCTGTGCATGCTCAAACTCCAAGAATAGTTATGGAAAAAGTATCCTCAAGTAATGAGGGAGTCCAAAAATCTAAAGCGCCATATGTTGCACCCACAATCAAATGAGACATCATCCAAGTCCTAAGGGATACAAGCCCAAGTGGCAAAGACCTCAAACTCAAAATAGGTCATTCCCAAGGCAAATGAACTATTATCAGCACATATATGCACCCAAGTACAATGCCTAATATGCATAAAACTTTCATTACTATCCTAAGAAAGCAAATGCACAAGCTCACACACAAGCATACAGACAAAAGAAACAGATGTTTGAGCCTAAAGCTCCTAAGCAATTTGCAAATATTCATTATGATTATGGAACCGATAGGTGGCAACCTCTTAGAGTCAGACCATTTGGCTATAGGTTGGTCTGATCACCTTATAGTGCTAACCCCTCAGGACCGAGATAGGTTTGGATACCTAAAAACTGATTTCCTTGATGCAAGTTCAAGGAACAACTGAGTGCCAAGGAACCTGGTACATGGATAGTTGTTGTTCCAGACATATGACAGGGAGTAAAAGGAATTTATCAAACTTCAAGGAAGCAAAATGAGCTAAAGTCATATTTGGAGGAAATGAAGCTCCAGGGGAGATCAAAGGCACATGATCCGTAAGGAAAAATGGACTAGAAATCACAGATGTAGCTTATGTTGAAGGGCCAAATTTCAATCTGCTGAGCATCAGCCAACTCTGGGATAAGGGTTACAATGTAGGATTCAACATGGGAGTTTGCCAGATCAATGATGCTGAATCTAATGAAGTTGTGCTATCAGGATCAAGACAGAAAAACATGTATGTAGTGGATTGGTCAACTGCTACACCAAACACATGTTTGTTAGCCAAGAGTACAACCGAATCAAGTTGGCTGTGGCACAAGAAGCCGAGTCACCTGAATTTCAAGACAATCAACAAGCTTGCAAGGAGTCGTCTTGTGGAAGGATTGCCAGACTTAGTATACATGAAGGAAATCATTTGTGATGTATGCCAGATGGGAAAGCAAATAAAGTCTTCATTCAAGGACAAACCAAGTCCTTCTTCAACCAGGATACTGCACTTATTGCATATGGATTTATTTGGTGCTTGAACCAGCCATCATTAGTGGAAAGAAATACACCTTAGTGGTGGTAGATGATTATTCAAGATACACATGGACCATTATTATGTGTAAAAAGAAGGAAACTTTGCAAAAGCTTCCTCAGCTGATAAAAAGAGTTCAAAATGAGAAGAGTCAAACCATTATCAAGATAAGGTCTAATAGAGGAACTGAGTTTGTCAAAGAAATTATAACTCAGTATTGCATAGAAAATGGTATTGCTCATGATTTGTTAGCTACAATAACTCCACAACAGAATGGAGTAGCTAAAAGAAGGAGCAAAACTCTCAAGGAAGCTGCAAGGACCATGTTAGTCAAGCCGATTTTATGAGATTTTAGCCGGCTATCAATCCGCTTCTGATCGAATATGTGTACGATCAATAGGCAACTGTCTAAAACCCCTTCTGAAATTTGGACAGGGAGAAAGCCAAATGTTGGATATTTTCATATCTTTGGATGTAAGTGCTTCATTCACAATAATGCCAAAGACAACTTAAAAGCTTTTGATGCTAAAGCTGATGAAGGTATCTTTTCGGGATACTCAGTTGAGAGTAAAGCCTTTAGGGTGATGAACAAGAGGACTATGGTTACAGAAGAGTCTATACATGTGGTTTTTGATGAACCTAATGTTAATAGAAAAGACATTGATGAGTTAGCTGACAAGATAAATCAGCCAACTGTTCAGAAGAGTCTCTATATTGAGGCAGATATCAGAAGACTCAATCCAAATGAAGATGAGTTAGTTGAATTTCAAAGATAGCTGGAAGATTGCAGCTGAATGATGAAGAAGCTGTTCAAGACAACTTAGCTGCAACAAGACTAAATCCAGCAGACTTACTCCAACCAGATGTGAGATGGCTGAAAGACCATCCTCTAGTGCTTATCATTGGGGATGTTAGAGAAGGAGTAAGAACTAGATCTAGAACTCAACATGAAACCATGTTCACTTGTTTTATTTCCCAGATTGAGCCTAAAGATGTGTCACAAGCATCGGATGACACACATTGGATTCTAGCTATGCATGAGGAGCTGAATCAATTTGAGAGAAATAAGGTTTGGAAATTAGTTCAAAGGCCTACCCACCAAAATGTTATTGGTACTAAGTGGGTATTCATAAACAAGATGAATGAAGAGGGATCTGTAGTAAGAAACAAAGCAAGATTGGTATCCAAAGGGTATTGCTAAGAAGAGGGCATAGATTTTGATGAAACCTTTGCACAAGTTGTAATATTGGAAGCAATTAGGATGTTTCTTGCTTATGCAACACACAAGAACTTCACTGTCTATCAAATGGATGTGAGGAGTGCATTTTTGAATGGACTTTTGGAAGAAGAAGTCTATGTGGAGCAATATCCAGGTTTGAGCAGAAAACTATTGGAGATAAAGTCCACAAGCTCAAGAAGGTTATATAGTTTGAAACAAGTACCAAAAGCCATGTATGACACATTGTCTCAGTTACTTATTGACAATGGATTCACCAAAGGCAAGATTGATATGACACTCTTCAGAATTCAAGATGGGGAGAATATACTGCTTGTTCCAATATATGTGGATGACATCATCTTTGGATCCACAGACGAAGAGCTGTGTGACAATTTCTCAAATCTCATGCAAGGGAAATCTGAGATGAGTATGATGGGAAAGATGACTTTCTTGCTAGGTCTTCAAGTCAAGCAAATGAAGGATGGAACCTTCATAAGTCAAACCAAATATACCAGGAATTTAATGAAGAAATTTGGTATAGAAGAGAAGTCATCAGTGAAGATTCCCATGAATACTTCAATCAAGATAGATATGGATGCAGAAGGCAAAGATGTTGATCAAACAAGATATAAAGCTCTCATTGGATCTTTACTCTATTTGACAGCAAGTAGGCCAGACATCACCTTTGACATATTTTTCAGATCCTAAACTCATATTTCAAGCAAATTTCCAATTTTCTTTATGCAAAAGAATCCTATAATGGGAAGTTTTGATGCTCGCTTGGATATGGCCTGATTTTAGGCCACCTGATGGAAAAGAAGGGTTTTTCCTCTCAGGAATGGGAAATCCTTTCATGCGAATAAGAAGATGTTCAGGGCGAACCTATCTGGTGCCTAGAAGTAAGCTCATGCAAAGAGAACATCTAAAGGCGAGGCAGAATCAGCTGAGAATGTCCCTATGGACACAACTGCTTTGGCCAAGGCCCCCTCACCTAAACCTGCACCTGCCCCCGCAGCCAAGAAGGCCCATGCCCAAGCTCCATCACCAATTGTGAGGAAGAAACTATCAGCTGCGCCCTGGAAGCCAACTGAAGCAAATAAGTTGAAATTGGCAAAGTCTGCTGCCATTGCTGAAGAGGTAGAGGAACAAGAAGGAGATGTTCGTCTGAAAAGAAAATCAAGGAAAAGACTGGTGAAACAGTCCACTGAGCCAGCTGAGTCTGGAACAACTGCTGAAACTGAGAAAGAATAAGCTGCTATTGGTGAACAATAGAGTTCGAAGGAAAGAGATGATGTGATGGTCACTGAGCAGGAATCCGCTACTGCTGCTCAGTCTCACAAAGAGTTAGATGTTACAGACACAACTGAAGAATGTGAACCAAATACAATTGACCGAGGCAATGAAGAGTTAGCTGTACAATCCCCTCAAACTGATGCCATTACAGCTGAGGAAGGCAAGGCTGCTAAAGAGCCTCTGCTGCAGGATGATGAAGATGATGATGATCGTCAAGTTTTATCTCCTTCTTACCCCGATGTCCAGGAGAGGCTACAAATCTGGATAGCCTGGAAGTTGAGCATAGCCAAATCTCAATTCCAAATCCCGGAGTTCATTGAGGAGGAGGAAGAACTCCTAAGCTTTTTGGGAAATATTGCATTCCGGTCAGCTTTGCACCCAGATTTCTGCACTACCATGCTTTATCAAAAGAAGGATGAGGAGAAGATGAAGGCAAATGAGAAGGCCAATTCAATTGAGGAGTCAAAGAAACCTCACTCTTGTCGTTTCGTTAGTGCTCCGGAAAGTGCTTTCCAAAGCTCAAGAAGCAGTAGTGACATCGACGTGAAAGAGCTGGATGCTGCTGATCCAGTTGAGAAGGTTAAGCTGAAGCAAACCTTAAGAGAGACCAATGAGCTGTATGATCAAACTTTGCGAAGGAGCCCTAGAGATTCATCATCCACGCAAATCTCTCCTACCCTTGATATATTGGAAATGGTGAGGACCATTGATGCCTCAACCTCACCTGTGCACTCAGAAGGACCAACCAGGGAAATTGGCATTGAAGCTAAAAAATGATAAGTAGAGGGAAACTTAGCTGAGCCAACCCCTGCGATAGTTGTTGAGACAATTGCTTAGACAACTCATCACTCAGAGGGAAAAACAGTCGAGTTTCTCGTGTCCAGTAACCCCACTATTGATGATTAGCTGGTGCGCCAGCTGAGGAGGAAGTTTCACACACCACAGCCGGGTTGGAGGAGGCTGTGGGAGACTTTATAATTTGAAGTTAGGAGGCGATGGGGAGACTGAAACCGCACATCAGAGTGGGATTGACGAGGCTCAGACAGTTAAGACAGTCTCAGCTGAAATTCCAACTGCACTGAAGGCCAATGAAGATGCTGCTGCAGCTGAGGCAAATGATGGACATGAGACCATGGCAGTTAAGATTGTTGGTCGTGAAAGCGCAATCAAAGAGATTGACATCTCGAAGGATGCCACTAAAGACCCCAATGCAACTTCGTCTATAGAAGGGAATATCCAAGACCATGCTGCAGCTGAGACTGCAAAAGGGAATATAGAAGGCCCTACAGTGGTTGAGACTACAGTTGAGGGTAATGAAGGCCTAAAGGAGGTTGAAACTTCCTTGGGTAAAGTTGCTGAAGAGGAATGAAAGATGCCAGCTCCTCAACCAGAGTCAACTGAAATGGAAGAAATAAGTGCACTGCATGACTCTGAGGAAAATGTCTCTGTGGAATTCCTTGACATAGAAGACAAAGCTGAGTCCGCTCACAAAGAAAGCTGTAGCAAAAATGAGAAAGGCAAGCGAGAAAGCTGCTCTCCAAAGTTTGTCTTGGTTGATGGCCCACCCCCAATGGTGCCATCACCAGCCCATGATGTTGGACCACAAGCGCTTTCCTGGATTGATGACTGTCCCCACAAACTAACACGAGTCTTGTCTAGCACATTTTCTCATCACTCACGCGCTCCCTGGAAAACATCCCAGGAGGTCACCTATCCCATGTCTACTCCAGGCCAAGCACGCTTAACATCAGGTTTCTATGTAATGGGCACCACAAAAGAAGATGCATCTGTTGGTATGGGTAGTCTAAATCTAATCCCTTAAGCTGTCCTTTAATTGTCCAATCTAGTGCTCACGAGTTCGAATGGACAGGCCGCGCCTCTTTTAAAGCCCATTGCAGGCAGGATGCTGGAGCAAAGCCCAAAAATCCCCTTCCCAGCACCTGCCAGCATCTCAGCTCCAGTGCTTGGCAACCTTTACTGCTCACCAAACTTCCTCATTTCTAATGCTAACTTTTTCAGTTCAAGCGTCGCGTCACGCCATTATCTCAGTTTTGGCCACCCAGTAACCTACACCATCAGTTCCAGTCCGTTTACTCCAGTCCGGCCACCTGACAACCTACCTTTAGTTCCGCCCACTGCCGTGCCAAAGATCTCGCCACGCTCTTGGCAACCTCCACTGCTGCATGCTTCCAAGGGAATTCGAACTCGTGACTACTCTGATGCCAGTTGTTGGACCTCAAGCGCTTTTCTGGATTGATGACTGTTCCCACAAACCAAGATGATTATTTTCTAGAACACTTTGTCCTCACTCACCTACTCCCTGAAAAACTTCCCAGGAGGTCACCCATCCCATGTCTACTACAGGACAAGCACGCTTAACCTCAGAGTTTCTATGTAATGGGTACCACAAAAGAAAATGCATCTGTTGGTATGGGTAGTCTAAATCTAATCATTTAAGCTCTCCTTTAACTATCCGATCCAGCGCTCACGAGTTTGAACCACGGGCCACGTCTCATATCTCTGTTAAAGCCCATTGTAGGCAGGATGTTGGACCAAAGCCCAACACATGATGCTGCTGAGGAAGCTGAGGCACCGGTTACTTAAAAAGAAACACCAACTGAGTCCAATGAAGCTGTTAAGACCGAGAGTCGATCCACCGCAGTTAACACAATCGCTGTCACGATGAAGTCGAAAAAACTAAGGCACATAGAGCAGAAGCCAGTATCAAGGGCAAAGGGAAGGCTCCCGAAAGAGGAGTAAGAGAAGATCCTATTGTCCCAGATGATTTATTCTCAGACTACTTCCCATTTGTAGTAGAGGTATCCCTTGAAATCGAATCTGCTGCTGAAAGTGCCAAGTACACCATGGAAATCCACCCTGAAGAATTTGAAGCTCCAGATGATTTACGAGTAGTGCCGTTTGGATTTGATCTCGATGTGGTATGGCTAGAAGAGCAGTCAATTGAAGCAACAAACTTCCGAAAAGCCTTCAAGCCTATCTGCTTAGAATTTGAAAACATGGAATAAGGTTTTGCTGCTCTCAACCACCGGTTGGACAATCACGATGCAACTATCTCTGGAGATATTCGCGGAACCGTTCTAAGAATCATGGAATGGACAGCTCAAATGAAGGCACTGAGAAGGGAACAAGTCAGCTACTTCAAATACCTATTCGCAAAGTTGGTGACTTGGAGTGGTGAAAATGCGAAGTTTCAGCAGAGGTGGAGGGACCATGTTTTCAGAATAGACCAGGCGCATAAATCTGATATGGAGTTGTTGAAAGCTAACATAAACAAGACCTTTTCAAGACTGAAGCCAATCTGCGCACGGAGATGATGGTCATGAACGCAGTAATGAAGATCATGGTTGCAGAAATGAAGGCTCTGCGTTCAGAACACAAAATAGCTCACTCCGAAACTAATGAAAAACTTGATCTTATTTTGTCAAACTCTTCTCAGATATCTCTCCTTGGTGATGCCAAAATAGGGTAAGATAGTAAAGGGGAAGGAAGTTGAATTAAGGGGGAAGGATCCCTTAAGAAGACCCCCTTAAAGATCATACTTGCAAAACCTCAACATGGCTCATCCACCAGCTCACTCCATTCCCAACTACCACAGGGCTTATCAGCTAAAGAAAAAGCTGAGTTAGCTTTCAAGAAAACCAGAGAAGCCATCGAACCTATTTTCGCTAAAGTTGATGAAAGGCAGCATGGTTGAATAGAAGAATTGAAAGTCAAGTTCGATGTTCCCCCAACAGGGTTACTTAAAGACTCCCCAGCAGTAAAGCTCCCTCAAGAACTTGCTCCTGCTCCTGATGCAGGTTATGAGCCAAAACCGCTAGAGGAATTCCAGATGCTCAAATTTGAAGGATTTTTCAAAGGAATCTCTATGAAGCAGGCTTGGGATTTGTACTGGGAAAAAGGTTTAGAACTATGTCAATCAACCGAGAAGCAGCAGAGTCAGGGAAGCAGTCAGCAGACTTCAAGGGCTAGTATACTCCCAGAGGAGGCAAAGGCACTCCACCAACAAGGCCTAAAGATATCACATATATTAATCCCCAGAAAAAAGACTTCTTGTACTGGGCAGGACTGAATGAACTTGAGAATAGAGAAGTGACCAGAAGGAATGAGGAGATGGCCAAGAGGCAAGAAGAAAAAAATAAAAGGCTGGATTGCGAATGGGAAGAAAGTTAGAAGAGAGAAGACAAAGCTGCGAAACGAGCCTATGAGAAGAAGAAACGAGAAGAAGAAGAAAAGAAAAGGAAGAGTTGATGAAGATAGGCGAAGAGCTGAAGAAGAAGCTAAGAAAAGAAGGAATCAACAGAGGCGATGAAGACTGCTACTGTAGCACCCTTTCTAGCTTACTTGAATTTTAATGCGGAAAATAAGGAATAAAGAGAAACACTTTAAAAATATCTAAATTATGAAATAGTAAAACTTTTACTTCGTTCGAAACTTTACAGCGGAAAAATACTAATAATTACTAATCCAAAACATTCGTACTGAAAACACAATGACATTCAACGTTTAATGAACTAAAAATTCAAAACTTTGAAACTAATAAAAATTCCATTGACATGGGTTCCCCGAGTCACTGCGCCCAGCCATCTCCTTCCTTTTCTGCATTCTCATCTGAAAAATATTCAACATTCGTGGAGTGAGCTAAATGAGCTCAACAAGTAATCTCATGCATGAATGCATGCCTAATGCAATATCTTACATTTATACCTTAAAAAGACTTTACATTTTTCTTGCTTAAAACTTTCCTTTCATTGCTTAAAATTTTCTTTTGTATAAAACTTTGTCTTTCGTTGCATGAAACATTCTTAGGACGTGAGCTCACTTGGTAACACATTGTTCTAATCAGGGTCGCAGTGGGCCTTGTTATTTGGAACTCGTGAATATTTTGCCCGAAGGCCCATTTCCATTCATTTTGCCCGAAGGCCCTTTTTCTTTAACATTAACATTAGCCGCAAGAGGCACATGGTCGGAACGCCGGTCCCCCGCGCCCATTTCCCACTCACTCCAACATCATAGAACAATGTGCACCCATTTCTTTGGAAAAATATTATACTTTATGACTTGACTCTACTTAATGTTGCAATGCGCGTGAAATGCTATGAACATACATTAACAATGATGCATGAACATACGTGATGCAACATATCATTAAATACGAGAATTAACGTAAGTGTATATCATAATAATTAAATCACGTTAGCTGAGACAATTTGAGGACAAACCACGCATTCAACTGATTAGGGAAAACCCTACGTTCAATCAAGTAGGAATAACCCTACATTCAATTAATTAGGGATAAATCCTATGTCACAACTAATTATTGAATATCCTACTTTCAATTAATTAGGGATGAACCCTATGTTCAACTAATCATTGAAAATCATAAATTCAATTAATCAGGAATAAACCATATGCTCAACTAATCAGAGAAACTTTGTGTTCAATTAATTAGTGAACTCTAGATTCAAATATACTTGGGGAAAAGTCATACATTCACTTAGTTAGGGGAACACCCTACATTCATTTAATTAAGGGAAAACCATATATTCAATTACTCAAACCTCTTTAGGGAAAAACTCTAAATGATTTAAAACTATTTAGGGAAAATCCATATATTCAATTAGTAAGGGGAAACCAATTAGGAAACAACCCTATATCCAATCAGTTATGGGAAACACTACATTCAGTTAGTTAAGGCCGAACCCTACATTCGATTAATATATGGATAAACCCTATGTTCAATTAATTAGGAAAATCATACACTCAAATCATACATAGTTGGCGGCAAGCCCAATACATGAAATTTTATAACATTTAAGGCAACAAGACATATGGTCAAACATGATAAGACAACAAGCCTTGAGATCAACATAATAAAACACATACATAATATAGTCAAACATGGTGAGGGGACAAACATTGAAATCAATATAATGAAAATCACATATATAACAATAATCCAAACCTAAATCTACGTGAAAACTAAAGAGATTATTTGCCTGTTCAACTTATGGATAACAAAACTCTTCTCAGACTTCTATCAAAACAACCACTTTGGGGAAATCACTTTTCATCACTTTTCTTTCTTCTCTTTTCTCTCTCTCTCTCTCTCTCTCTCTCTCTCTCTCTCTCTCTCTCCTGGACGATCACCGCTCCTCCGTGTATTCTCGTTTTCTCTGCGTGTGTGTTTACGTGTCTTATATCTGTGTTTTAACCTACTTCTAATTGGGCTAGGTTTAGAGTACATGGGCTTTTAATGAACTTACTAACAGTATGAGCCTGATTTAATACTCTAAACTAATTAAAAGTCCAATTATTCATTATAAGGCCCAAATTAAATAATTAATCAATCTAATTAAAAAGACTCTTTTATTATCCGTAATTTAACAAGTTAACTATCTAGTAAAATCATTAATTAATTACTATAATAAACAAATAACATGATTAATAAAATTCTTATTAATGCATAAAAATCCGGGTCGTTACATTCTCCCCACCTTATAAAAGTTTCGTCCTCGAAACTTGTCAAATGTAAGAAACGTAATATGTCAAAGCGTGAAAACAACTCATATATTCGATGGAGCATAAGCATTAAAGGCACAATTAAATACACAATTAAATCCGTAATAAGGCATGAAACATATTATGGGTGTATCAAATAATCAATACCATCTCAATCACATTCACATTTGTAGTCTAAAGTTATATCATAAACATAAAATTATACGGGCATAATCATATTGAATGGAAATCATACCATATTGCGGAGGGAGATGCTCGAAGAGTGACTCAGAACCCATTACTAGTTGACTTTAAACTTGTCATAAATTAAATTTTTTTATAGTCTACAAACCAATTTTAAAAAGCCTTGGCTCTGATACCACTAAATGTAGCGCCCCTTCTAGCTTACTTGAATTTTAATGCGGAAAATAAGGAATAAAGAGAAACACTTTAAAAATATCTAAATAATGAAATAGTAAAACTTTTACTTCGTTCGAAACTTTGCAGCAGATAAATACTAATAATTACTAATCCAAAACATTCGTACTGAAAACACAATAACATTCAACGTTTAATGAACTAAAAAGTCAAAACTTTGAAAATAATAAAAATTCCATTGACATGGGTTCCCCGAGTCACTGCGCCCAGCCATCTCCTTCCTTTTCTGCATTCTCATCTGAAAAATATTCAACATTCGTGGAATGAGCTAAATGATCTCAACAAGTAATCTCATGCATGAATGCATGCCTAATGCAATATCTTACATTTATACCTTAAAAAGACTTTACATTTTTCTTGCTTAAAACTTTCCTTTCATTGCTTAAAACTTTCTTTTGCATAAAATTTTGTCTTTCGTTGCATGAAACATTCTTAGGACGCGAGCTCACTTGGTAACATATTGTTCTAATCAGGGTCACAGTGGGCCTTGTTATTTGGAACCAGTGAATATTTTGCCCGAAGGCCCATTTCCATTCATTTTGCCCGAAGGCCCATTTCCATTCATTTTGCCCGAAGGCCCTTTTCCTTTAACATTAACATTAGCCGCAAGAGGCACATGGTCGGAACGCCAGTCCCCCGCGCCCATTTCCCACTCACTACAGCATCATAGAACAATGTGCACCCATTTCTTTTGAAAAACATTATACTTTATGACTTGACTCAACTTAATGTTGCAATGCTCGTGAAATGCTATGAACATACATTAACAATGATGCATGAACATACGTGATGCAACATATCATTAAATACGAGAATTAACATAAGTGTATATCATAATAATTAAATAACGTTAGCTGAGACAATTGAGGAGAAACCACGCATTCAACTGATTAGGGAAAACCCTACGTTCAATGAAGTAGGAATAACCCTACATTCAATTAATTAGGGATAAACCCTATGTCCCAACTAATTATTGATTATCCTACTTTCGATTAATTAGGGATGAACCCTATGTTCAACTGATCATTGAAAATCTTCATTCAATTAATCAGGGATAAACCATATGCTCAACTAATCAGGGAAACTTTATGTTCAATTAATTAGTGAACTCTAGATTCAAATATACTTGGGGAAAAGTCATACGTTCACTTAGTTAGGGGAACACATTACATTCATTTAATTATGGGAAAACCATATATTCAATTACTCAAACCTCTTTAGGGAAAAACTCTAAATGATTTAAAACTATTTAGGGAAAATCCATATATTCAATTAGTCGGCGGAAACCAATTAGGAAACAACCCTATATCCAATTAGTTATGGGAAACACTACATTCAGTTAGTTAATGCCGAACCCTACATTCGATTAATTTATGGATAACCCCTATGTTCAATTAATTAGGAAAATCATACACTCAAATCATACATAGTTGGCGGCAAGCCCAATACATGAAATTTTATATCATTTAAGGCAACAAGACATATGGTCAAACATGATAAGACAATAAGCCTTGAGATCAGCATAATAAAACACATACACAATATAGTCAAACATGGTGAGGGGACAAACATTGAAATCAATATAATGTAAATCACATATATAACAATAATCCAAACCTAAATCTACGTGAAAACTAAAGAGATTACTTGCCTGTTCAACTTATGGATAACAAAACTCTTCTCAGACCTCTATCAAATCAACCACTTTGGGGAAATAACTTTTCATCCCTTTTCTTTCTTCTCTTCTCTCTCTCTCTCTCTCTCTCTCTCTCTCTCTCTCTCCTGGACGATCACTCTGCTCCCTCTGTGTATTCTGTTTTCTCTGCGTGTGTGTTTACGTGTCTTATATCTGTGTTTTAACTTACTTCTAATTGGGCTAAGTTTAGAGTACATGGGCTTATAATGAGCTTACTAACAGTATGGGCCTGATTTAATACTCTAAACTAATTAAAAGTCCAATTATTCATTATAAGGCCCAAATTAAATAATTAATTAATCTAATTAAAAAAGACTCTTTTATTATATGTAATTTTAACAAGTTAACTATCTAGTAAAATCATTAATTAATTACTATAATAAACAAATAACATGATTACTAAAATTCTTATTAAGGCATAAAAATCTGGGTCGTTACAGCTACAGACACCTTCATGTTGTATTTTTACATTATTGTAAATACACAAAAATTTAAGTACTTTGTATACTCTTTTTATTGTACTTTGTAAAGCTTTGTAATGTATGATAATGATACGTTCAATAAAATGACATATTCATACAAATCATTCTTTGTTTATGTACTGTTTACTTTACTATTTTATTTAAGTTTTGGCATCATCAAAAAGGAGAAAATTGTTGGGAAATTTATGTAATGGATTTTAAGATACCATGTAAAACTTATATTAGGAAGTTGGCACCCCAATTCTACTGTAAAGCAACTTGTAATAAGATAGGGTTCTATAAGCTGAGTAGAAACAACCAAGTTGAGGAATGCAGGACTCGACTGAAGATCAAGATGAAGATTCAGCTGTGTGTCAGCTAAATGAAGAGAAGGGAAGCCTCAGTCAAGTGATAGAAAAGCTGTCTCAGTCAGAAGACTGACAGCTGAGTCACTCCAAGATAAGTGGAGTTAACTGTCAAAGGGGTTATGCAACAAAAAGGATCAAAGAATGCTGAAGAGATCCGTTGTCAAAGCAAAGTCAATTGTTTGCTGAAAATAGGCATGTGTCATACTACCTACCTTAAAGTTGTTTTGCTGAAAGAGTGTAAAAAGCAAGAAACCAATGAGATGTACCTGAAAACCTGCAGAGTTTAGTGAAAGGCTGCAGAGCATTAAATTCAAAGATCAGTCTACATCAAAGCTGCAAGACAAGACAAGCCAACAACCTCAAAGTGTAGTTTGAAAAATACATCATCTCTTCAACGGATATATTTTTCAAACAAGCACTATAAAAGGCTAAGGATTCATTTGAGAGAAGGTTACCCAGAGTTACGAATGCAAGCAAGCAAATAGACACTAACATGCAAAGCAAGAGCAAATATCTCTCAAGCATTCTATTCATATCCTCAAGCCTAAACTCAAAGGAAATCAATCTAACATACTCAATGAAGGAAAGACAACTTCAATTTGTGGAAGAGGAAAACTTGTTTTAAAAACAAAGGGTCTACACTCAAAGGTTGAAGGAGGTGTAGTGAGGTTCCAGTTCGAACCAGAGGCTTTAGACTCGTTGGAGGGCTGTGTGAACACATCGAAGAGTTTGAAGGAGCTGAAGTAGCAAGACAACTGTTTTGTTAAGAAGTTGATTTCCTGAAGCAAAGCCAGCTATGTGATCAAGGCCAAGCTTGGACTGTCCCTATTTTGTAAAAATGTCACCGTTACATTAGTGGATTTCTCCAGGGGTTGGAGAAGTGTGGATTAGAGGAATTACCCCAGTCTCTAACCACTATAAATTGCTTGTGTCATTTACATTCGGCACACTTTTATTCTTGCATACTTATACTGTTGTTTGTCTAAATTGCTAAGTCAACTGATAATAACTAATCTTAGCACAAGTGTTGAAAAACAATTTCAATCAAGGGTGAAAGTTTTCCGTTGTAAAAACCAAGTCTACCGAATATTTAAAGAGTTAACTGAATCAACTGAGTTATACTATCAACAGCTCAGTCGAGTCTGTTGAGTGGCTAACTCTGCTATGCAAGTAAACTAAGCTGTCCACCAATGACCCAACTAACTTGTGATTAAAACTCTGACCTTCAAAAGGACTAAATCGAAAAGTTGGTAAAGTCTATTCAACCCCCCTCTAGACTTTACTCTATCACTCCTTAGGACCTACACGTCTTGACCCGAACAAAATAATGTAGGAGTTATTAAATAATAGTTATTATAATAATCTAATACATTCTTATAAAATATCATGTTAAATATCCGATCATAAATTACAACTTTAGGAAAATGAGAAAGAGAATAGCCAAATTGATTATATAATTCAGAATAAATTAATAAATAAATTGATTATCTATTTGAACCAAGTTATAAATTTATTAAAAATACTTATTGAGTAGTCTAATATATGTTAACTTAATAATTCTTGACAACTAAATCAAATTAAATCAATGGAGACATATTTGAGATTTATACCAACAAATTACTATACATGTTAATTTAATAAATAAAATCAGAGTGTCATTTAATCTATCAATTACAATATCATTATCTTAATCATTTTATTTGATTAAAATATCTAACACTAACGAATGAACAGTAATTTTCCTATTGTTTATGATTAATAAATAAATACAACATACGTTTCTACAAAATCCAAAATATGCATATCTATTTTATGCAATGCCCTTTATTAATAATTAAATTAAATTTATATTTTATTGATTTTGTTTTATATATTATATTTATTTAATTTTTTTAATCACTATTGAAATTTTATTTTTGTTCTATAGATTTTTATTATACTATTCAGAACGTGTAGTATACTGTTCGAATTTTCCATATTTGATAATAACCTAATATTTAATTATATTTGTCCACTTATGATTTTCGAGGAAATTAAATAAAATAAACAGATATTTTTGTAAAAATAAATGAAACTGGCATCAATTAAATTCAATTATATCTAAAACCTACCAATTATAAATCTATGAAAATATATGAAAACTAGATTTACTCAAAATAATAAATTTAATGGTTTAAATTAGAAAGTATAAAAACTGCAGTAAGTGGGGCTTAAATATTTTATGCAGTAAAATTGTTTCGTGAATTTTTATGCAAGAATCGTGCAATGACATTCTTATAACTTAATAGTTTTAATAATATTATTTATCGGTCAAATCCCACACTCAGATCGATTGGATGCGCAAGAAGTGTGACACCAACCTAGTATTCAATCAATATGTTGTGCGCCGCAACGACACAACCAGTCCGTCCTTATTCGGTAGATAAGTGTTGATCAAACATAAACTCCCCAACAATACACCTTATCCCTCCAACGGATGGGGCCGTAACCACTATCCCAGTTGGCACGACGTCTCCATACTGGAGCCAGCTAAGCTCGAAGATCATCATAATCATGATTATACCCCGTTCCTATTACCCAATCGCCCGCCAGACTCTCCTATCCGGCTTGAGGTTGGAATTTGGACGATGGAGGCCGGTATGGGACTATAGCCGGACTACCCATCTCCTACCCGACTTATCCATTCTATAGTTCAGTCAGTCAGTCAATCAGTAGGACCGGAGTGTTCAAAGACTCGCTGCGTCCGTAATTTAGTTAATTAGTTCAAGTTCACGACATAGTTACCGGAAGAGTAATCTAGCAGGGTATTTTATTCAATTCAGTGTATTATGCTAAAGTCCTTAACGAGATTTCGGATTATGCGGCGAGGAAGTCGCCGTATTACTAGTACAATTATTCGGTATGAAAGTCTCGAATAAAATTCGGATAATAATTAAAAAAAATAAAATTTTTAATTAAATAATTATAAAATATTTTTAGTATTATTATAAATAACTGAATTTATAAAAATATAATTTTCTATGACCTTGGTAAATTTTATTTAAAATAAAATATTTTATTAAGATAGGAAATTTTATGCCGGATTTTAAAATTCCATAAGTGTTGATCCTGGACTCGGAAAGAGACAAGGTTAGTTTATGTTTTTTCTGAAAATTCCAAAGAAATATAATTTCAGGGTCTCGGGGTCAGATTTTAAAAATTTCAGGTCAGTCCTGAACTTTTCCCAAAACTATATTTTGACCCGATATTTTAAAATTAAATATCTCTTAAAACCGGGAAGGGTATTAACAAGATTCCAAGTCTAAAAGTTTTTTTAGGACAATAATTATTTGGTTTAAAGCAGTTTCAAAATTTTTCCAGTTTAAGTGCCCAATTCTTGAAAAATTCCATTTTGTCCAAAGGTAATTTTACCGTTAAGGGCTCGTTTCAGGCCCATTTTTCGTGAAATTTGGACTAAAGGTCCGAAATACTATTTAAAATAAATTTGAATTATTTTTGGGACAATGGATGCCCTTATTATCAAAATTTACAGTTTAGTCCCCTAAAGTTTGAAAACTATTATTTTGGCGTCTAAAGGTCCTCCTATTTGCATTAGCTTGACCCGGAGGGTCCCACTTATTATTTATCTCATATGTCCAGAATACTTATATAACATAAAATATATTTCTCATATTCTCAATTATTTTGAACATATATATAAAAAGAAAGCATAAAAGCATACAAAAGCTATTTTTTTCTAAGCAAAATCACTTTTGTCTTAATTCCAAACACACACACACACACATATATATTTCAAAATTATTCCAGAAATATATCATAAAACGAAACTCATACATCCACGCCAAAAGAAAGCATATAAGCATACTATAGCTATTTTTTCTAAGCAAAATCACTTTTAACATAAGTTCACATACACATATTTTTTCTCGAAATTTTCCTAGAATTAAAAACTGATTTTTTTCCAGAAATATATAAAAATATACACACATATGTTCATGCCATTTTCATGCAAAAAACAAGAGTTTTTAGAAGAATTTCACCCACCTTAACTATTTGTGCTTTTGTAGGAATGGTCTAATACTTCTAGCTTTTACAAGCTTCCTCAAGGTCCCCTCAAAGCTCCAAGGTCAGCCCCTACAAGGTGTTTTGGTGTCCAGAAAATAAAATAAAAATGGGAAAAGAGAAAGAGTAAGGAAGAGTGTAGTTTAAAAGTCCTTACCCTTGATCCTTAGCCTTCTTGAAAGCCTTCTAAGTCTCAATATCTAAGTTTAATGCTTTCAAATTTTCGGCCCTCCTTCTTCAAGCTACAAGGAGTGGAGTTTCAAGTTAGAGGTGAAGAGGACAACGCTTGAATTTTTGAAGGAAAGTTGTTGAAAAAATATTCTTACCTTATTACCTCAATTTTCGGCCCTTATGGTAGAAGTAGAAGAAGAAGTTGTTTTCTTTGGTAAAATATCTAGGTTTTTGGATGGAATAGAGTGAAATGAAGCCTTCACCCTCCTTAAGGCTCCAAGTGACCGCCCTCTCCCCTCTCTTCCTTTAGGCCAACAATTGTTTGGAGTAGGAAGGCTCATGCTTGCCTTGGGAAGGTGAGGAGTTATTTTTTGGTTTTAAGAAAAGGAGCATGCTAGAACAAGACAAAGGGGAAAAAGACAAAAGAAAAAAGACAAATTTGCTTTCTCCTTGCTCCTAGTGGCCGTCCCCCCTCAATACTGTCTTCTCATATCCTTCTTCATTTTCCACATGGCATCCTCGTCTCGATTGTGTGCTTGCCATACAACTTTAACCAATGGTTTCTTGTATCAGGTTACTCTAGGGAACAGTTGCTGGGGTTGCTTCTCTCTTTTCGGGGTCCACTGGTTATCGATTTCTCAGTGTAGCGAGAATCTGCACTTTTTCCCGTATAATACCTCGTAAGGCGCCATTCTTATTGTCGCCCGATAGCTATTATTGTAGGCGAACTCTGCTAATGGCAGATGAGAATCCTAACTCCCTTTAAAGTCTACCGCACAAGCTCTTAGCATATCCTCTAGTGTTTGAATCATACGTTCTGATTGCCCGTCAGTTTGCGGCTGAGCGGACGTACCAAAGCTTAGCGTCGTCCCTAGTTCCCTATGCAAACACTTCCAATAACTCGAGACAAACCTCAGATCTCAATAAGAAACGATGTCTGCTGGTACTCCATGCAACCTTACAATCTCTCGGATATAGATCTGTGCCAGCTTCTGTAGGCTATCCATTTTCTTCATTGGCAGGAAATGAGCTGATTTGGTGAGTCTGTCCACCACAACCCATATGGTATCATAACCTCCGGTAGTCCTCGGCAAATCCGTTATGAAGTCCATCATGATAAGTTCCCATTTCCATTCGGGAATTTATAACGGTTTAGCAACCCCCGACGATCGTTGATGTTCAAACTTGACTCGTCGGCTAGTCGTCGCATCTAGCCACATATTCTCGCTACTACGATTTTCATATTGACCCACCAGAAGTGCTGTTTCAAATCCTTATACATCTTATTACCACTGGGGTGTATGGTGTACCTTGAGCGATGCGCTTCTCCCTAAATCTTATTTCTCAACTCCTCATTGCTCGATACACATACCCGGTTCTTAAATCTCAAAATCCCATCTTCTACTATAGAAAATTTGGATATTCTCCTTTCTGAACATATTCCTTAAGTTCCTGAAATTTTGGGTATCCTTCCTGTGCTGTCTTAATCTCGTCTAGCAGCTCAGATCTCACTGATATATTAGCGCATAATAATTGCTTGTCCGTTCTTATCGGATTCCATGCATTCAATTCTTCTAGGGACCTCCATTCCCTAATCACCAGTCTCGCTACGCTGGCCTTTCTACTCAAGGCGTCTACTACCACATTCGCCTTCCCAGGGTGGTCTTGGATATCAAAGAGATATTCTTCAATAAGTTCCATCCACCTTGTTGGGCTTTGGTCCAACATCCTGCCTACAGTGGGCTTTAAAAGAGGCACGAGGCGTGACCTGCGATTCAAACTCGTGAGCGCTGGACTGCACAGTTAAAGGAGAGCTTAAAGGATTTGATATTGACTACGTATACCAACAGATGCATCTTCTTTTCTGGTGCCCATTATATAGAAACTTTAAGGTTAAGCGTGCTTGGCCTGGAGTAAACATAGGATGGGTGACAGAGTGCGCTAGAAAATACTCATGTTGGTTTATGGGGACAATCGTCAATCTGGGTAGAGCTAGAGGTCCAACAACTGGTATTAGAGCAGGTCACGGGTTCGACTTCCCTTGGAAGCACGCTGCAGTGAAGGTTGCCAGGAGCGGTGGGCGAGATCTTTGGCGTAGCGGAGGTAAACGGACCGCAAGGTGAAGGGTAGGTTTCAGGTGGGTGGAATCGAGGTAAAAGATCGAACTGGGAAGGTGTAGGTTCTTTGGGTGGCCGTAACTAAGAGGTGGCGTGGCGTGACGCTTGAACTGAAGAAGTTGGAGTTAGAACTGAGAAAGTTTGGCGGGCAATGGAGGTTGCCAAGCACTGGAGCTGAGATGCTGGCAGGTGCTGGGAGGGGGATTGTTGAGCTTTGGTCAAACATCCTACCTGTAATGGGCTTTAAAAGAGGCGCGAGGCGCAGCCCGTGACTCGAACTCGTGAGCGCTGGATTGTACAGTTAAAGGAGAGCTTAAAGGATTTGATATTGACTACCTATACCAACATATGAATTTTCTTTTCAGGTGCCCATTACATAGAAACTCTGAGGTTAAGTGTGCTTGGCCTGGAGTAAACATGGGATGGGTGATCCCCTGAGAAGTTTTCCAGGGTGTGCGTGAGTGAGAAAAACGCGCGCTAGAAAAGACTCGTGTTGGTTTGTGAGGACAGTCGTCAATCCGGGTAGCGCTAGGGGTCCAACAAAAAGCAAGCAACATGCATGGCCATTAGCAAATCCATTAGCACAACAACTCAAAAAACATGCGCACATGTAGAGGGACTTTACAATGGCATTACTTAAACTATATCCACCAACAAAACTCACAGAAAAATAGCATTTTGCCGATGGCACCGGAAGATTAGAACTTCCAGTGTCGAAAATCACAGTGAATATCAGTATCCGAGTCTCCATTAACTCCACCAATATTATAATAATCCTTCACAGAGCCCCTCTGCTTTGAGTCAAGGTTTTCCGATAACCGATTAATCTGATTCAGTTTTCTCTTCTTTGGCCACAAGTCAAAATGGTACTAACATGTTCTTTATTTTGATATCAATGAAGCCAGCATAAGTGCGATTATGTCCTTTAAGTCAAATATTTCTTCACTGTCTACATTTCCCAACCACATGCACCTTAATTTTATAAGTGAGGCACGAGTAAAATTATGAGCAAAAAAGATGCTAAATTTCAAAGCAGCACCAAAACAAACCACTGTTTATAAGTATTGAATATTTTTGGCATTGACAGAGCAGCTTAAGTGCTTATTCTGCAAGAGCTTTATATTTGTCAAACAAGCTCCAACTACAACATCAAATGTCTTTAATAAACATGTAATAACATGAAATTAATGATGTGAAATCAGTAAGCGCAAATTTAATGTGGAAGCAATAAAAATTTCTACTATTTGCAAAAAAATGAAAATAGTACGCGATAATTAAGCAAAAGTAACTAAAAACATATTGTGTAGTAAGTTTATCAAAATTCACGCCATTACCTTGTTTGCAACGCCATCAACAATTTCATCATAGCTGCCATGGAATAATATAAATTCATAAGGTAGAAGATAACATTGCTCCAAAATCTTTAACACCTCAAAAAATATAATAATGCAAAATCCAGAATAGTTCTAGCTATTTATACTTGAATTCCATGTAACCTTCACAAATTTCTCAATCGAAGTTTGTAGGTCCCAAGGGTGTGAGTGTAAGGTTTAGAAGGGGGTTGAATAAACCTTACCAACTTTTCGATTTAGTCCTTTTTAAAAATTCGAGTTGATACTAATTTTGTGTCCTTGGACATGACCAATTTAGTTAATCAAGAGAGTTAGTCACTCAACAGACTCAATCGAAATTTGTTGATGGAATAACTCATTTATTAAGACCGAATTAGCTCAATGGTAGTTTGTTTTCATTTGGAAGACTTAACACCCTTAATTATGGCTAAGCAGAGATTTAATGCTTGTTTTAGTACTTAGAAATTATCAAGTGGATAGCAAATTTATCAGCAGAGTTAAACAAATAAGATGCAGGAATTAAAGTGCTGAAATGTAAATGACACGATAAGATTTTTATAGAGGTTCGAAGATGGGGTAATTCTTCTACTCCTCTCTTCTCCAATCTCCTGGAGGAATCCACTAGGTATTGATCAGTATACAAAATGGTAACAGTCCAGATACAAGTCTTGATCACACACGGTGACTTGATCCTTTGGGACTCGACCGAGAGATGATCATCACTCGGCTTCTCATGACGACTCGACTCTTCTTCACAGGCGGCAGTTTGCCTTGCTACTCTGACTCACTTGCTCAAGCTCTTTGGATTTGATCACGAAGCCCTCCAAAACTCGAGACTGGTTCGACCTTGAACCTTCCTACAATCCTACGTGGAATGTAGATCCTTGATTCTTCAATAATTTCCTCTTCAACTGATAGAAGTTATCTTTCCTTCACAGGTGAGTGTTGGATTGATGATCTTCGTAATGTAAGGCTTGAGGATTAATCTTGAATGATTTGTGGTTCAGGTAACCTTCTCTCGAGTCATTCCTCGCCTTTTATAGTGATCTTTCAAAAATCGCCCGTTGAAGAGATATGCTTATTTTTGAAAGTCACTTGTGGACGTTGGCTTGTCTTGTTGCGATCCTTGAATTTGCCACTTCCTCGTATAAAATGTTCTTGACTTTTCGAGTTCGACACGGTGTAGTGCTTCTCATTGGTTTATTCCTTTTGCACGCTCGGGATCTGAGCACTTGAGAAAGGTAGCATGGAGATATTACTTGTTTAAGTAATTCTCTTGATTTAAATGCAACGATCTCTTTCGATTATCTCGACTTGATTGCATTTTCTTGCTTTCCCAGGTGACTTAGAGTTAGCTTCCAATCATTGGATGACTCTCCTATCATTTCGACTTGAGACTTGGCTATGTTTGGTGACTTGATGATACTCCACTGTTGCATCTCACTGTTCCTTGATCGAGTCCCTGTCTTCTCTTCTTTGCCATACTCATTGTCTTTGCAGTGAGTCTTCCTTCCAGTCTTCAGTTGTCTTTTTGCATGTTTAGTCATAGCTGACTTAACTCAGCTTGACCAGCCCTATTTATTACAATACAGTTTACAGCAAAAAATGGGGTGCCAACTTCCTATTCTAAGTTTTACATGGCATTCATCAAAATCTAAACAATAAATTTCCCAACAATTTCCCCCTTTTTGATGATGCCAAAACTTAAAACATTCAAAATGTAAATAGCAAAGATACATACAGATAGTGCATTCACATAGAATGTATGCGTAGAATCAATCCTTTTATTGATCATAACATTCTTGTTCTTTTACACAACTGTTTACAAGGTGTATCAGAGCAAACATTTGTCTACGCAAAACTAGAGAATTTACAAATGTTTATGACAGAAGACTTACATAAAGTGTATTTACATGATAAAATACATGAAGGGGTGGACAGCAACACTTCATCTTCTTCGCTGCCTCCTTCTTTCTTCTTCTTCTTCAGATCTTACGCTCTTTCTTCTCTTTTTCTCATCTCCGGCCGCCTTCTTCTTCTTTTCATATGCCTTGGGCAGACTTCATCTCTTCTTAGTCTCTCTTGTCTCTCCTCCCAAAGCTGAGTTTGTCTTTTATTTTCTTCTTCGATTCTTTTCACATACTCAGCATTGTTTTTAGCCACTTGCAGATTGGCTACTTGGTCAAGACCAGCCCAGTAGATCCCTCCTTTCTTGCCTGGATCTATGTACTCAATGTTTTTGGGCAGAGGTCTAGGTCTGAAGCCTCTTCCTTCACTGCTGCTTCTTTCTCTACCTCTCCCTCTGGGCGTGTATTGTACTGGGGTCTTCTTCTTCCCAGCTGAGTGACTAGCGGAGTGACCAGCAGAGTGACTGCCGGTAGTCTGCTGCCTGTCAGCTTCTTCACATAGCGTGAGACCCTTTTCCCAGTACAAGTCCCAAGCTTGAGCCATGGACATCTTTGCAAAGTATCCTTCAGATACGAGCGTTTTAAATTCATCAAGCGATCTTGGATTAGTTAGGCATACGAGATGGCATAAGTGTCTCGCTCTCTTGGAATGTCTCCATGTTGTTTCAAGATATTCATAACTCGGGCATCCATCCTTCCTTCCACTTCCTCCATCCCCGCTTCAATTGTCTTTCTCTTTTCAAACCATAGATATAGCGAGTGTTGGAGTGGCGAGTCATTGGGAGTTTTTTCTTTGATAATATCAGTGTGTGACAAGACCTTGTTGGGGGTTTGTGCAATCATCAAGGTCACATCTTTCGATCCTTCCCCTCAACGGCATTTCCTTTCTATTGTTTTGATGCTTCCTCATTTGTCTTTCCTTTTACAATTTTGCTCCCTTTTCTCAACATCGAACTCTTCGCTTTTAGGTATTCCTCTTCCCCCTTTTTGGCATCATCAAAGTAGAGAGGAACCCCTGAAACATCTTGGCAAGCGGAAGTCGAGCCTGCCGATAGTCGAGTTCTCGCCTTGAGTCTGCTGCGAAGTATGCGGCACGAAATTGAGCGAGTAGCGTTGGACTCTATTTGAAATTAGCTTCATCTCGGCCATGAGAAGGCTGAATTTTCTATCCATGTTTTCTTCCGCACGCAGGAGGTCACTCTTATTTTGCTCACGCAGACTTTATCTCAAAGAAGTGTGAGCTTCATGCATGTGCTCAATGTGTTCTCTCAATTTCGTCTTTGCATCGCATTCTCATTTTCGCCATACCAACAGGCTTGTTGAACAATGTCTGAAGTATCTAGCTTGTTCCACACGCATTGTTTCTTCTTTGTTGCCACCATTCCCCGATTCGATCTCGTTATGACCTCAAGTCGCAGTAAGGTTGGCATCTCTGTTGTCGATCTCATGTCCATAGAGTCCTGGTGCCTCTCCATCCGTTCAATTTTAGCAAATAATGCTTTGAACACCTCCCGAACTTCATTTGTTTCTTCCGTTGCATCGACGACCCACGCGTCAAAGTCATAGTCACCGGAACGATGGTATCTCGATGGAATGACGAGGATGCAGTCCGGGAAGCCGCGAGTTAGTTCTCGACTCTTCGGGAGGTCGGGTACCTCCAGGAGAAAGGAAATGATTCTACAAAGGAATCATCACGGCCCAACCGGGATTTGTTCAATGATGAGAGGTGCGCGTGAAGTTCCTTTTGGAGTAGAACTGCTTTGTAGCTTGGGGAGCCTGTCGGTGGTGGACTCTGTTTTAATTTTGGGGTCTTTTGTGAAGTGGACCACTTGCTTTGAGCCTCATTTGTCTCAGCCTTCGTCGGGTTTGGTTTCTCCAATTGAGTGGGTGGTCTCGGCCTTATCGAGAAGTGTCATCGGACGATGATGAGATTTCCATTGGTGGCTCATCATCAAAATTGAAAGTTTAACGAGTAGTCTTGGGATCGGACTTGCTCGTGCTTGGAACATCCTCAATCGAGTCTTTTGGATCTCATCACGGGGGATGACTAAACTTATTCGTCGCTTCTTCGATCCTAGAAAAGTTACATCGGGATTATCCCGAGAATCATGAAGTGCACTTATCTCCTTTTACGATGGATCAATGATAGCAGGGAGGATGTTCTCTACTTGACTTCTTTACCCGGGAGGTCTCAACCTCCCGTTGGCCTTCATTACCTCCCGCAGTCTCAACTACAAAGCAAGGCCTTGACATCCCTTTCGACAGATGTCATGTCCGAGGGTCTTTTGCGGTGGCATCCATTGGAGTCTCAACCCCATGGATTGCACTTTCATCGCCCAGTGTTAACTCCCGGGGTTGTTCCTTCCTCGTGCTCGACCGCATCGCGTCATTAGCCTTCAGAGCGGTTGGCATCTCACCGAGACGATCTCACTGCCCCGAGCTTCGTTGATGACAACTTGCTATGTATTTTGTGGTTGTTCCTTCTCCACTTCGCCTCCCAGTTCGTTGTGGAGTCATCTGCAGCATTCTCCGACCTTGCCGCTGCGGGGAGATTTCCCCCTGAGCCGGGCGCACCAGTTGAGTGACTTGGAATGGGGCCACTCATCTCCAAACTCCCTACTTTTCTCCGAGTGTTCACCCGTTGGGGTGGTAAAACACCTTCAATAGGGGTTGGCTCGTTGGGGTCCCCACTATCCCGATTTTCATCGCCGTTCCTTATTTCCTTCTTCCGAGTGAGTGGGAAGTGGTGGCAAAGAACAACGGTGGCGATTTGTCGCACTATTCCCATTGGATCGATTTCATTTGTGTTTTGGAGGACTCTCTGGTCCCTCCATCAAATTTTGCTCGTGAAGGATTCGGATTCGCAATGCCGCCTGCTGCATTTGTATTTCTTCCGCGGGCGGCAAAGCAGGTCCGATCCTCATCAGCATCGATAAGACATCAAGGAGATGATGTGTGTGTTCGTGGTGCGGTGATAAGGCGGATCTTTGGCCTTCTCACGTGCCTCGCCTTCCACTCTCGCTGTCTTTCCTTCTCCTTGTCCTTGAAGATCGCAAGATATCGTGCGATTTTTCTTCATCCGATGCTTGGACCACGATCGTCACTTCAAGAAAGTTCATCGTTCCTCTTCTTCTTCGATAAATTCCGGCCTTTGGAACGTTTCCTGGATCGAATCAACTTCCACTTCCTCCCTCTCGCAGACGATTTTGGATGTCCGGATAAGGTGGGGATAGGATCATCACATCACTATCATCTCTATCACTTCTTCTTGTGTCTCAATTTTGTGCGAACTAATTTGTGTTTTTTCGATTTGCCTCGATCGCCTTCACAGACTTAGCTTTTTCATCTATGATATCGGAGACTCTACTTCTCTAGCGAGTCTCGTATCTCGCTCACTAAGTGGGCGACTCGGTCGGTTTCTCAAGCTCGGAGCGCTTGATGATTCTTCTTTGCCTCTTAGTTCGCCGAGAGGATATCGGTTCGAGAGAGAGTTTCTTCCGAGTCTTGGCGCGGGGCGATCTTGGTGTTTTCTTCTCGAGAGTGGCCGTCTTGGCTTATCGATTCTCCTCTTTTTGATGATCGGAGAAGGTAGTTGAGAGTCCTTTCTCGACCACTCATTGGGGCGGGAGACACGGCTGCGGGGCGGGTGACTCAGTGCGGGGGGAGCGAGTTTTTTTTCTTTCTTTGCGCAGAGCAACATGATCTTCTTAGCAGTGGGGGCGATCTTCTTTGGTGGAGAGGAGACATTTGTATCTTGAGTGGTGATTCCTCCTCACTCGTGTCGCCTCTCTTGGCGTAGGCTCTCTTCGTGCGCGCCGAGAGGTTTGATCTCGAACATCCTCTTGTTTACATGGAACGCCTTTCCATGTCTAAGAGGGACTCCTTTGACCTCCATCGGTCGACCGATCACGGACCATATCCCGGGGATCCTCCAAATGTACCATTCTCCTTGAAGGATTTGTTCTACATTTTGCGGAGTCTCTTGTAGACAAACTCGGCCAAGTTTATTTTTCTTTCTTGATGTGATCGCAGCCATTACGATCAACTTTGCTTTTGACAGTTGGTCAAAGCTGCCAAATTTGATGTCTATGCATTTGGAAACTATGTCCAATAGTTTGTGGTAGTCCTCCTTTAGCGACCTCTTGTTGTTTGTGTAGACTATTTTATCAAAGATAGTCGGACTTGGCTACTTCCTTCCAGCGGCGGCGGTGTCTACATCGGCTTCATAGATTTCTCGATGCTCCTTCCGCCGGTAGTGAGCGGTGTTCTGCCAAATCCTTAGCAGAGATGATGAACTCCTTTCCGTGAACAGAGGATTTGATCCCCTCATCGTGAATCTCAGTGTTCACGTAGAATTGTGCGACCTCCTCCACATAGGTCATTGGAAACTCCAACGTCAGAAACGGTTTGGCAGACGCGTTTCCAATTTCTCAGCAATCTTCTTCACTAGGGTGTCGTCGGACCCCTGTTTCACCATGCCGTCAAAATCCACAGTAGACCCGGTGTGGATTTGCTTTCCTAGCTTGACAAAATCATAGGTTGATGCCATTTTTCAAGATTTCACCGAAGACAACTTAGAAGTTGGTTTGAAGATAGATAGGGTTTTGAGAGAGTTTTGCCTTTGCTTCTGAGAGAAATGAACGGTTTTGGTAATATGAGAGAGAAGAAAGAAAGTTTAAGTATGGTTTATGAAAGGACGTGCGGGTGGTTTTTGAAATGTGATCAAAATCAACGGCTTAGATTTTGCACGCCGATTTAGCATTTAATGTCTCGTATTTAATGCGGCAGCATTTATATCCAATCATAAGCTTGGTGTGCAACTTTTACTGTACACGTCATAATTATCGACGTAATTCTTAAAAACATTCCCGCTTAGTAAAAACGATTGCGTTTTTGTCACTTTGCTCATAAATGACTCGACTTTTTCCCTCGGTGATTTAACTCTTCTTCTCACGAGTTCTCTTAGTGACTCACCGGCCAATGGTGACTCGGTATAGCTTTCTTTCCGATCTGGTGATTTACTTAGTTGATTTGAGAGTTGACTCTTTTTCCTTTTTGTGTTTCATTTCTTTTCTTTGATTCTTTCCGAGTGTCACTCAGCTCAATTAATCCTAACTCATGCTTGAGTTCTTCAAATCTTGACTCACATAATGGTTTTGTGAAGATGTCAGCTAATTGTTTATCAGTTGAAATATATTCCAAGGTAATGTCCTTCTTTTCAACATGATCTCTTATGAAGTGATATCTGACATCGATATGCTTTGTTCTTGAGTGCAACACAGGATTTTGAGTGATTGCAATTGCACTTGTGTTATCACACATGATTGGAATTTCCATTTCCCCAACTTCATAGTCTCTCATTCTTTGTCTCATCCATAGGACTTGGGCAAATTTGCCCAGCCTATATTCTCGCTTTTTGTAGAGGTGGCTATTGAATTTTGCTTCTTGCTAAACCAGGAAATCACTGTTTCCAAGCATTTGACATGTGCCTCGAGGTGCTTTTCTGTCAACTCGCATCCAAAGATAGTCGAGTCGAATAGCCAATTAGCTTGAATCCACCTTCCTTTGGATACCATAAGCCAACTTCTTGGCTTCCTTTCAAGTATCTCAAGATTCTCTTAAATTCTTTGTCATATGGCTCTCTTTTGGAGCAGATTGAAATCTTGCACATACACCTATAGCAAAGGTGATGTCGGCGCTTGCTTTGTGAGATAGAGCAATGATCCAATAAGTGCTCAGTATCTTGTTTGATCTCTGAGACTTGCCATCTGCATCCACGTCCATTTTGATCGATGTATTCATTGGTATTTTCACGTAAGACTTCTCTTCCATACCAATTTTTTTCATTAAATCTCTCGGTGTATTTTGTTTGACTTATGAAGGTTCCATCCTTCAGTTGTTTCACTTGGAGTCCAAGGAAGAATGTCAGCTCTCCCATCATGCTCATTTCGAACTTGCTTTGCATGAGGTTTGAAAATTTATCACACATCTCTTTGTTTGTGGATCCAAAAATGATGTCATCCACATATTTGAACAAGTAGTATACTTTTCTTGTCTTGAATTCTGAAAAGTGTTCTATCCACTTTTCCTTTTGTGAATCCATTTTCAGTTAGGAATTGTGACAAAGTATCATACCATGCTCTGGGTGCCTGTTTCAATCCATACAAAGCTTTCTTGAGTTTATATACTTTATCTCCAAGAGTCTTCTGCTCAAATCCTGGAGGTTGTTCAACATACACTTCTTCTTCCAATAAACCATTTAGGAATGCGCTTTTTACATCCATCTGATATACAGTAAAATTCTTGTGAGCTGCATAGGCAAGAAACATCCTTATAGCTTCCAATCTTGCTACATGGGCAAATGTTTCATCAAAATCTATCCCTTCTTATTGGCAATATCCTTTGGCTACTAATCTTGCTTTGTTTCTTACCACAGAACCTTCCTCGTTCATCTTATTTCTGAACACCCATTTAGTGCCAATAACATTTTGATGGGTGGGTCTTTGAACTAATTCCCATACTTTATTTCTTTCAAACTGATTCAGTTCTTCTTGCATAGCTTGAATCCAATGTGTGTCATCTAATGCTTGTGACACATCTTTGGGCTCTATTTGTGTGATGAAGCATGTGAACATAGCTTCTTGTTGAGTTCTGGATCTTGTACACCTTCTCTTATATCTCCAATGACAAGTTCGGTGGATGGTCTCTCGGCCATCTTACATCAGGTTAGAGTAAGTTAGCTGGATTGATCGTCTTGCGGTGTGTTGCTTTGATTAGCTCTCTCGTAATCACTTTTGCAAATTTTCATTGTTTTTGAGATTCAGCTATCTCATCTTCTTCTGAGTTTACAATTCCAGTTTCAGCTTCAGCATAGGGATTCTTCTGCATGGTTGGTTGATTTAGCTTGTCAGTTGATTCTTCAATGTCTTCTCCATTAACATTTGGTTCATCGAACACCACATGAATGGATTCCTCTGTAACCATAGTCCTCTTGTTGAGTACTCTGTAGGCTTTGCTTTCAGTTGAGTATCCCAAGAAAATACCTTCATCAGCTTTAGCATCAAACGCCTTTAGATTATCTTTGCCATTGTTATGGATGAAGCATTTACATCCAAATATTCTAAAATATGCAACATTAGGTTTTCTCCCTGTCCAAATCTCATAAGGAGTCTTTGTCAGCTGTCTGTTTATCATGCATCTATTTTGAGTGTAGCATGCTTTGTGTTTATTGCTTGACCCAAAATCTTTTTGGTAACCTGCTTGACTAACATGGTCCTTCCGCTTCTTTGAGAGTTCTATTCTTCTTTCTCGCAACTCCATTCTCTTTGTGGAGTCCTTGCTGCAGATAGTTCATGACCAATGCCATTTTCAATACAATCTTGAGTTATTATTCCATTGACAAACTCGGTTCCTCTGTCCCGATCTTATTTTGATAATGGTTTGGTTCTTCTCATTTTGAATTCTCTTCATCAACTGTGGTAGTTTCGAGAGTTTCTTTCTTCTTACACATGAATATAGTCCATGTATATCTTGAGTAGTCATCTACTACCACCAAGGTGTATTTCTTTCCACTTATGCTTCATTTGGTTCCCTTTGGGCCAAATAGATCCATATGTAGTAGATGTAATATTCTTGTTGAAGATGGGCAAATCTTTTCTTTGAATGATGATTTGATTTGTTTTCCTTCGACATGCGTCACATATACTCTCCTTCTTGTATACTGAGTCCGGAAGTCCTTCCACAAGATTATCTCGGCAAGCTTGTTAATCGTTTTGAAATTCGGGTGACTCACTTTTTGTGCCACAACCAACTTGATTCATTTGTGCTTTTTGCTAATAGACGAGTCTTTGGGTGTTGCGATTGACCAATCCACGACATACATGTTCTTTGTCATGCGCATCCTTGCAACACAACTTCATTCGATTCAAGATCCTTGATTTGGCATATACCCATGTTAAATCCAACATTATAACCCTTGTCACGAGTTGGTGATGCTTAGCAAGTTGAAGTTGAGTCCTTCAACATATGCAACATCCGTGATTTCTAATCCATTTTTTGATGGATCCAATGCCTCTTATTTCTCCTGGAGCTTCATTTCCTCCAAATATGAATTTTGCTCCTTTGACTTCCTTGAAGTTTTGACATTTTTCTTGTTTCTGTCATGTGTGCGGAACAACCACTATCCATGTACCAGGTTCCTTGGCACACATTTTGTTCCTTGAACTCGCAATCAAGTAATTTAAGTTTTAGGTACCCATACTTGTCTGCAGGTCATGAGGGGTTAGAATTGTAAGATGATCCAACCAACTTATAGCCAAATGATTTGACTCTAAGGGGTTGCCATCTATCGATGCCATAATCATAATTAATCTTGGCAAATTGCTTGGGGATTCTAGGTTCATACATTTGTCTCTTTTGTCTATATGCTGTATATGTGTTCTAGCATTTGCGCTTCTTTGGGTAGTTGTGATGTTTTTTGAGTGTAGTGCCTAGGTGCATATGTGTCTTTGATGAAAGCTCTTATACCTTTGGAATGGCCTCACGAGTTACGGCCCTTTGCCATTTGGGCTTATATTCCATAGGTTTTTTTGATAGTTCACATCATTCCAATCAGTTTGACTTGGATATTTTCTACCATTCCCATCATATGTATTTCTTTTATTGATTTTTGGGGTTTTGGTAGCTCTGTTTCTTCTTTCTGAGTATTTTTTGTTTGGAGTTTCTTTGAGGAACTCATTGAATTTCTTCTCAATTTGTCCTTTCAGCCGCACTCAACTGGTTTGGTTTCCTTTTCCTTTATAACCAAGGCCAGTTTGCTTGTAATTGTGCTTTGGATTAAATGTGTGTGCACCATTTGGAGTTTTGGATTTTTGAGATACTTCATTGCTTGAAGATCCCTTTTCCAAAATCACTCTTGAAGCCTGACATAGCATAGTGGAATTAAATCCTAAGCCTGTCTTGTCTCCATATTCTCTTTGACTCATAATAAGATCATCCAATGATTTAGATGCCTTAGTAAATGAGGCAATCACATTTTTGAGGTCATTTTCCCTCTTTTCTATAGCGGCTATTTTGCTAATAACTTTGCATTTTCAGTCTTTAAACTTTCATTCTCATCGGCTATTTGACTTGAGTACTCAACTCCTTAGTCACCGTAAGTTTTGGCTCTTGAGTAGATTTGTTTTCCTCATTTAGTAGTGTGTGTGAGGATTTAATGTGTTCAAAATCTTTCATCATTTTGCCTAATGAATTATAAAGATCGAGTGGGTGATGAAGTGTGTGTGTCACGATCACTATCACTAAAAACTGAGTTTGATGAGTTAGAGTGTACCTCATCTTCTTGGTCGGGTTGATCTTGTTCTTTGGCCATCAAAGCAGTTAGGGCTTCTTCTTGAGTCACTTGAGTAGTCGCTTCACTACTCTCGACTCAACTATGTCTTTTGACTTGTTTGTCTCGGTGATCTCTGCATGACCAACATTGCCTTTCTCTTTTCTTGTCTTCTTTCTCTCAAGACCTTTCTTTTTCTTCTTCATTCCTGTATTTGTTGACTACGAGGATATGGGGCGATCAATGGCATAGTGACCTGGTTGCCTCTGAGTTCAAAGAGATATATATTCAACCTTTTGATCAGCTCTTTCCATTCTTGGATTGTCAACCCTTTGATATTGACTTTTTGATGATCTGTTCTCGTGGTTGGCCTATCTTCTCTTGACTTGGAGGGAGCGAGTGTCTTACGGAGGATTCGCCCTTGCCTCTCTTGTAGTTCTTATTGAAGAACTTGTTGAACCTTTTACCAAGTAGAGCTATTTTTCCGGGTCAATGACTTCTTTGACCTCGGCTCTCTTCCCATCTTTAACAATTAGATTTTGTTTTGGGTACAGTTGTCTCTTCCTGGTGTTTTCTTCTCAGCTCAAATTCGTAGGCTTTGAGGTCCGAGAATAGTTCATGGTTGGATGTCTTTGATAGTTCCATGGAATGTCTTAGTGCCATGACCTTCATTTCCCATTCAATTTGGAAGACTTTTTAGGATCTTCATACACATTTCTTCTCGTGTATATTCTTTTCTGCAAGTCTTTGATAGCTCGTTGGTGATTTCGTGAATCGAGCATCTAGTTGATCCAAGTTCTCTCCCGAGATCATTTTGAAATTCTCGAATTTTGTCATGACCATTGTGATAATTTATTTTCTTTGATTTGCTCCGAGCCTTCACAAATCGGTGTTAGCTTGTCCCATATTTCTTTAGCCGTTTTGCATGATTTGACTTTGTTGAACATGGCTTTGTCCAAGGTTTTGTAAAGAATGTCCTTGGCCACATTGTCCAAGTTATATCTTTTTCTGTCATCATTTGTCCATTTAGCTCTTGGTTTTTCAATCATAAATTTGTCCGGGAGTTACATCCTCTTCACCTTCAGTGCAGCTCTTCTTACAATTTGTGTTCACTTTAAGATTTCTGTGGCCCATCCTCTATCACTATCCACATCTCATCATGTAATGCTAATAAATGAGCCTGCATACGAATTTTCCAATCATCAAATTCTTTAATTGTGAACATAGGGATGCGTGTCAAATTTGCTTCCATGATGATAACTTTTAATGATAAAAGGAGTTTTGAAAGCTTAAGTACTAAAATAGACTTTGAAAAATTTGGAGATCTAGTTCAGTAACCAGTGCGGAAGGCTCAATGAACCAACCGCTCTGATACCACTTGTAGGTCCCCAGGGGTGTGAGTGTAAGGTTTAGAAGGGGGGGGGGTTGAATAAACCTTACCAACTTTTCGATTTAGTACTTTTTAAAAATTCAGAGTTGATACTACACAACTGTGTCCTTGGTGGACAACCAATTTAGTTAATCAGTAGAGTTAGTCACTCAACAGACTCAACTGAGCTGTTGATGGAATAACTCAGCTGTTAAGACTGAATTAGCTCAATGGTAGTTTGTTTTCAGCGGAAGACTTAACACCCTTAATTATGGTTAAGCATCGATTTAATGCTTGTTTTAGTACTTAGAAATTATCAAGTGGATATCAAATTTATCAGCAGAGTTAAACAAATAAGATGCAGGAATTAAAGTGCTGAAATGTAAATGACACGATAAGATTTTTATAGAGGTTCGAAGATGGGGTAATTCTTCTATTCCTCTCTTCTCCAATCTCCTGGAGGAATCCACTAGGTATTGATCAGTATACAAAGTGGTAACAGTCCAGATACAAGTCTTGATCACACAGCTGACTTGATCCTTTGGGACTCGATCGGAGATGCCTTGATCACTCACCGGCTTCTCGTACGACTCGGCTTCTTCACAGGGTTTGCCTTGCTACTACTGACTCACTTGCTCAAGCTCTTTGGATTTGATCACGAAGCCCTCCAAAACCTCGAGGAGGCGGTTCGACCTTGAACCTTCCTACAATCCTACGTGGAATGTAGATCCCTTGATTCTTCAATAATTTCCTCTTCAACCGATAGAAGTTATCTTTCCTTCACGGTGAGTGTTGGATTGATGATCTTCGTAATGTAGGCTTGAGGATTAATCTTGAATGATTTGAGAATATTTTCGGTTACAATTCTAATAATTTCTTGAATGTTTGTGGTTGAGTAACCTTCTCTCAGAGTCATTCCTCAGCCTTTTATAGTGATCTTTCAAAAATCGCCCGTTGAAGAGATAGGCTTATTTTTGAAAGTCACTTGTGGACATTGGCTTGTCTTGTTGCAGCCCTTGAATTTGCCACTTCCTCGTATAAAATGTTCTTGACTTTTCGAGTTCGACACGGTGTAGTGCTTCTCATTGGTTTATTCCTTTTGCACGCTTTTGGGATCGAGCACTTCGAGAAAGGTAGCATGGAGATATTACTTGTTTAAGTAATTCTCTTGATTTTGCAACGGATCTCTTTCGATTATCTCGACTTGATCGCATTTCCTTGCTTTCCCAGGTGACTTAGAGTCGACTTCCAATCATTGGATGACTCTCCTGTCACTTCGACTTGAGACTTGGCTATGTTTGGCTGACTTGGCTGATACTCCACTCAGCTGCATCTCAGTTGTTCCTTCAGTCGAGTCCCTATCTTCTCTTCTTTGCCATACTCAAATTGTCTTGCAATGAGTCTTCCTTCCAGTCTTCAGTTGTCTTTTTGCATGTTTAGTCATAGCTGACTTAACTCAGCTTGACCAGCCCTATTTATTACAATACAATTTACAGCAAAAAATGGGGTGCCAACTTCCTATTCTAAGTTTTACATGGCATTCATCAAAATCTAAACAATAAATTTCCCAACAAAGTTCTACCAAGCACTCCAATCATAATTGGATTTGCTTCAGTGAGAATCAGGCAAATGGAGGGAGAGAGAATAGAGAGAGTTTTTAGATTAGTGATAACGGCCCGATTTAGGAGGGAGAGAGAGAATATAGAGAGATTTCAGATTAGGGGTACAGGCGCGAGTGAGGGGGAAATGGCATTTGCGGGAATTATAGATATGATACGCAGTATTAACAACAATAATTTTAAGTGACGATATTGTTGTCACTAATAGTTATCTTTTGCGAGATGGCTCTCTGTCGTCGCTAATAATGTTGACGTGGAGGAGGCTTTTTCAAGTAGTGTGCTGCGGCGGGATGGGCCAGGCCGAATAATCTGGCCCATTTTGATAGATCTAAGCTTTAATATAAATACCCTCCTATTGAACATCTTAGTTTTCATCTTGAAATGAGCGGAGCATTATGTTTCATGTTTTTGAACAAATAGATGATGTTATTAAGGGGAAACATTATTAAGGAAAACATGTTTGGAGAGAAGCCAATAAGAATATCCTGAAGCAAGAGAGCTAACTTATGTTGAAGCTCCCACAAAGTTTACATGGAAACAAACAATTAAGAAGTGGATTGATAAACGTCATTTCATGCATTTTTCCTTGTTTATTTTAATGGATTTTAGGTTGTTTTGTTATTAGTTTCGTAGGTTTTTGGTCATGCATGGTTTATATTAATATGAGTTGCTCTTATTGGTGTATGTTAATCATTTAAAATGGTTTCTAGTGAATTTTCGTCCATAGATTTATGTCAAAATATTAGTGGGGGTTTATGGATGCAAAAACGCTCGAAAAACCAATCCAAATGCGCCAAATCGAAGCATTTGGTCTGAACACGACCAGGGTGTGTTAGGCAACACAATTGCATTGAAGAAGAGCCAAAACAGAGCAAAACTAGCCTAGTTTATACAAAACACTGCCAGGCTGTGTTTTAAAGCACGTCCATGCTCTGGAGGTTGCTAAATGATATACAAAACACGGCCAGACTGTTTTTTGAAACACGACCATCCTGCATGACTGTTTCTGCACGAAATATGAAGGGTATTTTGGGAAAGTACTTCAACCAAGCCTTTTGACAACTCCTATACAACTTTAACACCTAATAGTGCTACACAATATCTACTTTTCACGAACATTTATGCATATAGAAAATCACTCAACAACCCATTTGATGAAGTGGATCATTAAACTACCAAAAGGTTATATTTTTAATGAATACTTTCATCAAATTAATGTCAATAAAAGCCAAGGATGCGGTTGAGGATTATATCCAGATTTTAGACAAGAGAGATACATATTTTGGTGAGGAAAAGACACATTGGATCAATTCTACATCGAATTCTCACATCTTATACAAAAACACTTAGGGTTTCTTGTCGAATCTTGCACAAGGAAGAGACGTTAAGACACAAGGATTGAAGATGACTAGGAGCAAAAGACCAATGCTATCACTTCAGCATCATACATCCATCATGGGAGCCTTGTGTTAGTTTTAAAAGTTTAAATTTCATGAAAATATGTCGATTTTGAGAGAAATTTCTTATTTTGGTTTTCATTTCCTTCATAAGCTAAATCGCTAGTGTTTGAATGCAATGAAAACTAGAATTAATATGTGATTATTGGTTTGAATGTTTTAATATGCTTTCTTATTTTTTCATGCGATTCATTTATGTTATGCTTGTTTATTCGAAGTGGTATATGTGCAATATCGATTTAAAGCTTATTTCACACATGGTAATCGATAGATTTATGGTGGGATAGAACCAACATAAGTGAAAGGAGTTACATGTAATCCTAAAAGTTGGATGCCATAAATCTTCTGGATAAGGGTCAAACCTAATGTGAGAATTCATAAATCGTTAATGCAATCTTGGGAGTTTTAACTACAAAAAGATTTTGGTTAATCAACTTAAGGTTAGGAGTTATTCATCTTGAGAAAGGGTTTTTAAATTAATTTATGAATTCTTATGGTCCATGAAGCAAGAAAGTATGTTAAGGGATGGTTAGAACTTAAGGGTTTATGGTTGTATTTGTTTTAGTAAAATCACAAAAAACGTTCTAAGGGTATTAACATTTAAGCAAGTTTCTATCCATCATCTTCCAATCCGAGTGAATCTGATACTTTCATGTTCAAAGTTGCATGTTCCACTTTTATTTTCTTTCATTTTATTATTATTTTGCAACAAACTATTTGATAAACTTGTAGGCTAGATAATAAAAAGACGTATTACTAGCACTTGTAGCCTCATGGGATCGACACTTGATACTCACTTAGCTTTACTATAAACGATAGGTGCACTTGCTAGATGATATTCTGTATAGACGACAAATCAATCTGCAAATTGATGGTATTATATCAAGTATTATAAATTATACTATATATGTAATTGTTAAATGTATATATTTGCATTTCATAGTTTTTTTTATTAAGACATATTTTTTTTGTGTGATAGAGCTGATATTGAGTGAAAATGAAATTAAAATTTTGGCCTTGGCAGAAATCAAAAAATTGTTGCGAAGTCGTGGTAGGACTCTACATGAATTTGATACGGTGTCATTCCTAGATTTTGACAATATTGAGAGCAGCCAGAATAGACTATATATGGCGCGCTGAGATATGACCGTAAAGTACTATCATTACGCTAACCTTTTTTCAAAAATATTTGATGAATAATGTCACGTGTATTCCAAAATAATGCGTGTGTGGAATCCAATGAAGGTGGTATGTTCTTTTCATATGGATACAGAGGCACGGGTAATATATTTTTGTGGAGGGCTTTATCTTTTGGGTTGAGATCTAAAGAACAAATTGTACTAAATGTGGGTCTAGTGGCATAGCGTCTCTTCTGTTGCCCGGTGGAAGACTTCATAGCAAAATGGAGTAGCTGAAAGAAGGAACAAAACTCTTAAGGAGGCTGCAAGGATAACATTAGTTGAAGCTAGATTGCCTAAGAGATTTTGGGTTGAAGCCATCAACACGGCTTGCTACACTCAGAATAGGTGTATGATCAATAGGCAATTGTCCAAAACTCCCTATGAAATTTGGACAGGGAGGAAGCCAAATGTTGGATATTTCAAGATTTTTGGATGTAAGTGCTTCATCCACAACAATGGTAAGAACAACCTAAAAGCTTTTGATGCTAAAGATGATGAAGGTATCAATACTCAACTGAGAGTAAAGCTTATTGAGTGCTGAACAAGAGAACTATGGTCACAGAAGAGTCTATCCATGTGTTTTTTGATGAACCCAATGTTGAATGGAGAAGACATAGATGAGTTAGCTGAGAAGAAGAATCAACCAACTATACAGAAGAGTCCCTATGCTAAAGCAGATGTAAGAGCACTCAACCCTGATGAAGATGAGATAGTTGAATCTCAAAGACAACTGGAAGGTCTGCAGCTGAATGATGATGAAGAAGCTGTTCGAGTCAACTTAGCTGCAAGACAGCTGAATCCAGCAGACTTACTCCAACCAGATGAGAGATGGCTGAGAGACCATCCACCTGAGTTAGTTGTTGGAAATGTCAGAGATGGAGTAAGAACTAGATCCGGAGCCCAACATGAAGCTATGTTTACTTGTTTCATTTCCCAGATAGATCCCAAAGATGTGTCTCAAGCACTGGAAGACACACATTGGATTCAGGTTATGCAGGAAGTGCTGAATCAGTTTGAAAGAAACAAAGTTTGGGAATAGGTTCAAAGGCCTACCCACCAAAATGTTATTGGTACTAAGTGGGTATTTAGAAATAAGATGAATGAGGAAGGATCTGTTGTAAGAAATATAGCAATATTGGAAGCCAAAGGGTATTGCTAAGAGAAATGTATAGATTTTGATGTAACTTTTGCTCCTGTTGCTAGATTGGAATCAATTAGGATGTTTCTTGCTTATGCTGCTCACAAGAACTTCACTGTGTATCAAATGGATATGTAGAGTGCATTTTGGAATGGACTTTTGGAAGAAGAAGTCTATGTTGAACAACCTCTTGGTTTTGAGCAGAAAACTATTGGAGATAAGGTCTACAAGCTCAAGAAAGCTTTGTATGGATAGAAACAAGCACCAAGAGCCTGGTATGACACATTGTCTCAGTTTCTAATTGACAATAGATTTACCAAAGGCATGGTTGATAGAACACTCTTCAGAATTTAAGATGGGGAGAGTATACTGCTTGTTCAAATTTATGTGGATGATATCATATTTGGATCCAAATATAAAGAGCTGTGTGACAAGTTTTCAAACCTCATGCAAGCAAAATTTGAAATGAATATGATGGGAGAGCTGAATTTCTTCCTAGGTCTTCAAGTCAAGCAATTGAAGGATGAAACCTTCATAAGTCAAACCAAGTATACCAGAGATTTAATGAAAAAATTTGGTAGGGAAGAGAAGTCGTCAGTGAAGCTTCCATGAATACATCAATCAAGATGGATATGGATGCAAATGGCAAAGCTGTAGATCAAACCAGATATAGAGCTCTCATTGGATCATTGCTCTATTTAACAGCAAGTAGGCCATATATCACCGTTGCTTTAACAGCAACCAGATATATGTGTTAGATTTCAATCTGCAACAAAAGAGAGTCATATGACTGCAGCCAAGAGAATCCTAAGGTATTTGAATGGAAGCCAATAAGTTGGCTTATGGTATCCAAAGGATGGAGGATTCAAGCTAGTTGGTTACTTGGCCTTAGACTATGCTGCATGAAGAGTGGACAGGAAGAGTACATCTGCTACTTGTCAAATGCTTGGAAATAGATTAGTTTCTTGGTTTAGTAAGAAACAAAACTCAATAGCTACATCCATAGTCAAGCAGTACATATAGTCATAAAGCGCATTTGTTGTGCCCAAGTTCTATGGATGAGGCAACAACTGAGATATTATGATATAGAAGAAAAAGAGATTCCAATTGTGCGTGATAATACAAGTGCAATTGCAATTACTTAGAATTAAGTATTACATCCAAGGACTAAGCACATTGATGTCACATATCATTTTATAAGAGATCATGTTGAAAAGAAAGACATCACTTTGGAATACACTGATAAACAACTAGCTGACATATTCACTAAGCCTTTATGTGAATCAAGATTCGAAGAGCTTAAGGATGAGTTAGGTTTTATTGAGCTGAGTTAGGAGACTCAGAAGACTCAATCAACAGAGTTAAAGAAAAGAGAAATGAAATTTTGCAAAGTTTCATTTTCTAGCCAAAGGAAACAGCCAAGATGAGAAATCAGCTGTATCGAGTTAGCTGACAGCTGAGTGATTATCATGTGAAGAGAGAAGCAGAGTTAAGTGACATTTGGAAGATAGATGAGTTATTAATTAGCTAAGTGACAAAACGCAGTCGTTTTCTATGAACGGGAATGTTTTTGGGCATTACGTCAGCGTAATTATGGTGTTAGAATAAAGCATGTACACATTTAACCTATGATTGGATATAAATGCTGCTGCATTTAATGCGGGGAAATTAATGTGGTTTCAAGCCTCTAATCTCAACCGTTGATCTTGATCAGCCTTTTCAAATTCTAAAAATCGTTCCTTCACGTCCCTTATATACCAAAATTCAATTTTCTCTCTCCTCACAATACACCCGTCTCTCTTAAGCAAGTTCAAGTTTTTCTCTGCAACTAAAGCAAAACCCTAGTTCTCACAGCGTTCGATATACAAGTTTTTCACCGTTCTTTTTCTAGAAATGGCTTCAAACTATGATTTTGTTAAGATGTCTGAGATGATCCACTCTGGATCTATAGTGGATTTTGTTAGGAAATTTATTTGGTAGATTTTGATGATATCATGTAAAACTTAGAATAGGAAGTTGGCACCCCATTTTCCTTGTAATTCTATGTTGTAATAGATAAGACTGAAAGAGCTGAGTGACGTCAGCTATGTCAAAGAATGCAAGAAGTCAACTGTTGACTAGAATGAAGAATCTGATGTGTGTCAGCTGAGTATGGCCAAGATGAAAGACAAGGACTCGACTGAAGGAGAGCCGGCTGAGGAACAACTGTGTGAAGTATGAGGAAGTGTCAGTCAAGTCAGTAAAAGAAGCCAAGTCTAACAGTTTAATTGACAGTTGAGTCATTCCCATATGATTGGAGCAGACTCAAGTCAAAGGGGTAAAAGCAGCAGTCAAGTCAAGATAACTCACAATGATCCGTTGGAAGGAAGTCAAGGATATTACTCGATATAGTAATAAGTCCAAGCTACCAGGTCTTAAAGTGTTTGGTCCAGAAATATGCAAAAGGAATAAACCAATGGGAAACACTGGAGCATGTGTCAGACCCTGTAAAGCTGCAGACTCATTTAATATGAGGAAGGGTCAACATCACATCTCTGCAGACCAAGTAAAGACAAGCCAACAAACAAGAAGTGTCATTTGAAAATAGCCTATCTCTTCAACGGTCAAATTTTCAAATGAGCACTATAAAAGGCTGAGAAAGCATTTGAGAAAAGGTAACGATTTACATGAACGAATCAAGCAATTATCAAGCAAGCATAACCTACAATATTCTCAAATCTTATCAAAAAATTCCTCAAGCCTAAAACTCGAAGGAACTCGATCCAACACACGCTGTGATTTAAAGATTACTTCAACGAGTTGAAGAGGAAAAGTTTCTAGAAAGAAAAGGGGTTTACTCTCCAAGATTGAATGATCTGTAGTGAGGTTCAAGGTCGAACCAGAAGTTTAAAGTTTGTTGGAAGGCTGTGTGATCAATTCCAAAGACTTGAAGGGAGCCGAAGTAGCAATGCAGCAGTCTTTTGAAGAAGCTGAGCCACAGGAGAAGCCAGCTGTGTGATCAAAGCCGTCTCTAGTTTGAGAACTGCTTTGTAACTTGATCTGTTACCTAGTGGATTCCTCCAGGAGTTGGAAAAGAGTGGATTAGAGGAATTACCCCATCCTCGAACCACTATAAATTTGCTTGTGTCATTTACTTTCAGCATTTACTTTCTTGCTTATATTTTCATATCTGCTGATAAGTTATATTGCTATCCAACTGGTAATAAGAAGTGCTAAAACAAGTGTTAAAAACGTGCTTAAAATTTAACAAAGTGTGTTAAGTCTTCCGCTGTTAAAAACCAAATCACCTAAAAGTTAAGTGTTAGCTGATGCAGCTAAGTTATATCAACAGCTCAGTCGAGTCTATTGAGTGGGTAACTTTGCTGAAGAAAGCCAACCTAGCTGTCCCCCAAGGACCCAACTGATTTGAGTCAACTCTGTTGAATATTTTAAAAGGACTAAAAAGTTAAAATTTGGTAAGGTTTATTCATCCCCCCTTCTAAACGTTACACCACACCCCTTGGGACCTACTAATGGTATCATAGTAGTTGGTTCATTGAGCCTTCCGCACTGGTTATTGAACTAGATCTCAATCTTTTCAAAAGATTTAACAATTGTGTTTTCAAAGTCTTTCATTTTTAAAGCAAAGTTATTATCATGGAAGCAAATCTAACTCGTATTCCTATGTTTACTGTGGAAGAGTTTGATGACTGGAAGATTCATATGCAGGCTCACCTATCAGCCTTACACGATGAAATATGGCTTGTGATATAAGATGGACCACTGCAAACAATGAAGGTTAATATTTCCGTGAGAAGAGCACCTCCAGCTGAAGGAGAGGATGCTGCACCAGCAGAGGCTGGACCAAACATGATTGAAAAACCTCGCAGTGAATGGACAATGAAGATACAAAGAGATATAACCTCGACAATGTGGCCAAGGATATTCTGTACAAGATGTTGGACAATGCTATGTTCAACAAAGTCAAGTCATGCAAATCAACCAAAGAAATCTAGGATAAGCTAACCCTGATTTGTGAAGGATCAGAACAGATTAAAGAGATTAAATTAACTGTTGCTGTTCAAAAATTTGAAAATTTTAAAATGCTTGCAGGTGAAAGTCTAGATCAGCTGGATGCCAGATTCACATAAATCACTAATGAGCTTTCAACTCTTGGTAAAGAGTATACTTAGACAGAGATGTGCATGAAGATACTAAGATCCCTCCGAGCTGAATGGGAAATGCAGGTCATGGCCCTGAGACATTCAATGGACCTCTTAAAGACATCGAATCATGAGCTGTTCTCAGGCCTCAAAGCCTATGAATTTGAGCTGAGAAGGAAAGAGCAAGATGAGACAGTTGTACCCAAGACAGCTGCATTATTGGCCAGTGAAGGAAAGGAAGCTGAGCCAAAGGAGACCATTGACCAAGAGGAAATTGTCCTCATGGTAAAGAGATTCAACAAGTTCTTTAACAAGAACTACAAAAGAAACAAGGGTGAGACCTCCAGGAGACTATCAACACCTTCCAAAGCAAGGGAGGACAGGCCGCCCTAGAGAGCTGAGGATCAAAGAGCTGACTATCAGAGAGCTAATAATCAGAGAGCTGATAAGAGAGCTGAAAACCTGTGTTGGAATTGCAGACAACCAGGACACTTTATTAATGCCTGTTCCTATCCACCAGTCAACAAATACAGAAATGAGGAGGATAGAAGAGTCTTCAGGGAAAGAAGACAAGAAAAAAAGAAAGCCATGTTGGCTGCTGAGACTGCAGAGCCAACCAAGTCTAAAGAGCCAACAGACTCAGATATCAGTGAGGCTGACTATTCAAGTGATACTGAGGAAGAGGCTATGATATGCCTCATGGCCAATGAACAAGATCAAGAAGATAAGGTATATCCTAACTCATCTCATTTTGATTCAAGTAATAGTGATTGTGATACACATACTTCATCACCCACAGATCTTTATGATTCATTAGGCAAAATGATGAAAGATTTTGAGCACATTAAAAGCCAAAACTCACAGCTAACTAAAGAGCTGACTACTATAACTTACGGTGACAAGAAACGAGTGGTGAATCTTTGAGAATGCCAAAATCTTAGCGAGTTAATCACATCGAGAAAAGAGAAAAAGATCTAAAAAATGTGATTGCCTCATTTACAAAAGCATCCAAATCATTGGATGAAGTTATATGAGCCAAAAAGAATGTGGAGATAAGACATGCATATGATTCAATTCCTTTGTGGTTAGTCAAATTCCCAGAGTGATTTTGGAGAAAGGATCCTCAAACAATTAGGGAATCCAAAAACCCAAAACACCATATGTTTCACCCACATCCACACCAAAACACAATCACAATCAAATTGGCCTTGGTTACAAGGGAAAAGGAAATAAACAAGTAGAGTATGCTGAAAGGAAAACTGAAAAGAAATCCAGACAAGTCCATCAGCAGCCTCCCAAATACTCTGTAAAAGCCAAACAAAGCTACCAAAAGCCCCGGAGATTTCATCAAAGATATACATATGATGGGAATGGTAGAAATTATCCAAACCAAGCTGATTGGAACAATCATGTGAAATATCAGCAAAGACCTATGGGATACAAGCCAAAATGGCAAAGACTTCAACCTCAGCAAAGGTCATTCCCAAGGCAAAAGAGCTATTATCAGCACACATATACACCCAAGCACTACATCCAAAAATTCCACAACTACCCCAAGAAAGCAGTTGCAAAACCAAACACACAGGCATACATACAAAAGAGACAGTTGTATGATCCTAAACCCCCAAGCAATTTGCTAATGTGCATTATGATTATGGAACTGATAGATGGCAACCTCTTAGAGTCAGATCATCTGGCTATAGGTTGGTTGGAACATCTTATAGCACTAACCCCCCAGGACCCATGCAAGTATGGGTACCTAAAAACTGATTTCCTTGATTGCAGGTTCAAGGAACAGCTGAGTGCCAAGGAACCTGGTACATGGATAGTGGCTGTTCTAGACATATGACAGGGAATACAAGAAATATGTCAAGATTCAAGGAGATCAAAGGTGAAAAAGTCATATTTGGAGGAAATGAAGCTCCAGGGGAGATCAAAGGCACATGATCCATCAAGAAGAATGGACTGGAGATCACAGATGTTGCATATGCTGAAGGTCTCAACTTCAACCTATTAAGCATCAGCCAACTTTGTGACAAAGGCTACAATGTGGGATTCGACATGGGGATATGCAAAATCAAGGATGCTGAATCAAATTAGATAGTGCTGCAAGGAACAATGCAGAAGAACATATATGTAGTGGATTGGTCCACTTCTACACCAAGCACATGTCTGCTAGCAAAGAGTACAACCGAATCAAGTTGGCTATAGCATAAGAAGCTGAATCACCTGAATTTCAAGACAATCAACAAGTTGCAAGGAGTCATCTTGTGGAAGGATTGCCTGACTCAGTGTACCAGAAAGAAAGTATATATGATGCATGCCAGATGGGAAAGCAAATCAAATCGTCATTCAAGGATAAGCCAAGTCCTTCTTCAACAAGGATATTGCATCTATTGCATATGGACTTATTTAGTCCTATTGAGCCAGCCTAAAGCATCAGTGGAAAGAAATACACCTTAGTAGTGGTGGATGATTATTCAAGATATACATGGACAATTTTCATGTGCAAAAATAAGAAAAAAAACTGCAGAAGTTGCCTCAGCTGATGAGAAGAGTTCAAAATGAGAAGAGTTAAACCATTATAAAGATAAGATCTGACAGAGGAACTGAGTTTGTCAATGGGATTATAACTCAATATTGTGTAGAAAATAGTATTGCCCATGAATTATCAGCAGCAAGGACTCCACAACGAAATAGAGTAGCAGAAAGAAGAAACTGAACTCTCAAGGAAGCTGCAAGGACAATGTTAGCTGAAGATGGATTGCCTAAGAGATTTTGGTCTGAAGCCATAAATACAGAATGCTATACTCAAAATATATGCATGATAAATAGGTAAATAACCAAGACTCCATATGAAATTTGGACAGGGAGAAAGCCAAATGTTGGATTTTTCAATATCTTTGGATGTAAGTGCTTCATTCACAATAATGGCAAGGACAATTTGAAGGCTTTTGATGCTAAATGAAGGTATCTTTTTGGGATACTCAGCTGAGAGTAAAGCCTATAGAGTGCTAAACAAGAGGACTATGGTCACAGAAAAGTCTATCCACGTATTGTTTGACGAGCCAAATGTAAATAGAGAAAACATTGATGAGTTAGCTGAAAAGAAGAATCAGCCAACTATGCAGAATAATCCTTATGTTGAAGTAGATGTGAGAGCACTCAACCCTGAAGATGATGAGATAGCTGAATCTCCTTCCTTACCTATACTATATGTTAATAGTGCGGCGCTCCAATGAACTACAGCTGGAAGGTCTGTAGCTGAATGATGATGAAGAAGCTGTTCAAGACAACTTAGCTGCGAGACGGCTGAATCCAACAGACTTACTCTAACCTGATGTGAGATGGTTGTGAGACCATCCACCCAAGCTAATCATTGGAGATGTTAGAGATGGCATAAGAACCAGATCCAGAGCACAACATAAAGCAATGTTCGCTTGTTTTATTTCCCAAATAGAGCCAAAAGATGTGTCTCAAGCATTGGAAGATACACATTGGATTCATGCCATGCAAGAAGAGCTGAATCAGTTTGAAAGAAACAAAGTATGGGAATTGGTTCAAAGACCTACTCACAAAAATGTTATTGGTACTAAGTGGGTATTAAGAAACAAGATGAATGGGGAAGGATCTGTTGTTAGAAACAAAACAAGATTGATAGCCAAAGAGTATTGCCAAGAAGAAGGTATAGATTTTGATGAAACCTTTGCTCCTGTTGCCAGATTGGAAGCAATAAGGATGTTTCTTGCTTATGATGCACATAAGAACTTCACTGTATATCAAATGGATGTGAAAAGTGCATTTCTGATGGACTGTTAGAGGAAGATATCTATGCTGAACAACCTCCAGGTTCTTAGCAGAAAACTATTGGAGACAAAGTCTACAAGCTCAAGAAGGCATTGTATGGATTGAAACAAGCACCAAGAGCATCGTATGTTACATTGTCTCAGTTTCTAATTGACAATGGATTCACCAACCAGAACACTCTTCAGAATTCAAGATGGAGAGAGTATACTACTTGTTCAAATATATGTGGATGATATCATCTTTGGATCCACAAACAAAGAGCTGTGTGACAAATTTTCAAACGTCATGCAAGGCAAATTTGAGATTAGCATGATGGGAGAGCTAACTTTCTTCTTGGGACTTCAAGTCAAGCAAATGAAGGATGGCACCTTCATAAGTCAAACCAAGTATACCAGAGATTTGATGAAGAAATTTGACATGAAAGATAAATCATCAGTAAAGATCCCTATGAACACATCAGTCAAGATGGACATGGATGTAGATGGCAAAGCTGTTGATCAAACTAGATATAGAGCCCTCATTAGATCTTTGCTCTATTTAACAGCAAGCAGGCCAGATATCACCTTTGCTGTAGGTGTATGTGCTAGATTTCAATCTGCACCAAAAGAGAGTCATATGACTGCAACTAAGAGAATCCTAAGGTATTTTAAGGGATGCCAAGAAGTTGGCTTATGATATCCAAAAGAAGGAGGATTCAAGCTGGTAGGATACTCAAATTTAGATTATGCTGGATGTAGAGTTGACAGGAAGAGTACATCAGGTACATGTCAAATGCTTGGAAACAGATTGGTTTCTTAGTTCAACAAGAAACATAATTCAATAGCTACATCCACAGCTGAAGCAGAGTACATAGTTGCGGGTAGCTATTGTGCCCAAGTCTTATGGATGAGACAACAGCTGAGAGACTAAGATATAGAAGAAAGAGAAATTCCAATTATGTGTGATAATACTAGTGCTATTGCAATCACTCAGAATCCAGTGTTGCACTCAAGAACAAAGCACATTAATGTCAGATATCATTTTATAAGTGATCATGTTGAAAAGAATGACATCACTTTGGAATACATCTCAACTGATAAGCAGTTAGCTGACATATTCACAAAGCCCTTATGTGAATCGAGATTTGAAGAGCTCAAAAATGAGCTAGGGTTAATTGAGTTGAGAGAGGATACTCAGAAGACTCAATCAGCAGAGACAAAAGAAGAGAGAATGGAAAATGAGCAAGTTTCACGATTCAGCCTAGTGAAACAGCCTAGACGGGAAACCAACTATATTGAGTTAGCTGATAACTGAGTGAAAGAGAGAAGTAGAGTCAAGTCACTTTTGGATGATAGCTGAGTTATTTATGAGCTAAGTGACAAAAACGCAGTTTTTTTATGCGAGCGGGAATGTTTTTAAGGATGACGTCAACGTAATTAGGGTTGTCAGTACAAACGCTGTAAGGTTAAGCATATGATTAGATATAAATGCTGCTGCATTTAATGCGGGGAAATTAATGCAGTTTTGAAGGTTAAATCCTGACCGTCGAGTTTGATCAAGTTTTTCAAATTCCAGAAACCATCCTTTCAAGTCCAATATAAGCCAAAAACACATTTTCTCTCTCCTTACAAAAACTCTCCCGTCTTCAACAAGCAAGAAAAACTCTCTGCAAAAGTTCGAAAACCTTACTTTTTAAACTCAAGATTTTTCGTATTTTTCACCGGTTATTTTCTCTGAAAATGGAAGCATCATGTGATTTCGGTAAGTTATCTGAGAAGATCCACTCAACATCAACAATGGACTTCAAGGGGATGGTGAAACAGGGTGCTGATGAAACCATGGTGAAGAAGATTACTAAGAAGCTCGAGAAGTCTGGTCTGAAGGACTTTCTCACTATGGAGTTTTCTCACACATGTCTAGAACAGGTCGCGATGTTCTACATAAATGCGGAAATGCATGATGATGAGATTAGCTCATCTGTTCACAGCAAGGCGATCAAGATCACTGCTGCAGACCTTGCTGAGCATTGCAAGCTGCCCTCTGATGGGCAGAAGGAGATTTCTGAGAAGGATGTTAACATTGCTGCGGCTTGGAAAGAAATAGCCAAGCCTGAGTCAGCTGCTAAGGCTGTCTATACAGCCAAGAAGGGATTGATCAAGGAAGATTACCATAAACTAATGGACATCGTGTCCAAGTGCGTGGATATGAAGTTTAGAAGCTTTAACCAGCTGTCTAGGACTAAGCTGGTGGTGATGGCTGCGATCATGAAAGAAAATGTAGGTCCCAAGGGGTGTGAGTGTAAGGTTTAGAAGGGGGGATTGAATAAACCTTACCAACTTTTCGATTTAGTCCTTTTTAAAGTTCAGAGTTGATACTACACAACTGTGTCCTTGGTGGACATCCAATTTAGTTAATCAGTAGAGTTAGTCACTCAACAGACTCGACTGAGCTGTTGATACAATAACTCAGCTGGTAAGACTGAATTAGCTCAACTGTAGTTTGTTTTCAGCGGAAGACTTAACACCCTTAATTTTGGTTTAGCAAAGATTTAATACTTGGTTTTAGTACTTAGAGATTATCAAGTGGATAGCAAATTTACCAGAAGAGTTAAACAAATAAGATGCAGGAATTAAAGTCTTTGAAATGTAAATGACACGATAAGTTTTTATAGAGGTTCAAGATGTGGTAATTCTTCTACTCCTCTCTTCTCCAACTCTGGCAGGTTCAAGATGTGGTAATGTCCATATACAAGTCTTGATCACACAACCGACTTGATCCTTTGGGACTCGATCGAGATGCCTTGATCACTCGGTGGCTTCTGACGACTCGGCCTTCTTCACAGGGCCGCTGCCTTGCTACTACATCTGACTCACTTGCTCAAGCTCTTTGGATTTGATCACGAAGCCCTCCAAAAACTCGAGACCGGTTCGACCTTGAACCTTCCTACAATCCTTCGTGGAATGTAGACCCCTTTTCTTCAAAAGTTTCCTCTTCAACCGATTGAAGTTATCTTTCCTTCACGGGGAGAGTGTTGGATTGATGTGCTTCGTAATGTAGGCTTGAGGATTAATCTTGAATGATTTGAGAATATTTAGTTTATTCAAATGATTTCTTGAATGTTCGTGGTTCGAGTAACCTTCTCTCGAGTCATTCCTCGGCCTTTTATAGTGATCTTTCAAAAATCTGCCCGTTGACGAGATAGGCTTATTTTTGAAAGTCACTTGTGGACGTTGGTTTGTTTTGTTGCGATCCTTGAAATTGCCACTTCCTCGTATGAATTGTTCTTCATCTTTTGAGTTCGACACGGTGTAGTGCTTCCCATTGGTTTATTCCTCTTGCACGCTCGGGATCGAGCACTTCGAGAAAGGTAGCATGGAGATATTACTTGTTTAAGTAATTCTCTTGATTTCGTGCAACGGATCTCTTTCGATTGTCTCGCCTTGATCGCATTTCCTTGCTTTCCCAGGTGACTTAGAGTCGACTTCCAATCATTGGATGACTCTCCGTCACTTCAACTTGAGACTTGGCTATCTTGAGTTGACTTGACCGATACTCCACTCACCGCATCTCATTGTTCCTTGATTGAGTCCGTCTTCTCTTCTTTGCCATACTCAATTTGTCTTGCGGTGAGTCTTCCTTCTAGTCTTGATTGTCTTTTTGCATGTTTAGTCATAGCCGACTTAACTCAAACTTGACCATCCCTATTTATTACAATGCAGTTTACAGCAAAAAATGGGATGCCAACTTCCTATTCTAAGTTTTATATGGCATTCATCAAAATCTAAACAATAAATTTCCCAACAATTTCCCCCTTTTTGATGATGCCAAAACTTAAAACATTCAAAATGTAAATAGCAAAGATACATACAGATAGTGCATTCACATAGAATGTATGCGTAGTCAATCCTTTTATTGATCATAACATTCTTGTTCGTTTACACAACTGTTTACAAGGTTTATCAGAGCAAACATTTATGTCTACGCAAAAATAGAGAATTTACAAATTTATTACAGAAGACTTACATAAAGTGTATTTACATGGTAAAATACATGAAGGGGTGGACAACAACACTTCATCTCCTTCGCTGCCTCCTTCCTTCATCTTCTTTAGTTCTGTCATCTTCTGTCCTTTTTCTCTTTTTCTCATCTCTAGCCGCCTTCTTCTTCTTTTCATATGCATTCCGGGCAGCTTCATCTCTTCTTAGTCTCTCTTGTCTCTCCTCCCATAGCTGAGTTTGTCTTTTATTTTCTTCTTCGATTCTTTTCACATACTCGGCATTGTTTTTAGCCACTTGCCAGTTGGCTACTTCGTCAAAACCATTGAAGAGATCCCTCCTTTCTTGCCTGGATCTATGTACTCAATGTTTTTGGGCGAGGGTCAGGTCCGAACCCTCTTCCTCCATCACCGCTTCTTCCTCTACTTCTTCCTCTCGGGCGTGTATTGTGCGGGGTCTTCTTCTTCCCCGGTGAGTGACTAGAAGAGTGACCCAGAGCGATTGTCGGTAGTCCTTTGCCTATCGCCTTCTTCACATAGTGTGAGACCCTTTTCAAGATACAAGTCCGTGCTTGAGCCATGGTCATGTTTGCAAAGTATCCTTCAAATGCGGCGTTTTAAATTCATCAACCGATCTCGGCTCGGTTCGGCATCTCGAGATGGCATAAGTGTCTCTGTCTCTTTGGAATGCCTCCATGTTGTTTCAAGATATTCATAACTTGGGCATTCATCCTTCCTTCCACTTCCTCCATCCCTCGCTTCAATCTGTCTTTTTCTCTTTTGACCATAGATAGATACAGAGTGTTGGAGTGGCGAGTCACTGGGAGTTTCCGGGCGATAATATCATTGTGACAAGACCTTGTTGGGGGTTTGTGCAATCATCAAGGTTACATCTTTCGATCCTTCCCCCTCAACAGACTTTCCTTTATTTTGTTTTGACACTTCCTCAATGTCTTTCCCTTCACAATGCTGCTCCCTCCTTCTTAACGCGGATCTCTTGGCGCTTTTAGGTATTCCTCTTCCCCCTTTTTGGCATCATTAAAGGAGAGAGGAACCCTGAAACATACTAGCAAGCAGGAAGTCGAGTCTGGCGATAGCCGAGTTCGCTTCAAGTCCTGGCGGAGTATGCGGCGAAACTCGGAAGCGAGTAGCGTTAGATTCAAATTGAAATTAGCTTCATCTCGGCCATGAGAAGGCTGAATTTTCGATCCATGTTTTCTTTCCATGCGCAGGAGCTCACTCTTATTTTGATCACGCAGCACTTTATCTCAAGGTGTGAGATTCATGCATGTGCTCAACATTCTCTCAATTTCGTCTTTGCATCGCATTCTCATTTCGCCATACCAACGACTTGTTGAACAATGTTCAAATATCCGGCTTGTTCCACGCGCATTGTTCTTCTTTGTTGCCACCACTCCCCGATTCGACATTATGCCTCTCAAGTCGCAGTGAGGTTGGCATCTCTCGTTGTCGATCTCATGTCCATCGAGGCTGGTGCCTTTCCATCTGTTCAATTTCAGCAAATAATGCTCGAACACCTCCCGAACTTCAGTTGTTCCTCATTGCGGTGACGGCCAAGCGGCGTCAAAATCATAGTCAATTTGGAACGATGGTATCGATGGAATGACGAGGATGCAGTGCGTAGAAGCGCGAGATCTCTCTCTCGACTCTTCAGGGAGGTCAAGGACCTCTAGAGAGAAGGGAAATGATTCTACAAAGGAATCATCACGAGCAACTAGGATTTGTTCAATGATGAGTGGTGCGCGTGAAGTTCCTTGGGGAGTCGAACCTGCTGCGACTTGGGGAGCTGCGCGATGGACTGTTTGTTTGGGTGTTGCGAAGTTGACCCGACTGGCTTTGAGCCTGTTTGTCTCAACAAACTTCATTGGTCTGTGGTTTCTCCAATTGAGTTGATCGGTCCTCGGCCTTATCGAGCGTCATCGGATGATGATGAGATTTCCATGGGTGGCTCATCAAAGTTGAAAGTTTGACGAGTAGACTTGAGGTCGACTTACTCGTCGTTGGAACATCCTCGGTGAGTCTTTTGGATCGATTACGGGGATGACTTAGCTTCATCGTCGACTCCGATCCCAAAAAGGTTACATCATGATTATCCCGGGAATCGTGAAGCGCACTTATCTCCTTTCGAGGATGGATCAATGATAGCAGGAGGGATGTTCTCAGACTTGACTTCTTTACCCCGGAAGTCTCAACCTCCCGTTGGCCTTCATTACCTCCCGCAGTCTCAAGCTGCGGCGAGGCTTGGACATCCCTTTCGACGAGTGTCGGTATCTTAGGGTCTTCTTCGGTGGCATCCATTGGAGTCTCAACCCCATGGATCGCACTTTCATTGCCCATAGTGTTAACTCCCGGGCTATTCCTTCCCGTGACTCGACCGCATCAACAACGTCATTAGCCTTGAGCGATTTGGCACCTCACCGAGACAGTCTCAATCGCCTCGAGCTTCGTTGATGACAACTTCTGTGTGTACTTTGTGTTTGTTCCTTCTCCACTTCGCCTCCTAGATTCGTTGTGGAGTCATCGGCGACATCCTCCGACCTTGCTGCGGTGGAGGAGTTTCCCCCTCGGGCGCACGCTTGGTGAGTGACTTGGAGTGGGGTCACTCGTCTCCAAACTCACTGTTTCCATTTCGAGTGTTGGTAGTTGGGGCGGTGGTAAGACACCTTCAATAGGGGTTGGCTGATGGGGTCCCCACTATCCCGTTTCATCGCCAATTCCCTTATTTCCTTCTTCCGAGTGAGTGGGGAAGTGGTGGCGCAACAACGGTGGCGATATGTTGCACCACTCCCATTGGATCTATTTCGGTTTGTGTTTTGGAGGACTCTCCTGGTCCCTCCATCATTCTTTGCTCGTGAAGGATTCGGATTCGTGCGATGCTTTGCTGCATTTGCGATTCTTTCCGTGGCAAGAATAGGTCCAGATCTTCATCACTATCGATAAGACGTCAAGGAGATGATGTGTGTGTTCGTGGGTGCGGTGATAGGCGGATCTTTGGCCTTCTCATGTGCCTCAAACTTTCCTCTACACTGTCTCTCCTTCTCCTTGTCCTTGAAGATCCGCAAGATATCTTTGCGATTTTCTTCATCCGATCTTTGGGATCACAATGGTCGACCCAAGAAAGTTTAGATTCCTCTTCCTCTTCTATAAACTCGAGGCCATTGGGCTGTTCCTGGATCGACTCAATTTCCACTTCCTCCACTCTCGCAGACGATTTTGGATGTCCGGATAAAGTGGGGATAGGATCATCACATCACTATCATCTCTATCTTCTTCTTCTTTGTCCCTCATTCTCGGGATAGAAGGTTGCATGCTCGGTGCTCCATACGTCGGCCTAAATGCATTTGTAGGAGGGGATACAATCTTGTCAACAAAGTAGTGTGCTTTCTCGCCTACTTCTTGTGTCTCACCATGCGAACTACTGCCCCTGGTCTTGATTTTGCCTCTGCTGACGCTTTCAACAGACTTAGTCAGATCATCAATAATATCTGGAGACTCTACTTCGCTTGGCCAGCAGCCTCCCAGATCTGCTTTGGTGAGTGGTCGACTCGGCCCGTTTTTCTCAAGCTCGGAGCGCTTGACGATTCTTCTTCGTCTCCTAGTTTGTACTGAGGTATTTACAGTTCGAGAGAGTTTCTTCCGAGTCTTGGCGGCGGGGCCGTTTGGTGTTTTTTTCGAGGAGCCGCCGTCTTGGCTTATCGATTCTCCTCTTTTTGACGATCCGAGAAGGTATTTGAGAGTCCTTCTCGACCATTGCTCTTTGGGCAGAGACACGGCTGCTGGAGGGAGTGACTTCAGTGCGAGGGGGGAAGCAGATTTGTTTTTCTTTCGCTGCAGGAGCAAAGCAGTGTTCTTAGCAGTGCAGGGCGACCTTCTTCTTTGGTGGAGAGGAGCAATTTTGTATCTTGAGGTGGTGATTCCCTCTCACTCGTATCGCCTCTCTTGGCGTAGGCTCTCTTCGTGCGCGAGAGAGGTTTGATCTGAACATCCTCTTGTTTACATGGGAACGCCTTTCCATGTCTAAGAGGACTCCTTTGACCTCCATCACCGGCCGATCACTGACCATATCCCGGGATCCTCCAAATGTACCACTCTACTTGAAGGATTTGTTCCTACATTCTCGCAGAGTGCTTTGTAGACAAACTTCGGCCGGTTTACTTTCCTTTCTTCAATGATCGTAGCCATTACGATCAACTTCGCTTTGGACAGTTGGTCAAAGCTGCCAAATTTGATGTCTATGCATTTGGCAACTATGTCCAACAACTTGTGATAGTCCTCCTTGGCTGCCTCTCTTGTTAGTGGTAGACTATCTTTTCAAAGATAGTCGGACTTGGCTACTTCCTTCCAAGCAACAACCAAGTCTACATCAGCTTCATTGATTTCTGGTGCTCCTTCCGCCGGTAGTGAGCAGTGTTCTGCCAAATCCTTGGCAGAGATGATGAACTCCTTTACGTGAACAGAGGATTTGATCCCCTAATCATGAATCTCAGCGTTCACGTAGAACTGTGCGACCTCTTCCACATAGGTCATCGAGAACTCCATCGTCAGAAATGGTTTTAGCCCGGACATTTCGAGCTTTTTAGCGATCTTCTTTATGAGGGTGTCATCGGACCCCTGTTTGACCATACCCTCGAAATCCACAGTAGACCCGGTGTGGATTTGCTTTCCTAGTTTGACAAAATCATAAGTAGAAGCCATTTTTCAGTGTTTCGCCGAATAAAACTTAGAAGTTGATTTGAAGATTGATAGGGTTTTGAGAGAGTTTTGCCTTTGCTTCAGAGAGAGAAATGAACAGTTTTGGTAATGTGTGAGAGAAACGGACGAAAAAAGGTTTAAGTATGGTTCATGAAAGGACGTGCGGGTGGTTTTTGAAATGTGATCGAAATCAACGGCTTAGATTTTGCACACCAATTTAGCATTTAATGTCTCGAATTTAATACGGCAGCATTTATATCCAATCATAAGCTTGGTGTGCAGCTTTTGCCTGTACACGTCATAATTATGCTGACGTAATTCTTAAAAACATTCCCGCTTAGTAAAAACGACTGCGTTTTTGTCACTTTGCTCATAAATGACTCAGCTTTTCCCTCAGCTGATTTAACTCTTCTTCTCACAGTTCTCTTAGTGACTCAGCTGTCAGCTAATTCGGTATAGCTGTCTTTCCGATACGGCTGATTCACTTAGCTGATTTGAGAGTTCAACTCTTTTTCCTTTTTTGTGTTTCATTTCTTTTCTTTGATTCCTCTGAGTGTCAGCTCAGCTCAATTAATCCTAACTCATGCTTGAGTTCTTCAAATCTTGACTCACATAATGGTTTTGTGAGTATGTCGCCTAATTGTTTATCAGTTGAAATATACTCCAAGGTAATGTCCTTCTTTTCAACATGATCTCTTATGAAGTGATATCTGACATCGATATGCTTTGTTCTTGAGTGTAACACAGGATTTTGAGTTATTGCAATTGCACTTGTGTTATCACACATGATTGGAATTTACTTTTCTTCAACTTCATAGTCTCTCAAACCTGTCTCATCCATATGACTTGGGCAACTTGTTTTGCCTGCACTATATGTATTCTCGTCATTGTAGAGGTGGGTATTGAATTTTGCTTTTTGCTAAACCAGAAATTGCTTTGTTCCCAAGCATTTGACATGTGCCCGAGGTGCTTTTCGTCAACTCGCATCCAAAGATAGTCGAGTCCTGAATAGCCAATTAGCTTGAATCCACATTCCTTTGGATACCATAAGCCAACTTCTTGGCTTCCTTTCAAATATCTCAAGATCCTCTTAGTCATTTGCGGTCATATGGCTCTCTTTTGGAGCAGATTGAAATCTTGAACATACACCTACAAAGAAAGGTGATGTCTGGCACGCTTCTTTGTGAGATAGAGCAATGATCCAATAAGTGCTCAGATCTTATTTTATTTGACTTATGAAGGTTCCATCCTTGTTGTTTCACTTGGAGTCCAAGGAAGAATGTCGGCCTCTCCCATCATGCTCGTTTCGAATTTGCTTTGCATGAGGTTTGAAAATTTATCACACGACTCTTTGTTTGTGGATCCAAAAATGATGTCATCCACATATATTTGAACAAGCAAGTATGCTCTTCTTGTCTTGAATTAAAGAAAAAAGTGTTCTATCTACTTTTCCTTTTGTGAATCCATTCTCGATTAGGAATTGTGACAAAGTATCATACCATGCTTTGGGTGCCTGTTTCAATCCATATAGAGCTTTCTTGAGTTTATATACCTTATCTCCAAGAGTCTTCGCTCAAATCCTGGAGGTTGTTCAACATACACTTCTTCTTCCAATAAGCTATTTAGGAATGCACTTTTTACATACATCTGATATACAATAAAATTCTTGTGAGCTGCATAGGCAAGAAACATCCTTATAGCTTCCAATCTTGCTACAAGTGCAAATGTTTCATCAAAATCTATCCCTTCTTCTTGGCAATATCCTTTGGCTACTAGTCTTGCTTTGTTTCTTACAACAGAATCTTCCTCGTTCATCTTGTTTCTGAACACCCATTTAGTGCCAATAACATTTTGATGGGTTGGTCTTTGAACTAATTCCCATACTTTATTTCTTTCAAACCGATTGATTCTTCTTGCATAGCTTGAATCAATGTGTGTCATCCAATGCTTGTGACACATCTTTAGGCTCTATTTGTGAGATAAAGCATGTGAACATAGCTTCTTGTTGAGTTCTGGATCTTGTTTTGACACCTTCTCTTATATCTCCAATGACAAATTCTCGTGGATGGTCTCTCGGCCATCTTACATCAAAGTTGGAGTAAGTTAGCTGGATTGATCGTCTTGCGGTGTGTGTTGCTTTGAACGACTCTCTCGTAATCACTTAGCTGCAAATTTTCCGGCTATTTTTGAGATTCAAACTATCTCATCTTCATCCGAGTTTATGATTCCGGCTTGACTTCAAAGATAGGGACTCTTCTGCATGGTTGGTTGATTTAGCTTATCAGCTGATTCTTCAATGTCTTCTCCATTAACATTTAGTTCATCGAACACCACATGAATGAATTCCTCTGTAACCATAGTCTTCTTGTTGAGTACTCTGTAGGCTTTGCTTTCAGCTGAGTATCCCAAGAAGATACCTTCATCCGCTTTAGCATCAAAAGCCTTTAGATTATCTTTGCCATTGTTATGGATGAAGCATTTACATCCAAATATTCTAAAATATGCAACATTAGGTGTTCTCCCTGTCCAAATCTCATAGGGAGTGTTTGTCAGTTGTCTAGTTATCATGCATCTATTTTGAGTGTAGCATGCTGTGTTTATTGCTTCAGCCCAAAATCTTTTTGGTAACCCCTTGCCTAACATGGTCTTTCTTTGCTTCTTTGAGGGTTCTATTCCTTCTTTCGCAACTCCATTCTCATTGTGGAGTCCTTCTGCAGATAATTCATGACCAATGCCATTTTCAATACAATATCGAGTTATTATCCCATTGACAAACTCGGTTCCTCTCATCCCGATCTTATTTTGATAATGGTTTGGCTCTTCTCATTTTGAATCCTCTTCATCATTTGTGGTAGTTTCGTAGAGTTTTTTCTTCTTACACATGAATATTGTCCATGTATATCTTGAGTAGTCATCTACTACCACTAAGGTGTATTTCTTCCCACTTATGCTAGCTAGTTCAATTGGACCAAATAGATCCATATGTAGCGGATGCAATATTCTTGTTGAAGATGGGCGTGTCTTTTCTTTGAATGATGATTTGATTTATTTTCCCTTCGACATGCGCCGTATATACTTTCCTTCTTGTATATTGATCCTGGAAGTCCTTCCACAAGATTATTCGCAAGCTTGTTGATCATTTTGAAATTTAGGTGACTCACTTTTTGTGCCACAACCAACTTGATTCAATTTGTGCTCTTTGCTAATAGGCAGTCTTTGGGTGTTGCGGTTGACCAATCCACGACATACATGTTCTTTTGTCCGCATCCTTGCAACACAACTTCATTTGATTCAAAATATCCTTGATTTGGCATATACCCATGTTAAATCCAACATTATAACCCTTTGTCACGAGTTGGGCGATGCGTAGCAAGTTGAAGTTGAGTCCTTCAACATATGCAACATCCGTGATTTCTAATCCATTCTTCTTGATGGATCCAATGCCTTTATCTCCCGGAGCTTCATTTCCTCCAAATATGACTTTTGCTCCTTTGACTTCCTTGAATTTTGACAGATTTTTCTTGTTTCTGTCATATGTCCGGGAATGACCACTATCCATGTACCAGGTTCCTTGGCACTCATTTTGTTCCTTGAACCCGCAAACAAGGAAATTAAGTTTTAGGTACCCATACTTGTGCAGGTCCCGAGGGGTTAGTATTGTAAGATGATCCAACCAACCTATAGCCAAATGATTTGACTCTAAGGGGTTGCCATCTATCGTGCCATAATCATAATTAATTTCGCAAATTGCTTGGGAATTCTAGGTTCATACATCTGTCTCTTTTGTCGTATACTGTATATGTGTTTTAGCAATTGCCTTCTTTGGGTAGTTGTGATGTCTCCGAGTGTAGTGCCTAGGTGCATATGTGTGTCTTTGATGAAAGCTCTTATACCTTTGGAATGGCCTTTCTTGAGTTCTAGGCCTTTGCCATTTGGGCTTATATTCCATAGGTCTATCTTTGATAGTTCACATCATTCCAATCACTTGGCTTGGATATTTTCTACCATTCCCATCATATGTGTTTCTTTTATAGATTTTTGGGGTTTTTGGTAGTTCTGTTTCTTCTTTCTGAGTATTTCTGTTTGGAGTTTCTTTGAGGAACTCATTGAATTTCTTCTCATTTGTCCTTTCAACGCACTCAATCGGGCCGTTTTCCTTTTCCTTTATAACCAAGGCCAGTTTGCTTGTAATTGTGCTTTGGATTAAATGTGTGTGCACCATTTGGAGTTTTGGATTTTGAGATACTTCATTGCTTGAAGATCCTTTTTCCAAAATCACTTTTGGAGCTTGATATAGCACAGAGGAATGAATCCTAAGCCTTTGTCTTGTCTCCACATTCTCTTTGACTCATAATAAGATCATCCAATGATTTAGATGCCTTAGTGAATGAGGCAATCACATTTTTAAGGTCATTTCCCTCTTTTCTATAGCGGCTATTTCGCTATTAGCTTTGCATTTTCACCTTTAAACTTTCATTCTCATTAGCTATTTGACTTAGAGTACTCGGCTCCTTAGTCATTTGTGAGTTTGGCTCTTGAGTAATTTGTTTTTCTCATTTAGTAGTGTGTGTGAGGATTTAATGTGTTCAAAATCTTTCATCATTTTGCCTAATGAATCATAAAGATCGGTGGGTGATGATGTGTGTGTGTCACGATCACTATCACTAGAATTTGAGTTTGATGAGTTAGAGTGTACCTCATCTTCTTGGTCGAGTTGATCTTGTTCCTTGGCCATTAACAGATTAGGCTTCTTCTTCGTGAGTCACTTGTGTAGTCGCCTTCACTACTCTCTCAATCAACTATGTCTTTTGACTCATTGTCTCGTGATCTCCGCAACCAACATTGCCTTTTTCTTTTCTTGTCTTCTTTCTCTCAAGACCTTTCTTTTCTTCTTCATTCTGTATTGGTTGACTACAGGATATGGGCAATCAATGGCATAGTGACCTGGTTGCCTCTGGTTCAAAGATAGATATTCAATCTTTTGATCGAGTCTTTCCATTCTTGGATTGTCGGCCCCTTTGATATTGACTTTTTGATGATCTGTTCTCTTGGTTGGCCTATCTTTCATTGACTTGGAAGGAGCCGAGTGTCTTCCTGGAGGATTTGCCCTTGCCTCTCTTGTAGTTCTTATTGAAGAACTTGTTGAACCTTTTAACCATCGGGCTATTTCCTCCGGGGTCAATGACTTCTTTGACCTCATCTCTCTTGCCATCCTTAACAATTAGAGCAAATTGTTTTGGGTACAACTGTCTCTTCCTGGTCTTTTCTTCTCGGCTCAAATTCGTAGGCTTTGAGATCGAGAATAACTCATGGCTGGATGTCTTCGATAGGTACATGGAATGTCTTAGTGCCATGACCTTCATTTCCCATTCAGCTGGGAGACTTTTTAGGATTTTCATACACATTTCCTTCTATGTATATTCTTTTCCAAGTGCAGATAGCTCGTTGATGATTTCTGTGAATCGAGCATCCAGTTGATCCAGGTTCTCTCCCGAGATCATTTTGAAATTCTCAAATTTTCAGACAAACCATCGATAATTTATTTTCCTTGATTTGCTCTGAACCTTCACAAATCAATGTTAGCTTGTCCCAGATTTCTTTAGCCGTTTTGCATGATTTGACTTTGTTGAACATGGCTTTGTCCAAGGTTTTGTAAAGAATGTCCTTGGCCACATTGTCCAAGTTATATCTTTTTCTGTCATCATTTGTCCATTCAGCTCTTGGATTTTCAACCATAGCTGGTGTAGGACCAACATCCTCTTCACCTTCAGCTGCAACCCTTCTTACAGCTGTGTTCACTTTTAAAATTTGCAGTGGCCCATCCTCTATCACTATCCACATCTCATCATGTAATGCTGATAGATGAGCCTGCATACGAATTTTCCAATCATCAAATTCTTCAATTGTGAACATGGGGATGCATGTCAAATTTGCTTCCATGATAATAACTTTTAATGATAAAAGGAGTTTTGAAAACTTAAGTACTAAAACAGACTTTAAAAGATTTGGAGATCTAGTTCAGTAACCAGTGCGGAAGGCTCAATGAACCAACCGCTCTGATACCACTTGTACGTCCCAAGGGGTGTGAGTGTAAGGTTTAGAAGGGGGGTTGAATAAACCTTACCAACTTTTTGATTTAGTCCTTTTTAAAGTTCGAGTTGATACTACACAGTGAGTGTCCTTGGTGGACACCAATTTAGTTAATCAAGAGAGTTAGTCACTCAACACTGATCGAGCCGTTGATAGAATAACTCAATTTGTTAAGATCAATTAGCTCAAGCTAGCTTTGTTTTTATTGGAAGACTTAACACCCTTAATTTTGGTTTAGCAAAGATTTAATACTTGGTTTTAGTAATTAGAGATTATCAAGTGGATAGCAAATTTATCACAGAGTTAAACAAATAAGATGCGTAAATTAAAGTCTTTGAAATGTAAATGACACGATAAGTTTTTATAGAGGTTCGAAGATGGGGTAATTCTTATACTCCTCTCTTCTCCAACTCTGGAGGAATCCACTAGGTATTGATCAAGATAGAATGTGGTAAGTCCCGGATACAAGTCTTGATCACACACGGTGACTTGATCCTTTGGGACTCGATCTGGAGATGCCTTGATCACTCGGTGGCTTCTCGACGACTCAGAACTTCTTCACAAGGCGTTTTGCCTTGCTACTACAACTCACTTGCTCAAGCTCTTTGGATTTGATCACGAAGCCCTCCAAAAACTCGAGACGGTTCGACCTTGAACCTTCCTACAATCCTTCGTGGAATGTAGACCCCTTTTCTTCAAAAGTTTTCTCTTCAACTGATTGAAGTTATCTTTCCTTCACAGGTGAGTGTTGGATTAATGTGCTTCGTAATGTAGGCTTAAGGATTAATCTTGAATGATTTGAGAATATTTCTGGTTACAGTTCAAATGATTTCTTGAATGTTCGTGGTTCAGGTAACCTTCTCTCAGAGTCATTCCTCAGCCTTTTATAGTGATCTTTCAAAAATCTGCCCGTTGACGAGATAGGCTTATTTTTGAAAGTCACTTGTGGACGTTGGTTTGTCTTGTTGCAGTCCTTGAAATTGCCACTTCCTCGTATGAATTGTTCTTCAGCTTTTCAGAGTTCTGACACGGTGTAGTGCTTCCCATTGGTTTATTCCTCTTGCACGCTCGGGACTAAGCACTTCGAGAAAGGTAGCATGGAGATATTACTTGTTTAAGTAATTCTCTTGATTTCTCGGCAACGGATCTCTTTCAGCTTGTCTCACCTTGATTGCATTTCCTTGCTTTCCGGGTGACTTAGAGTCGCCTTCCAATCATTGGATGACTCTCCTGTCACTTCAACTTGAGACTTGGCTATCTTGAGTTGACTTGACTGATACTCCACTCAGCTGCATCTCAGCTGTTCCTTCAGTCGAGTCCCTGTCTTCTCTTCTTTGCCATACTCAGGTGTCTTGTAGCGGAGTCTTCCTTCTAGTCTTCAGTTGTCTTTTTGCATGTTTAGTCATAGATGACTTAACTCAGCTTGACCAGCCCTATTTATTACAATGCAGTTTACAACAAAAAATGGGGTGCCAACTTCCTATTCTATGTTTTATATGGCATTCATCAAAATCTAAACAATAAATTTCCCAACAGAAAAGAAGATTAAGTGGGCTGAGTTTATCTCAGGCGTATCTGTCAGAACGTGATCAATATGTCATTTAAGGAAGATGGGAAATTCGGATGCTCATTGAGGTATGGCCTGCTGATTGGTCATTTTATTGAAGTGAAAGGAATTGCCATGCGCCATGGAAAACCATTCCATGTGAATAAGAAGATGTTCAAGCTAAACCTTTCTGGAGCTCAGAGGAAGGCGCATGCCAGGAAAGCTGACATGAGTGAAGGTGAGTCAGCTGGCCCTACTGAAGATACTGATGCGACCGCTCCAGCTCTCTCCCCCAAGCCTATTCAGAAGAAGAGAATTGCGGCAGCTAAGCAAGCACCTGCCCCTACAGCCAAGTCCAAGAAGGCTCCTACCCCTACAGCCGAGCCGCAAGCACCTGCCCCAGTAGCTCATGCCCCCGCAACCGAGACCGAGAAGGATTCACCTATGCCTTCTCCAATTGTAATGAAGAAGCGCAAAGCTGCGTCTCGCAAGACAGCTATTGTTAAAACAATAAAGACGGTGGAGCTAGAATCCACCACTGAAACAACTGAAGAGGATGTTGTTCCTCTTGTCAAGAGCAAGAGGGGAAGACTTGTTAGGAAATCTGATATGGAGAAAGTTGAGTCCGCCACTCAGCCAGAAAATCCCAAAGAGACTGCTGATGCTCAAGAAGAGCAGTCTCAAGCGAAGGATGGTGGAGATGTATCCACCAAGGACGTCCCGAAGACTACTGATGTCTATCAGCAGAGTATAGAAGACCCAACTACTCGTGAGACAGCTGTGGAGAAGCAAAGAGCTGAGACAGTTGAGACTCTTGATGAAAGAGTTGTCTCGTCTCCTCAGACCGATGCCAATATACCTGAGGAGGAGCGAGCTCCACTTGCTATGATTTCGGAAGATGGAGATGATGATGATGGCGTGACTATGTACTCTCTAGTCTACCCGGATATTTAGCAGAGATTGAGGGACCAAAGACGATGGAAGCTGGATTTCTCTCGACAACAATTTGAGCACCCAGAGTACATCGAAGAAAAAGAGGAGCTCTTAGGCTTCCTAAGAAACGTCTCTGTCCACTATGCCCTTAATGAAGAATTTTGTATGGACGCCCTTCGTGCCATCAAAGAAGATGAAAAGGAGAAATCCTTGGAGAAAGCCAAAGCTTTTGAAAAATCAAAGATGTGCATGTTCACTGGAGATCATAAGCATCACATGGAATCAACTGATAGTAGCGATCTAGAAGAGATTGATCCTGCTGAAGCAGTTGAGAAGGCCGAATTCCAACAGGCCATTAAAGAATCAAAAGCCATGCACAAACAACAAATGCAAGAGGGTCCAAGAGAGTCTTCCCAACTCTCTCCTCGATCTAATCCCTTGGGAGTGGCGCAAAAGATAGCGACTGACATTGCTGCCACTACATCCCCCGTGCAATCTGAAAATGGCTCTCAGGGAGATGGCGATGAAGCTAGGGAAGGAAATGAAGTGGGTACCCTAGCCAAGCCAACCCCAGAAGGTGTTGAGATACCTTACCCCACGGTTGATTACTCAAAAGGAAAAACAGTTGGGTCTCAAGGGCAGAGTAACCCCACGACCGTTAACTTAGTCAAAAGTGCACCGAGGGGGGGCTCTCTCGACCACGCCTAGGTCGAGGATCTTTGTAGGAGACCAAACTATGAAGTTAGGAGGTGAAGGTGAGAAACTAATGGATCAGTAGAGTGAAGTTGACGAAGATCGGATGGTTGAGACTGTCTCAGCTGAAACTTCTTCTGCACTGAAGGCCGATGACGCTGCTGATGCAGCTAAGGCAACGGATGGAATGGAGACCATGGGAGTTGAGAATCCTAGTCCTGAAAGTGCAATCCTAGGAGTTGAGACTCCGACGGATGCCACTGAAGACCCTTGTAGGTCCCAAGGGGTGTGATGTAAGGTTTAGAAGGGGGGGGATTGAATAAACCATACCAAATTTTCATTTTAGTCCTTTTAAATAGTTCAAAAGAGTTGACTCAAATCAGTTATGTCCTTGGGGGATAGCTAAGTTGGCTATTCAGCTAAGTTACCCACTCAACAGACTCGATAGAGCTGTTGATAGTATAACTCGGCTGCTTAAGCCAAATACTTATCTTGGCTGATTTAGTTTTTAACAGCGGAAGACTTAACATCTTTTGATTTGTTTTAAGCTTGTTTTAAACACTTGATTATTAGCACTTAGTTAATTGTCAGTTGGATAGCAAAATAAACTTATCAGCATATATAAAATAAATATGCAGGAAAGTAAATGTTGAAAGTAAATTGACACAAGTATTTTTTAGAGGTTCGAATATGGGGTAATTCTTCTAATCCTCTCTTCTCCAACTCCTGGAGGAATCCACTATGTAACAGATCAGTTTACAAAGCGATTATTAGTCTAGAGATGCCTTGATCACACGGTGGCTTCTCTTGCGACTTCGACTTCTTCACAGCAAATTGCCTTGCTACTTCAGCTCACTTCTCAAGTTTTTGGATTTGATCATGAAGCCATCCAAAAAACTTGATGCTTGGTTCGACCTTGAACCTTTCTACGATCCTTGAAGTTGGAAAGTAGACCCTTTTTGTTTTCTTCAAAAGTTTTCTCTTCAACTGGTTGAAGTTATCTCTCCTTCACAGCTTGTGTTAGATCGAGTTTCTTCGAGTTTAAGGCTTCAGGAATTGCTTTGAGAATATTGCTTAAAAAGTCTGTGTCATTCGTAATCTCTTCTCAATAGCTTCCTCAGCCGTTTATAGTTCACATTTGAAATTTGCCCGTTGAAGAGATAGGCTAGTTTCAAATGTCACTTTGTGTTTGTTGGCTTGTCTTGTCTTGGTTTGCAGCCTTGGTGATGTTGACCTTTCCTCGTATTAAATGGCATTCCAGCATTGCAGGTTTCTGACACAAGGTGCAGTGTTTCCCATTGGCTCATTCCTTTTGCACAATTTTGGGCCAAACACTTTAAGACATGGCAGCTTGGCATATTACTATATCGAGTAATATTCTTAACTTTATTCCAACGGATCTAAGTCAGTTGTTTTTACTTGACTGCTGCCTTTACCCCTGGTGATTTGATTCTACTCCAATCATGGGATTGACTCAACTATCACTTCAACTGATAGACTTGGCTCCTTGAGTTGACTTGACTGACACTTCTCACAGCTGTTCCACAACTGACTCTCCTTTAGTCGAGTCCTTGACTTCCTTCTAGGCTATACTCAGCTGACACACAACAGAGTCTTCATTCCAGTCCGCAGTTATCTTCTTGTAATCTTTCACATAGCTGACTTAACTCAGCTCTTCCAGTCCTATCTATTACAATGCATAATTATAAGGAAAATGTGGTGCCAACTTCCTAGTTTATGTTTTATATGGTATCAGCAAAATCTAACAAATAAATTTCCTAACAATTTCCTCCTTTTTGATGATGCCAAAACTTAAAACATTCAAAATAAGTAAACAACAAACATACAAACAGTGCAGTAACAAAGAATGTATGCTTTAAATAATCATTTATTGATCATAGCATTCTTGTCCTTTACAAAGCTGTTTACAACAAGTATCAGAGCCTTTTATATAAATGTGACAATACAATGTATATATAAGCTAAGATACATAAAGAGTGCAAATTTTAGGGAAATTCACTGAGCTTATTACAGAAGACTTACATTAAAGTATTTACAACAAAATACATGAAGGGGTTCGCAACACACTTCAACGCCTTTGCTGCTTCCTTCTTCTTTCTTCTTCATCAGCTCTCTTCTTGTCATCCTCTGTCCTCCTCATCTTTTTCTCTTCTTCCTCTCTCTTCTTCTATTCATAGGCTCATTTGGCAGCAGAGTCATCCCTTTGCTTCCTCTCAAGCCATTCTCTTGTAGACCTTTCATTTTCTTCACCTTGCCTCTTCTTTGCTTCAGCCAACTTGCGTGCAACTTCTAGATTTGCTAGGTGATCATGTCCAGCTCAGTATGTGATCCCTTTCTACTGTGGATCAACATACGTTACATCTTTTGGTCTTGGCCGTGGTTGAGAACCTCTTCCACTGCCACCATGTCGTCCCCGTCCTGACTCAGCTCCTCTTTCTCTTGGCGTATACTGTAGTGGAGCCTTAGACTTTCGGTGAGTGATTCTCTGGAAGTCTCTGTTTTATCGGTGATTGGCATACTTCCAATCCCTTCTCCCAATATACATCCTACGCTTGCGGTAGAGTTGTTCCTTGAAAATATCCTTATGCTTCAAGAGTTTGAAACTCTTCCATAGATCTGGGCTCAGATCCAACATTAGGCATTGTTATGTCTTTCGGGGGCTTAATCGCAGCATAGTCCTTTCTGGATGGAGGACCACCATATTGCTTTAAAAGCTCTTCCATGCGAGCTGACTGCTTCTCAGATACTTCATCGAATGCAGCTTCGATGGCCTTCCTTTTATCTTTCATGGCCACCGCAGCTTTCTCAACAGGTAGGTTCAGGGGTAGCTTGCTGAGAATTGAGGCCGTGAGTTCACCTAACTGTGGGGTTTCAGCATACATCAATTTTAGATTCTTTGAACTTCCTTCCCCTTCAGCTGTGTCACCTCCTTTCTTCACTTCTTCTTTCTTTAGTCCCTTCAGGGCCTCATCTTCCCCCTTTTTGGCATCATCACCAAGCGAAAGGGTTAGCCCAGGGAATAGTCCACTAAGGAGGAAATATAGTCGGCTGTTTGTTGAGTCTTGCTTGGAGTCTGCTGTGGAGTAGGCTTTGCGAAACTCAGAATGAGTAGCCTTTGATTCAGCTGTCACTATTTTCATCTCCGCCATGAGAAAACTGAATTTTTCATTCATGTTATTCTCCAGACGAGTGATCTCAATCTTGTGAAAGTGCTGTAGCAGCTCCATATCTGACTTATGGCAAGTTTTCATCCTCACTATATAATCCTTCATCCTCTGCTGATACATTGAGGTGTCTATACTCCATACTAGTATTTTGGCAAATAGGGCCTTGAAGTAACGGACTTGCTCCGAATGCATGGTTTTTTGTTGTGCAGCCCATTCCCTTATACAAACGATGATTCCCCTCAAATCGGCTGTGAGGGTAGCATCTCGATTGTCCAATCTCAAATCTAGAGAGGCCTAGTAGCGTTCCATCTTCTCAATCTCTTCACAGATCTTCTTAAAGGCTTCACGGAACTCAGCTGTAGGATTTGACTCAGCTACCGGCCACTCTGCATCGAAATCAAAGTTCACTGGCACAATTGTATCTGTAGGAATGACAGGCTCTTCTTGCACGGTATATTTCTTAAGTTATGCAGCAGATTCATCCTCCATGTTGGGCAGTTTAGCAGTGAATGGGAATATGTCTTCAAATACATTATTAAGAACAAATGGGATCTCCGTGTCTCCTTCCTGAGGAGCCTTCCCTTGTTCTTGAAGCGTATAACCAGCTCTCTGTGCCTCGGCTACGGCAGCGTCACCGCCATGTATTGGTGCAGCTCTGAACGCCTGCGATTGAGCTGTAGGAGTCGTTACTACAACAGCTGTGGAAGTCTGCGCAGCTGACTCTTTCACAGTTGGAGCATTTGTAGATGTTTGCTCAGCTGACTGAGCCTCAGCTGTCTTAACAGCTTCTTCGGTGTCAGTTTGTTTTTCCAATTGAATAACCTGGTCCTCAACTGATTCATCAGCGTCATCGGAGGATGATGAGGCCTTTCAAGTTGGCTCATCATCAAAATTAAACCTCATTCGAGCCATCTTATCACTGACTTGGCTCTGAGTTTTGAGAACATCTTCAGCCTTGTCCATCGAAAGATCTTCATGGTGTGTGGACTCGAAAGATCTAAAAAATGAAGTATCAATGTGCTCTTGGGAATCGTGAAGGGCGCTGATCTCCTCTTCTGCAGCAGCTCCTTCAATTTGAGGAATGTTCTGTTGTTCATCTTAACCTTTACCTAGGGAAGTCTCAGCCTCCCTTAGGCCTTCTATACCTGCAGCAGTCTCAACTGCTGCAGGGCATTGGACAATCCCTTCGACAAACTCAGCTGTCTTCGGGTCTTCTACAGTGGCATCCATCAGAGTCACAACTCCTTGGATTGCACTTTCATGACCCAGAGTCTCAACTCCCAGGGTCTCTCCATCTTTTGCCTTAGCTGCGGTAGTAGCTTCATCGGCCTTCAAAGTAGTTGACATCTCAGCTGAGACAGACTCAACTGTCCGAGCATCGTTAATGTCACTCTGCTGTTTTGTGATCTTCTCTCCTTCGCCTCCAAATTGCAATGTTTGGTCTCCCACAGCATCCTCCGACCCTGCTGTGGTGGAGAGAGTTTCCCCCTCAGCTGGCGCACCAGTTGAGTGAGCGGTGGTGGGGTCACTCTTCTCCTGAGACGTGGCTACTAATCCGTCTGAGTGTACAACCGCAAGGGCAGGTGTCTTAACACCTTCTTCAGCGGTAGGCTTGGCTTGGGGGCCCAAAGTCCCAACTTCATTGCCATGTCCCTAAGAGCCATCAGTTAAGTGCACTGGGGACGTGGTTGCAGCAATATCTGTTGCAATCAGTTGCGCCACTCCCAAAGGATCAGTCCTGGGAGAGACTTTGGATGACTCTCCTGGACCCTCTAGAAGACTCATCTCGTGCATGGCTCGTGATTCTGTGATGGCCTGCTGCATCTCGGACTTCTCTACTGTAATAGCTGGATCTATTTCCTCATCACTATCAGTAGATTCATAGATGTGCTGATGTGTCCTTGTATGTACGCACATCTTGGATTTCTCCAAGACTCTGGCTGGCTCTTCAGCTTTCTCCTTCTCTTCCTCCTAGATGAGTCAAAGAGTTTCTAGACAGCTTTCTTCATTGAGGACAGATTGGACAGATGCATGTCCAAGAAATTTGAGAAGTTCTTCCTCCTCCTCAATGAACTCCGGGTAAGCAATTTGACGCCTTGAATAGTCCAGCTTCCACGCCCTCCATTCTCTTAATCTTCTTTGAATGTCTGGGTAGACTGGAGAATACATTATGAGATCATCATCATCATCCTCTCCTGTCTCCTGAATGGGGGTTAATGGGGTTTGCTCCTCCTCAGACTCAACAGCGTCTGTGTGAGGAGTTAAGACAACTTGTTCTTGCATAGGCTCAGTTGTCTCAGCTGCTTCAGTCTCCACAGCTGTTTCCCGCACAGCTGGGTCTTCGATTCTCTACTGATCAGCATCAACAGTCTTCTCAGGGGCATCTACGATCTCTGGAGACTACTCCTCTTGAGAATTAGCAGTCTCCTCCTGCTTCTCCGGCTGAGTACCAGACTCAGCTGTCTTCTCCAGCTCAGCTTTACTGAACAACCGTATTCTTTTAGTGGGAACCTGTGGAATCTCTTGTTCCACTCCAGTAGGCTCTTCAATAGTGAAGGCCTGTGTTCCTTTCTTAGAAGCAGTTGCCTTTCTGGACTTGGTAGTCCGCTTCTTCTTCATGATAGGAGAAAGAATTTGGGGTTCCTCCTCTATCTCGGCTGCAGGAGCAGGTGACTCGGCTGCGTGGGCAGGGGCTTTGGTTTTGGTTGCGGGGGCAGGTGCTTTTTTTGAATGGCTGCAGGGGCAGGGGCAGGCGTAGATGATGCAACTCTCTTCTTATATTTCTGCTTTGGGGAGAGAACTGGGGAGTTCTCAGCTGTGTCTTCAGTAGGGTAAGCTGATTCCCCTCGCTAGTATCAGCCTTTCTTGCATGATCCTTCTTCTGGGCTCCGGAAAGGTTCGCTTAGAACATTGTCTTATTGGCATGGAACGGCTTTCCATGGTGGCAGAGCTATCCCTTTCACTTTCATCAGATGGCCAATCACAAGGCCATAACCCAACGAACACCCGAAGGTCCCATCCTCTTTGTAGGACCGGTTTAACACATTCTGGCACACTTGGTTGAAGACAAACTTAGTCCAGTTTACCTTCTTGTCTTGCATGATTGCAACCATTACAATCAGCTTAGTCTTGGACAGCTGATTGAAGCTCCCAAACTTCATGTCCACACACTTGGACACGATATCCATTAGCTTGTGATAATCTTCTTTCAAGGAGTCCTTCTTGGCTGTATATAAGGCTTTAGCTGCATACTCAGGCTTGGCAACTTCCTTCCAAGCAGCAGCTAAGTTGACATTCTTCTCAGCGATGTCCTTCAACCCTTCAACGGGCAGAGAGCAGTGCTCAGCAAGGTCCTTTGCATTTATTGTGATGGCCGTGCCATGGATTGATGAGCAGATTTCATTGTTGTGAACCTCAACATTCCCGTAGAGCATATAGACCTCCTCCAGATAGGTTTGAGTGAAATGCATCGATAGGAAGTCCTTCAGGCCGGACTTCTTTAGTTTCTCAGCAATCTTTTTTACCATGGCTTCATCGACACCCTATTTGACCATGCCTTTAAAATCACAGAAGCATCGGTGTGGATTTGTTTGGAGAGCTTTGCGTAATCGTGAGTTGGAGCCATTTTCAGAAAATTCTACCAATTTGAGGCACGGAAAAAGAACTTGAATAACTAGGGTTTAGAACTTAGTTGCAGAGAGAATAAACTTTCTTTGCTAAAGATGAATAGGTTTGCATGAGGAGAGAGAAAGTGAAATTTTGTATATAAGGGACGTGAAAGGACGGTTTTTGGAATTTTAAAAATGTTGATCAAAATCAACGATCATGATTAAGTCTTCAAAACCGCATTAAATTCCCCACGTTAAATGCAACAACATTTATATCCAATCATATGGTTTACTGTGCAGCTTTTGTACAGATAGTCATTATTACGCTGACGTCATCCTTAAAAACAATCCCGCTTAATTAAAACGACTGCGTTTTTGTGACTTAGCTCATAAATGATTCAGCTTTCTTCCAAAGTGACTTAGCTCTTCTTCTTTCTTCACATATCATAACTCAGCTATCAGCTAACTCGATACAGCTGACTTCCCATGTTGTTTCACTTGGCTGAAATGCGAAACTTGCTCTTTTTCAATTTTCTCATCTTCTTTCTCTACTGGTTGAGTCTTCTGAGTAATCTAACTCAGCTCAATTAACCTAACTCATTCTTGAGCTCTTCAAACCTTGATTCACCTAATGGCTTTGTGAATATATCAGTTTACTGCTTATTAGTTGAGATGTTTTCCAAGGTGATGTCTTTCTTCTCAACATGATCTCTTATAAAATGATATCTGACATCAATGTGCTTTATTCTTGAGTGCAACACTGGATTTTGAATGATTGTAATAGCACTAGTGTTATCACACATAATTGGAATCTCTATTTCTTCAATATCATAATCTCTCAGCTGCTGTCTCATCCATAAGACTTGGGCACAACAGCTGCCCGCATTTATGTACTCTGCTTCAGCTGTGGATGTAGCTATTGAATTTTGTTTCTTGTTGAACCAAGAAACCAATCTATTTCCAAGCATTTGACATGTACCTGAAGTTCTCTTCCTATCAACTCTACATCCAGCATAGTCTGAGTCTGAGTATCATACCAGCTTGAATCCACCTTCTTTTGGATACCATAAGCCGACTTCCTGGCATCCCTTCAAATACCTTATGATTCTCTTAGCTGCAGTCATGTGGCTCTCTTTTGGTGCAGATTGAAATCTTGCGCATACACCTACTGCAAAGGTGATATCTGGCCTGCTGGCTATTAAATAGAGCAATGATCCAATGAGGGCTCTATATCTAGTTTGATCAACAACTTTGCCATCTTCATCCATGTCCATGTTGACTGATGTATTCATAGAAATCTTCACAGAAGACTTCTCTTCCATACCAAATTTCTTCATTAAATCTCTGGTATGCTTGGTTTGGCTTATGAAGAGTTCCAACCTTCAATTGCTTGACTTGAAGTCCTAAGAAGAAAGTTTGCTCTCCCATCATGCTCATCTCAAATTTTCCTTGCATGAGGTTTGAGAACTTGTCACACAACTCTTTATTTGTGGAACCAAAAATGATGTCATCCACATATATTTGAACAAGCAGTATACTCTCCATCTTGAATTCTGAAGAGTATTTTATCAACTTTGCCTTTGGTGAATCCATTGTCAGTTAGAAATTGAGACAATGTATCATACCATACTCTTTGTGCTTGTTTCAATCCATACAATTCTTTCTTTAGTTTGTAGACCTTATCTCCAATAGTTTACTGCTCAAAACCTGGAGGTTGTTCAACATAGACTTCTTCCTCTAGCAGTCCATTTAGAAAAGCACTCTTCACATCCATTTGATATACATTGAAGTTCTTGTGTGCAGCATAAGCAAGAAACATCCTTATTGCTTCCAGTCAGGCAACAGGAGCATCATCAAAACCTTTGGCTACCAATCTTGCTTTGTTTCTTACAACAGATCCTTCCTCATTCATCTTGTTTCTGAAAACCCACTTAGTACCAATAATATCTTGGCGGGTTGGCATTTGAACTAATTCCCATACTTTGTTACTTTCAAACTAATTCTGCCCTTCTTGCATAGCCTGAATCCAATGTGTGTCATCCAATGCTTGAGACACATCTTTAGGCTTCATGTTGTGCTCTGGATCTGGTTCTTATGCCATCTCTAACATCTCCAATGACTAACTCTGGTTGATGGTCTCTAAGCCATCTCACATCAGGTTGGAGTAAGTCTGCTGGATTCAGCCGTCTCATAGCTAAGTTGTATTGAACAACTCTTTCATCTTCATTCAGCTGTAGACCTTCCAGCTCTGTCTTTGAGATTCAGCCATCTCATCTTCATCTGGGTCGAGTGCTCTCACTTCAGCTTCAACATAAGGACTCTTCTGCATAGTTGGTTGATTCAGCTTATCAGCTAACTCATGAATGGCTTCTCCATTCACATTAGGTTCATCAAAAACCACATGGATAAACTCTTCTGTAACCATAGTCCGTTTGTTTAGCACTCTGTAAGCTTTGCTCTCAGCTGAGTATCCCAAAAAGATACCTTCATCAGCTTTAGCATCAAAAGCCTTCAAATTATTTTTGCCATTATTATGGATGAAGCATTTACATCCAAATATCCTGAAATATCCAATATTTGGCTTTCTCCCTGTCCAATTCTCATAGGGAGTCTTGGTCAATTGCCTGTTTATCATGCATCTGTTCTGAGTGTAGCATGCTGTATTTATGGCTTCAGCCAAAAATCTCTTAGGAAATCTAGCTTCAGCTAACATGGTCCTTGTAGCTTCCTTGAGAGTTTTGTTTCTTCTTTCAGCTACTCCATTCTGCTGTGGAGTCCTTGCAGCTGATAACTCATGAGGAATACCAATTTTAACACAATACCGAGTTATTAACCCATTGACAAACTCAGTTCCCCGTCTGATCTTATCTTTATAATGGTTTGACTCTTCTCATTTTGAACTCTTCTTATCAGTTGAGATAACTTCTGCAGTGTTTCCTTCTTTTACACATGAAGATTGTCCATGTATATCTTGAATAATCATCCCCCACTACTAGGGTGTATTTGTTTCCACTGATGCTAGCTGGATCAACTGGACCAAATAAATCCATATGCAGCAGATGTAATATCCTTGTTGAAGAAGGACTTGGCTTATCCTTGAATGATGATTTGATTTGCTTTCCCATTTTGCATGCATCACATACACTTTCTTTCTTGTACACTGAGTCTGGAAATCCTTCTACAAGATGACTCCTTGCAAGCTTGTTGATAGTCTTGAAGTTCAGATGATTTAGCTTCTTGTGCCACAACCAACTTGATTCGGCTGTGCTCTTTGCTAGCAGACATGTGCTTGGTGTGGAAGTAGACCAATCTACCACATACATATTCTTTTGCCTTGAACCTTGCAACACTATTTCATTAGATTCAACACATTTTATTTGGCATACTCTCATGTTGAATCCTACATTGTAGCCTTTGTCACAGAGTTGGCTGATACTTAACAGGTCGAAGTTAAGGCCTTCAACATAAGCAATATCTGTGATTTCCAATCCATTTTTCTTGATCGATCCTATGCCTTTTATCTCCCTTGGACCTTCATTTCCTCCAAATATAAATTTAAAACCTCTAATCTCCTTGAATCTTGACAGATTTTTCTTGTTTCCTGTCATATGTCTGGAACAACCACTATCCATGTACCAGGTTCCTTGGCACTCAGCTGTTCCTTGAACCTGCAATCAAAGAAATTAGTTTTGAGGTACCCATACTTGTCTGGGTCCTGGGGGGTTAGTTCTATAAGATATTCCAACCAACCTACAACCAAATGGTCTGACTCTAAGAGGTTGCCATCTATCAGTACCATAATCATAATGCACATTAGCAAATTGGTTGGGGGTTTTAGGATCATACAACTGTCTCTTTTGTCTGCATGCCTGTGTGTGTTTTAGCAATTTCTTTCTTGGGGTAGTTGTGGTATTTCTGAGTGTAGTGCTTAGGTGCATATGTGTGCTGATAAAAGCTCTTTTGCCTTTGGAATGACCTTTGCTGAAGTTTAGGTCTCTACCATTTTTGGCTTATATTCCATAGGTCTTTGTTGATGTTTAACATTATTCCAATCAGCATGGTTTGGATAGTTTCTACCATTCCCATCATATGTGTTTATATGATGAAATTTCTGGGGTTTTTGGTAGCTCTATTTGCTTCTCACAGATTATTTTCTGTTTGGAGTTTGCTGACGGACATGTCTGAATTTCTTCTCAGCTGTCCTTTCAGCTTACTTAACTGGCTTATTTCCTTTCCCTTTATAACCAAGGCCAGTTTGATTGTGATTGTGCTTTGGAGTGAATGTGGGTGCAACATTTGGTGTTTTGGTTTTTCGGAATGCTTCATTACTTGAAGATCCCTTTTTCCAAAATCACTCTTGGAGTCTGACCATGCACAAAGGAATTAAATCCTATGCCCGTCTTGTCTCAGCATTCGTTTTTACTCATAATAAGTTCATCCAATGATTTGGATGCTTTTGTAAATGAGGCAATCACATTTTAAAGATCTTTTTCCCTCTTTTCTGTAGCATCTAACTCTGCTATGATATTGGCATTTTCAGCCTTCAGCTTAGTATTCTCATCAGCTATGGGACTCAGAGTACTCAGCTCTTTTGTCAGCTGTGAGTTTTGTCTTTTAAGCAGGCTGTTTTCCTCGTTTAAGATTGTGTGTGAGGATTTTACGTGTTCAAAATCTTTCATCATTTTGCTTAATGAATCATAAAGATCTGTGCGTGATGAAGTGTGTGTATCACAGTCACTATCACTTGAATCAGAATGGGATGAGTTAGAGAGTACCTCATCTTCTTGATCTTGTTCTTTGTCCATGAGGCAGATCGTAGCCTCTTTCTCAAAATCACTTGAGTAGTCTATTTCATTACAATCTGAGTCTGATTCCTCTTTACACTGGGCTGGCTCAACAGTCTCAGCAGCCAACATGGCTTTCTTCTTTTCCTGAAGACATTTCTTTCTTCTTAATTCCTATACTTGTTGATTGATGGATACGAAAATCAACTTCAAAATGTCCTGGTTGTCTGCAATTCCAACACAGGTTCTCAGCTCTCTGATCAGCTCTGTCTGTTCTTTGATTATCAGCTCTTTGATGCTCAGCTCTCTTGGGTGGCCTGTCTTCCCTTGCTTTGGAAGGTGTTGAATGTCTTCTGGAGGTTTCACCCTTGTTTCTTTTATAGTTCTTGTTAAAGAACTTGTTGAATCTTTTAACCATCAGGGCAATCTCCTCCTGGTCTACGGCTTCCTTTGGCTCAACTCTTTTCCCATCACTGGCCAATAATGTAGTTGTCTTAGGCACAATTGTTTCCCCATGCTCTTTTCTTCTCAGCTCAAACTCATAGGCTTTGAGGTCTGAGAATAGCTCATGGTTAGATGTTCTTGAGAGGTCCATTGAATGTCTCAGGGCCATGACCTTCATTTCCCATTCAGCTGGGAGTGCTCTTAAAATCTTCATACACGTTTCCTTCTGTGTATACTCTTTCCCAAGAGCTAAAAGCTCATTTGTAATCTCAGTAAATCTGGCATCCAGCTGCCAGAGTTTCACCTGCAAACATTTTAAAATTTTCAAATTTTTGAACAACAACAAATAATTTATTCTCCTTAATTTGTTCTGATCCTTCACAAATTAAGGTCGATTTATTCCAAATTTATTTTGCAGATTTGCAAGATTTGACTTTGTTGAAGATGGCTTTGTCCAACGTCTTGTAGAGTATATCCTTGGCCACATTGTCCAGGTTATATCTCTTTCTATCTTCATTTGTCCATCCAGATCTTGGTTTTTCAACCAAGGCTGGTGTAGCTTCAGCAACAGCTTCTTCTCCTTCAGCTGCAGCTGCTCTTGGTACAACCGTGCTGACTTTAAGTATTTGTAGTCGCCCATCCTCTATAACTAACATATTTCATCATGTAATGCTGATGGATGAGTCTGCATACGAATTTTCAAATCATCAAATTCCTCTACTGTGAACATAGGAATGCGAGTTTGATTTGCTTCCATGATAATAACTTTGCTTGATAAATGAAAGACTTTGAAAACACTCTACCGTGAACATAGTAATGCGAGATAGATTTGCTTCCATAATAATAACTTTGCCTGATAAATGAAAGACTTTGAAAAAACAAGTGTTAAAACCTTTTGAAAAGATAGAGATCTAGTTCAGTAACCAGTGCGGAAGGCTCAATGAACCAACCGTTCTGATACCACTTGTAGGTCCCAAGAGGTGTAATGTAAGGTTTAGAAGGGGGGGGGGGGGTTGAATAAACCTTACCAAATTTTTGATTTTAGTCCATTTAAATAGTTCAACAGAGTTGACTCAAATCAGATGTGTCCTTGGGGGACAACTAAGTTGGCTATTCAGCTAAGTTACCCACTCAATAGACTCGATAGAGCTGTTGATAGTATAACTCGGCTGCTTAAGCCAAATACTTAACTTGGCTGATTTGGTTTTTAACAGCGGAAGACTTAACATCCTTTGATTTGTTTTAAGCTTGTTTTAAACACTTGATTTTTAGCACTTAGTTAATTGTCAGTTGGATTGCAAATATAAACTTATCAGCAGATATAAAATAAATATGCAGTAAAGTAAATGCTGAAAGTAAATTGACACAAATATTTTATAGAGGTTCGAAGATGGGTAATTCTTCTAATCCTCTCTTCTCCAACTCCTGGAGGAATCCACTATGTAATAGATTAGTTTACAAAGTGGTTATCAATCTTGAGACAACATTGATCACACAGCTGGCTTCTCTTGCGACTCAGCTTCTTCACAGGGCAGCTGCCTTGCTACTTCATCTCACTTCTCAAGTTCTTGGATTTGTTCACGAAGCCCTCCAACAAACTTGAAACTTGGTTCGACCTTGAACCTTTCTACGATCCTTCAACTTGGAAAGTAGACCCTTTTTGTTTTCTTCAAAAGTTTCCTCTTTAACTAGTTAAAGTTATCTCTCTTTCACAACTTGTGTTGGATCGAGTTTCTTCGAGTTTAAGGCTTGAGGAATTGCTTAAAAAGTCTATGTCATTCATAACCTTTTCTCAATAGCTTCCTTAGCCTTTTATAATGCACATTTGAAATTTGCCCGTTAAAGAGATAGGGGTATCATCAAAATCTAACAAATAAATTTCCTAACATCCCTAAAGCAGATGAGTCTGCTACGGGGAAATCTGTCCAAGACCCTACTGCAGTTGAGCCTGCACATAGAGATGTAGAAGGCCCCACAACGGTTGAGACTGCTGGGGGTAATGAATGCCTAAAGGAGGTTGAGACTTCCTTAGGGAAAGAAGTTGAGAAAGAGCAAATTTCTCATGTCGTGATGGCTGATGAAGGAGCCAAAATCAGCGCTCTCAGTGATTCCCAGGAAAATATTGACACATAATTTCTGGAATCCGACAATGAAGCCGAGTCCACACCCATTAATGAATCTACCAAGGACAAGGCTGAGGATGCTCAAGACTCTTGGAGTACTATCAGTGATAAAACAACTCCGATGAGGTTCGTGTTCGATGATGAGCCAACTCCAATTGCTACATCACACTCTTGGATGCTCAATCGACTCAAAAGTATAAGCATATTTGATACCGACGAAGCTGTTAACATAGCCGAGTGGTCACCACCGAGCAGCTAACACAATCGCTCAAGCTGAAAACTGACCACCGAAAGGGCTAAGATAGTTGTTGCCATCACAAGGAAGCTGGTACAGCTGAGGCAATTCAAGTTGACTCTATTCAATGGGAGAAGGGAAAGGCTACACAATGTAGCCCTATGGGAATCCCTCTCTTCCCAGACACTATGTTTGAAGAAATATTCCACTTCGAAGCTAAATTGCCACCTCTGGATGCCGAGTCTGCTAGAGAGTAAGCCAAGTACAATGTGGAAGTAGAGCCTGGTGTCCCAGCTGAATCAACGATAGTGCTTATAGGTTTCAACTTTGATGCTGTTTGGCCTGAGAAAGAGTCCACTTCAGCCGACTTCTAAAAGGAGTTTCAAGTTGTTTGCGAAGAAATTGAGAAAATGGGACACGGCTTAGCATCATTAGACCTAAGGCTGGACAACCGTGATGCAAATATCAAGAGGGATATTCGAGGTGTTGTTCTATGAATCAGAGAATGGGCTGCTCAAACAACTGCTATGAGATTAGAGCAAGTTCGTTACTTCAAGTCACTCTTTGCGGAGTTGCTAGTTTGGAGTGCGGATAATATACAGTTTCAACAGAGGCAGAAAGAGTATATGGTGAGAATTGAAGAATCCCACAAGTCGGACAGGGAGTTACTTAAGCTGCAACACAAGAACAAAATTGCAAGACTGGAGGCCAACATGAACCAACAGTTCAGTGTTCTCCAGACTGAAATGACATTAATGGCAGTTGAGTCCAAGGCTACGTGATCAGAATTCAGACCAGTATACTCCAAAGCAGATGACAAGCAAAATTCTACGAACAACCGACTTGACTTCATTCTCAGTAGATTGTTACTAGGCCTGACCCTTTCGTTTGGTGATGACGCCAAAAAGGGGAAAGATTAGGACTTGAAGGAACTAAAGGAAAGCAAAGTAAGTCATAAGGTGGAGAACAAGGAAGTGCCATCTAAGGGGGAAGGAAGCTCGAAAAACCCCCCTTTGAAGCTTATGTATGCCCAGACTCCTCAGCAAGGAGAGATTACAACTTCACTTCTCAGTAAGCTACCAAAAGAGCTATCAGTGGAACATAAAGCTGAGTTGGCAGTAAAAGAATCAAGGAAATCCATCGAAGCTGAGTTCGAAAAGGTGGCTGAGAAGCAGTCTGCGCGGATTAAGAACATAAGGATGCAATATGATGGTCCTCCAGCAGGAAAGGATTTCCCTGCAATTAAGCCCCCAAGAGACATTGCTATGCCTGATGCTGGGTCTGAACCCAGATCCCTAGAGGAGTTTCAAACTCTAGAGACAGAAGGCTACTTCAGAGATATGACTCTACCGCATGCTTGGGATATGTACTGGGAGAAAGGTCTCCATGTGTGTAACCTAGCTGATGTGTAGCAGAGTTCCAGCAGTCACTCAGCTGGAAAAATAAAAACTCCTGTACAGTACACTCCCAAAGGAGCTGACTCAGGAAGAGAAATGGGTAGATCAGGTGGAAGTGGTAGAGGCAGAGGCTCTCAACCGCAACCAAATCCTCAAGACATCAAGTATATTGATCCGCAGAAGAAAGGGATCACATACTGGGCTGGATATGATCATCTTGCAAATTTGGAAGTCCATCACAAGAATGAAGAAGCTGTGAGGAGGCAAGAAGCCGAAAATGAAAGAGTTAATCGCGAATGGGAGGATAGGAAGTGTAGGGATGACCCTGCTGCAAGGCGTGCCTATGAGAAGAAGAAAAGAGATGAAGAAGAAAGGAAGAGAAGGAGAGCTGATGAGGACAGAAGGAGAGCTGACGATGAAGAGAGAAAAAAGAAGAAGCCAAGGCGTTAAAGACGGTTGCAACCCCTTTTATGTATTTTACTTTTTAAATACACTGCTGTAAGTTTTTGTAAGTTAGATGTTAGCTCTGATACCTTCTTTGTAAGTTTGCTCTGATACTTGTTGTATTTCAATGTATGTATAGAGTATATTATTGTAAACAGCTTTGTAAAGGACAAGAATGCCATGATCAATAAAAATTGTTTATTTAAAGCATACATTCTTTGTAACTGCATTGCTTGTGCTTGCTGTTTATTTTATTAAAGTTTTGGCATCATCAAAAAGGGGAAATTATTATTAAATTTATTTGTTAGTATTTGATGATACCATGTAAAACTTAGAATAGGAAGTTGGCAACCTATTTTCCTTGTAATTCTATGTTGTAATAAATAAGACTGAAAGAGCTGAGTGAAGTCAGCTATGTCAAAGAATGCAAGAAGTCAACTGCAGACTAGAATGAAGATTCTGCTGTGTGTCAGGTGAATATTGCCAAGATGAAAGACAAGGACTCGAGTGAAGCAGATCCGACTGAGGAACAACTGTGTAAGTATGAGGAAGTGCCAGTCAAGTCAGTAAAAAAAGCCAAGTCTAACAGTTGAATTGACAGTTGAGTCATTCCCATATGATTGGAGCAGACTCAAGTCAAAGGGGTAAAGGCAGCAGTCAAGTGAAAACCTGACATTGATCCATCGGAAGGAAGTCAAGAATAATACTCGATATATTAATAAGTCCAAGCTACCAGGTCTTAAAGTGTTTGGCCCATAAATATGCGAAAGGTATAAACCAATGGGAAACACTGGAGCATGTGTTAGACACTGTAAAGTTGCAGAGTCATTTAATACGACGAAGGATCATCATCACATCTCTGCTGACTAAAAAAAGACAAGCCAACGAACAAGAAGTGTCATTTGAAAAAAACCTATCTCTTCAACGGGCAAATTTTCAAATGAGCACTATAAAAGGCTGAGGAAGCATTTGAGAAAAGGTAATGATTTACACAAACGAATCAAGCAATTATCAAGCAAGCATAACCTGCAATATTCTCAAAGCTTATCAAGTAATTCCTCAAACCTAAAACTCGAAGGAACTCGATCCAACACACATTATGAAGGAAAGATTACTTCAACCAATTGAAGAGAAAAAGTTTCAAGAACGAAAAGGGGTCTATTCTCCAAGATTGAAGGAGCTGTAGTGAGGTTCAAGGTCAAACCAGAAGTTTCAAGTTTGTTGGAAGGTTGTGTGATCAATTCCAAAGACTTGAAGGGAGCTAAAGTAGCAAGACAACTATCTTGTGAAGAAGCTGAGTCACAGGAGAAGCCAGCTGTGTGATCAAGGCTGTCTCTAGACTAAGAACTGCTTTGTAACTTGATCTATTACCAAGTGGATTCCTCCAGGAGTTGGAGAAGAGTGGATTAGAGGAATTATCCCATCCTCGAACCACTATAAATTTACTTGTGTCATTTACTTTCAGCATTTACTTTCTTGCTTATATTTTCATATCTGATGATAAGTTATATTGCTATCCAACTGATAATAACAAGTGCTAAAACAAGTGTTAAAAATGTGATTAAAATTTAACAAAGGGTGTTAAGTCTTCCGCTGTTAAAAACCAAATCACCTAAAAGTTAAGTGTTAGCTTACACAACTAAGTTATACTATCAACAACTCAGTCAAGTATGTTGAGTGGGTAACTTCGCTGAAGAAAGCCAACCTAGCTATCCCGCAAGGACCCAACTGATTTGAGTCAACTCTGTTGAATATTTTAAAAGGACTAAAAAGTTAAAATTTGGTAAGGTTTATTCAACCCCCCTTTCTAAACCCTACACCACACCCCTTGGAACCTACAAATTTCGATGGGTTGGTGAAACAAGGAGTTGACAGAGCCTTCACCCAGAAGATTGCTGCTAAGTTAGAGAAATTAGTCCTAAAGGGATTTCTTACAATGGAATTCTCACACACATACCTTGAGGAGGTCGCAATGTTCACGTGAACACTGAGGTTAACGATGGAGAGATAAGGTCATCTGTCCACAACAAAGACATCAAGATTACTAATGCGGACTTAGTTGCTCATTGCCACCTTCCTTAAAGTGGGATGAAGAAGATTTCTGAGAAAAATGTGAATCGGGCTACGGCAAGGAAGGAGATAGCCAAGCCAGAGTCTGCTGCTAAAGCAGTTTACACAGCCAAGAAGTCGTTGATCAAGGACGACTATCATAAATTGATGGATGTCGTGTCCAAATGCGTGGACGTGATGATTGGCAGCTTCAATCAGCTGTTTCGGATGAAACTGACTGTCATGGTTGTGATATTGGAAGAGAAGAAGGTGAGCTGGGTTGAGTTCATCTTCAGCCGAATCTGCCAGAATATGTTGAACAAGGCCATAAATAATGCTGGTCTGTTTGTGAGCTCGTTGGGGTATGGCCTTGTGATTGGCCATCTAATGGAGGTGAAGGTAATTCCCCTCAGACATGGGAAGCCTTTCCACGTGAACAAGAGAATGTTCAAGGCAAACCTCTCTGGTGCTCAAAGGCAAGCACATGCAAGAAGAGTTGACACCAGCGAAGGTGAGTCAACTGATCCTGTCCCCGAGGACACTGCTGCAACCGTCAAAGCTCCTTCTCCGAAGCCTATTCCAAAGAAGAAGAGAGTTGCAGCAGCCAAGTAAGCACTGCCCCTGCAGTCGTCCTAGAAACTGCACCAGTCCCTGTAGCTGAGATTGAGAAATAACCTCTTATACCTTCTCCAGTCATGAAGAAGAAACCCACGACCGTGCCGAGGAAGGCAGCTGTATTAAAGAAGCTGAAGACTGGCAAAAAGGCTTTCACTTTTGATGAGCCTGAGGATGTAGAGCCTAAGTTCCCTTGGTTCCAACCAAAAGAAGGCGATTGGTAACACGATCAGCCTTGGAAAAGCCCAGAGTCTAGTCAAAGCGAGCCCGTGAAGGATCTTCTTTGAAGTCGAAGAGCTAGATCTAAGGAAGTAGAAGATGGTAAGGAAACCGCCACTAAAGTTGAGAATACTGCTAATGAAGGTTAGCAGATTGAAAGGTAGACAGTTGTTTGAGAGACAACTGTAGATCAAGAGAAGTTTAAGTTGGTCGAGTTTTTGACATTGTAGATGTCACAAACTTATCACTGTAATGTCTGCTTTTATGGAGGAGATGTAGGTGAACTGGGCAGAATTCGTTTATGAGACGTTGTGCCAGAATGTGCCAAATATGGATGTAAATGATGGCAAATTTAAGAGCACATTGGGCTACAGGCTAGTCCTAGGTTATTTGTTAGAGAAAAATGGCTTTCCCCTGAGGAAGGGGAAATCATTTTGCATGAATAAAGAGTTGTTTAAGGGCAACCTAACTATTGCACAAAAGAAGGCCCATGCCAAGAGACGGTTAAATCTTTTCCAGCTACTTTGGTTTTGAAGAAAAGAAGGACCACTTCTCCCAGGAAGCCAACTACAACAAAGAAACAGAAGATTCAAAGAGGCCTACGTGATGAGCTTGATAAGTTTGATGTTGAAGCTGACTCGGAGGAAATTGAATCAATAGAGATTCCTCTAGGGTCTGAAAGAACTCATGGAAGACCTTCAGTTGTGGTCGAATCAGCTGCTGCGGAAATTGAGGAGACAACTGTGGTAGAAGTGGTAGAGGCAACTGCCGCGGATATTGGTGACACAGTTGCTGAAATTGTTTGTGAATCTGCTGTGGTGATCAGAGCGCAGGCAGGAGAAAGTGTTGCTCTAGCCGAATCTGAGATAGAATAAGTTCATTCCCTTCTATATCCTGCTGTATTGGAAATGATATCTGAATGACCCATGTGGAAGATAAGTTTAAGCATAATCCAGTTCACAAGGCCATAAATGATTGAGGAATAATGGATTCTCTCTCTCCTGAATGAGTGTTCAGTTCGTCAAGCCTTGGATCACAAATATTTATATAATATGTTATACAAAAGGCGTAGGGAGGATAAGGCCAAAGAGATGGATAAAAGGAAAGGTATAGCTGAGACGTACAAATGTCTCTTCGGACACTCAGTTGCACTAGTCTTCCATGTTGGAGAAGAAGAAGAGGTGTTGGAAAATATGGAAGCTGCTGAGTTAAGGCCCGCGTTGTGTAAGTTAAGATAATTAGCTTAGCCGTGACAGTAGGCTGAGCCTGTGGAAACTTCATGCCCCACTCATATTATTGGTGACGTGATGAAAGACACAACTACTCTCCCATCACCAGCTCACTCTCACTCACCTACAAATCCTCATGGTGGCAATGAAACCGGTGAGGTAATTGTGGTGGATTTGGTTGCAAATGATGAGGAAGATATGCCAATCAGCACATCTGGGAACCCAACTGAGCCTACTCCAGACACTATTGTTGAGTCATTAGAGAAAGAAAAAAATGAAAATATTGAAACAGTTGAGACCTCCATGACAGCTAACCCTATTGAAGTTCCAAATACAACAGTTGTTGAGACAACTGAGGGGGAAGCTGAGCACACTACAACTCAATAAATTACTGAAAATATTGAAGGATTTGTAGGAGGATAAATGGATGAAACTGAAGTAGGATGTGAAGTCGCTGCTGAAACAGCCAATGCTAGTGAAGTTGTGGAAGGAGAAAAAATAGTTGTTGTGTAGGCCATTGAAGTTCCAGTGGTTGAGACTACTGAAACTGAGGCACATGTGGACTTGGGTGGCGAAGCTACATCGGTTGAGACTGCTGTTAGCATTGAAAGTGCAATCCCAGTGGTTGAGACTATTGTGGATGCCAACTTTGTCCCAAACCCATCAGCGGTTGAGACAACTGCAGGGATTATCCAAGACCCAGTAGTGGTTGAGATTGCTATGGAATGTTGATTTGGGTATTGCAGATGCTTAGATTTGTTTTCGAAGTCAGTTGAGCCAATAACAGATCTGATGCAAGTAGATGAAACAACTGAAAGCTAAATAGAAAGTTCTTAGAATCTAGCTGAATCAGATAAAAACTAATTAGAGGCGATTAACTCAGATGAAGCTGTTGAAATGGATGTCGATGACACAATTGAATCAGAACCAGAAGATGTTGATCAAGAAGCAAGGTCTAACTATGCCGAATTTAGGTTCGTGCTTGTTGACCCACCCCTTCAAGCTAATAGATCACCTGCGAATGATGTTCAGACAACTGATGCACAATCAACTCAACAGGAAGACACAACTATTTCTAGTGAAGTCGTTAACACGGTGAGGCACTGCACACTCAACAAGCTAACACGGTGATGGCGATGAAGCTCAACTAGGTGAGGCGCAAAGAGCTGCAAGTCAGGGGGAAGAGGCATGGAACCATATTGGTGATGGAGCAGGGCCTTCCTTGACTCCTTGACCATTTTGGTCCCGAGTACTGTGAATTCCCTGAGGAGATTCCTAGTGATGAAGAGCAGGATATGTCCAAATTCAGTTATCCCTCTCATGTAGCAGAACTAGAAGACTCATGAGAATGCGCATCGATATACAACACATAGAACACACCATGGAGTATAATTTTGCTCCCGTAATCGACAGCTAACTCGCATCTGAACTCCAAAGAGCATTAAGATATATGTTTGGGGAAATGGAGAAAATGGAATATGGAATTTTGGGCCTCTACGAGCACATCAACAATTATGATGCTAATATCAGCAGTGAAATACGATGCGTTCTACAGAAAATAAAAGAATGGGTAGTTGAGACTAAGGCTCTACGCAGGGAACAAACTAGGAGTTTCAAAAGACTCTACAATAAGCTGCTAACATGGGATTCTGATCAAGTGGCTTTTTAGAATTACCAAAAGGACAACACGAATTAAATGGATGAAATCTATCTGAGTGACATGTAATTACTTGCTACCAAAGTTGAGAAAAAATTTGAATATATGGAAGCTACAATGAACAATCAGTTCTCATCTTTGTAGAATTAGCTGATTAAACACAACTCATGTCACTCTGGCGCAGATTCTGTAATCCAAATGAAGCCGAACTTCAATTTGTAAACTATCTACCCTCTCTCCCTTGTAGTTTATCCTGCAACATTTGTTATGGGCAATGACATTAAAAGCTTATTATTCCGTCTCAAATTCCATCATCCTTGTCAGCTAATGAAAAAATTGATCTCGCATTGCAAAAATCCATCGAAGAGATTGCTGCTCTTCAACAAGGAACAAAAAGACAAAATAAATTTGCTCAAGGATAAATTTTGTGGGCCATCAGTAGGTTTACTTCTCAAGCAAAAAGAAAGATCGAATGAAGAGTTTGGCACTCTTCTATCTAAAGGATATTATTAGGGGATGAACATTGCTGATGTCTGTCACTTGTACTGGGAAAAAGTACTAGAAGATATTGAGAAGACAATGGAGCAACCAACTCAAAGTCAGAAGACAAAGGGTCAGCAGAGTTCCTCTTCAAGCAAACAACAGACTTATAGCGGTCGAGTACACAGGGTTGGCAGCCAAGTCAGAGTAAGAGGAAGGGGGATAGGATAACGGACTTTTGGTGGAAGAGGAAGAGCTCAGGATCATCCTAGAAGAGGCTCTCCACCAAGAAGAGAAATAGATGTGATGTCATTGAACCCCCCGAAAAGATTATGCCCTACTGGCTTGGTCTCCATGAAGCTCAGAGAAGAGAAGATGACGAAGAGAACCTGAGTGGAAGAGATAAGTTGAAAGGGAGAAAGCTGAAAGGAGAAGAAATCAAAGAAAATAGGGGGAAGAAATAAAAAATTATTGTAATTTTACAATTCTTTTGCAATTACATGAGTAAAATTGCAAAATTCTTTTTCAATTATTTAAATCCAAGGCACATATGTTGTAATTAGGAAATTTATTGTATAGATTTTGATGATGCTTGGAAAACTTTATATTAGGAAATTGGCACCCAATTTTCAATGTAATTTCTACTTTGAAATAGATAGGGTGTAAATTGAGTTAAAAAGCAGCTAAGTAGAATTACAGAAGATTTGCTGAAGAAATCATCATAAAAGTCGCAACTGGGTTACATCAGAAGACTCTCAGCCAAGTGCGATAGCCATGTCTTTCAGAAGACTGGCAGCAGGTTTCAATCAGAAGAATGTCTAAGAAGACTCAAGTTTAAGTCAAAGGGGTAAATCACCTGAAGGACTAAGAGACAACTAAACAAGTCTGTCGCATTGAAGTCGACGAACTTACTTATTTTAGTAACAAGGACATACATGCAACCTTAAAGTGTTGAAGCAGAAATGATGCAAAAGGAATAAGCAAAAAGGAAGCTTGCAGGCGCTGACACATTTTCAGAGACCTGCAGAGAGCTGAGAAAAAGGTTGGATCAACATATAAAGCTGCAAGACAAGACAAACCAACGGACACAAAATAGAGTTTAAATTTTTGTCTCTCTCTCCAATGGACAAAATTCAAACTCCTACTATAAAAGTTGGGGAATGTTTCATAGAATAGAACACAAAAGGAAGCAATACAACTGAGACAATAAGAACAAACGAGCATTTTCGAGTGAGAATCTAAATATTCTCTCTCAAGCTTAATTGCTTAAAATCCTCAAGCTATTCGAAGAAACTTCATCTAACACATTCAGTGAAAGATTGCAGCTGTTCAACAGTTGAAGAGGAAACTTTTGTGAAAAATAAAAAGGGGTTTGCACTACCAAGTATTGAAGAAAGTTTATTAAGGTTCAAGGTTGAACTAGTTTTGAATCCATGGAGGGCTGTGTGACCAAGTCCTGAAGATTCAAAGAGCTGAAGTACCTAGGCACCTGCCTGGAGAAGAGCTAAGTCCAAGAAATAGCAAGTTATGTGATCAAGGTTGTTTGGACTGTACCTTTGTAACTAAAGTCATCAGTTATAATAGTGAATTCCTCCTTGAGTAGGAGAAGAGTGGAGTAGAGGAATTAACCCATCCTTGAACCGCAAAAAATTCTGTGTTCTTTACTTTATTTCTTTATGTTTTTGCATTTCATTACATTGATTTATATTTGATATCCAACAAACTCATAACTCCCTAAAAGTACAAATGTTGATAAAACATACTCAAAAGGGTGTAAGACTTCCGCTGTTTAACAAGAATACTAATTTCCTAAAAAGTTGACTTTCTTCAGCTGAGTTACTCTATCAATAGCTCTTTCAGAGAACTGTTGAGTAGTTAACTCTCCTGTTGAATCTCAACACAGTTGTCCTACGGACTTAGCTGTTTTCTTAAAAACTATGATTTTAAAAGATTGAAAAAATTGGTAAAAATCTATTCAATCCCCTTCGAGACTTTTCTTTGCACCTCTTATGGCCTACAAACAATCTATGGCCAATGGCCATTGAATCTTGATAGTTTTGTATCATAAACCCTGCACCTCCAGTGAAACTTAAAGGTAATATAACACGTTTTCTTTGAGTGTTGGGATTGATGTCTCCATGTAAAACAACATTTGTCAGAACCTTATATATATCGCAAATCAATTTTTTCTGATGTAAGTGGATATATTTCAAAAGTGATGATTCTACTATTGTATAATCATGGACAATAAGTTATTGAGATAATCTTCGTGACGAAAGAATAAAATAAGATTTTTGTAATCTAATATGCAAAGAATTCTCGAACGCTTATCGATCGTCTTTCTTCCTCCTAGATTTGTTTTCTTCAAGTCTGAGAATGGTATGTCTTCTCTAAAATCATCTTCATCATAAGGTAATAGCAGAGGATATTGCAAAGCCAAACAGGAAGCGTTCAAATCATTTATGCATTTCAAAAATCTTGATTTTGTTTCTACCAATTTATCCATGTCTCGTAATATATTATCAAAATCACTAATAATCAATGCATCAACTTCAGAACGAGAAGGCAGATTGTATCTCCTTCTATCCATATCTCTTTTACCAATCAGATCTAATATAACATCAAATGCGTACATTTTGAATTTTCTCTTTTGCCATTCTGAAAGTCTTCACCAACACATAATTTTCATCCAATATTTTTTTTTATTTCAGCTATAATATCTTCATGAAGATTATTGTTTTCACTTCCTTGTGTGCAAAATGGTTCAAGGTAAAACAAATCAAATGTTAACATTGACCTAGTAAGAATTAATAAATTGGTATATATATATAATAATTGAAAAGAAACAAATCTGACATAATTTTATCTATGTGATATTTCATTATCGGTATCGTATATTTAGATCTGTGCAAATTTCGATACCAAATAATTCGAGGAAAACAAACTACCAATTACATGATAATTTTGACCATGATGCACAAAATTGGAGGGTTGTGACCCCTATTTATATCAGTATCGATCTTGCCTTTCATTGATATCAAACATAACTTAATATTTTGCGACCTTATATTTTTCAGAAAGTAGTTGCTCTTACCATTATCCCCAAATAATAAATCTTGAAGCACTGTATGTGGTTGTTTGATAGAAGGAAGTTGAATAATCATATGACCACAACACAAAGAATACTAAGAATTCTTGGATTTTGCATGAGATCATAGTTTTTCGTCGTACCAAAATAATGTCCTATAAAATTGACACTTATATGTTGCATCACCGACATCCCAATACTCTGTAAAAGAATTAATAAATTACAATTTATTTAATAACTCCGATGATGTATATTAATGTAACTACATGTAAATTCATATGTGTAAAACGTTTTAATCACCACTTGTTGTCAAAGTCACTTCCTCAATTAATTGGGATAGAGTTATATTAGTGCTACTATTTTCACTTGTTATAGCATTTGATGCACTAATCGCTTTTTGAATATAATCAATAAGGGAGAGATCAATTATCACTATTGTGTTAGAACTCATCTTGCATAATGTCATAGATTTGTCATCCACTGAACTGCAAACATTCTGGATACTTTTTCGAGACAGAAGGCTTGTGCTTACAACTACGATCACAAAAAAGTCAATTCGATGTATATAGAAACAATATAGGTAATATAAACTATTTAATTATTCTAAAAAATAAACATTAACACAATAATATTGAATATATCATTTGTAATGTGACGTAGCGAAAGCGTAACAATGGATACGAATGAGAGAACATCTGAATTCTTATTGCAAAAACCAATGTCTGAACAAGATAACATAAGGTTCTTAAATATTTACTACGTCCTAGTCTCCTACCACAAGTAAAATTCTAACTGAACTAAAAAACTAACAGAAAATAAATAACTGAACATAGTAGAATCTGAGCCAAAATAAACACTCAAACAAATATCTAAACTAACTAAATATGTAAATAACGAGATTTAAGTTGTCATTGCATCTTCGTCGCCATCATTCTCCCCAACCCAAGAATGTTTCGCCCTCAAATCGGAATCAGCTTCGTCGCCCGAAGGATTATCACCTGCATATGGTACCAAATGTTTGACGTTGAAGACTTCTGATGTACGAATGTGAGGAGGGAGCTGAAGACGATATGCACTTGGATTAATTTTTCAACGATTGGAATTGGACCAATTTTGCGTGCATATAGCTTATTATACTCATGTGCGAGATAGTGATCTTTCGTTAAAACAACCCATACAAGATCACCTACATCAAACTCGACTGTGTGGCCATGCAAATCATCAACAACTTTGTATTAGACATTCGACTCTAGCAATTTTTTTCGTGTAAGCTCGTGGGTGTGGTGTAAGTCTTCAATTAAGTCTGTGGCTCAACCATCACTTTGAATCGAGGAAGGCAATGCAATTAAATCTGTTGGACCACACAAAATAACAACGTACACAATTTGAAATAGACACAAGCCTGTGCTACAATTGACAGCTGAATTATGAGTGAATTCAACTTGATTGAGTTTGTTGTCCCATGAACGCAAGGATTCCCCCACAAGGCAGCGTAACAGGTTGCCCAAGGAATGATTCACCACCTCCGTTTGGCCATCGGTTTGAGGATGGTAGGCGCTACTAAAGTTCAACTGGGTGTTGACCATACGCCACAAGCTTTGCCAAAAAAAACTTAAAAAACGTGTGTCACGGTCTAACATAATAGAAGAGGGCAACCCATGTAAATGGTAAATATCTCGAAAAAATAGTTCAGCCACGTGAACCGCATCAGAAGTACGCCGACATTAAATAAAGTGTACCATTTTCGAAAAAAGTCGACAACCACGAGAATAGAATCATGACCTCGTTGCGTATGGGGCAGCCCAAAAACGAAGTCCATGCTAATGGCACTCTAAGGTTGGGACGAAACAGGAAGTGGCCAGTAGAGGCCCGCGTTCGATGACATACCCTTTACAACCTGGAAAACTCGACAACAAGAGAAAAATCGAGTTACATCACGCCGTAATGATGGCCAGAAGTAATTCCGTTGTACCAATTCAATGAAACGATCCCGCCCCACGTATCCAACACCATGTAATTCATCAATTAGCTTGAGGCGTAGGCCACAGTCAGGGACACATAAATGCAGGCCCTTGGATAAAACCCCGTCGAGGAAGGGAAAATCAGTAGTGGAGCCGAAGTGAACACATGATAAAACGGATCCAAAACATGCATCTGAGGCATACAGGTCCTGAAAAGTGTCAAACCCCAGAACATCAACACACATATCTATTAAAAGGAGTGAGCGATAGCTCAAAGCATCAGCCACGCGATTAGAAGTACCCGAGTGATGCTTAAGAACAAAAGTGAATTATTGTAAATAAGCAGCCCAAGAGCCATGACAAGCAGACAAATTATCTTACGTGGCGAGATGACAAAGAGCTTCATGATCCGTAAATAACACAAATTCCCAATGAAAAAGATAGTGACGCCAATACCTCACCGTCCGGACCACCGCGTAGAATTCAACATCATAGGTACTATAACGAGTGCGAGGGCCTGATAGTTTGTCGCTGAAAAATGATATTGGCCATCCTTGCTTGCTCAAGACAACACCAATACCAACCTTAGAAGCATGACACGACAATTCAAATGGAAGTGTGAAATCGGGTAAAACAAGAACAGGAGTCGTCGTAAGTTTTGTTTAATGACAACAAATGCTTCAGACGCCACTGGTGTCCAAAGAAATTTTATGCCGCGCAAACAATCCATAATGGGGGCCATGACCGAGCTAAAATGGGAAATAAAACACCAATAAAAAGAAGCAAAGGCGTGAGAGCTATGAGCTTCAATGGCCGTCTGCGAAATTGGCCAGTCGTGGATAGCAGCGATTTTGGACTCAATCAATGCTAATGCCCACTGACGAAATTTGATACCCAAAGAATTAGACAGAATCCACCATAAACATACACTTCTTAGGGGTAGTAAAAAAAATTTCGGTGCGAAGGATCTGAAGAACAACCCTCAAGTGATCCATATGCTCCTCTGTCGTCCGATTATAAATGAGTATGTCGTCAAAATAAACAACGACACAAGTGCCAATGAGTGCCCGTAAAACCTGATTCATTACCCACATAAATGTACTTGGGGCATTAGAGAGGCCGAAGGGCATGAACAACCATTCAAAGAGACCCTCCCGTGTTTTAAATACAGTTTTCCACTCGTCGCCTGGGCGGATACGAATTGGTGGTAGCCGCTGCGCAAATCCAGCTTACTGAAAACCGAAGCACCACTTAGTTGATCCAACAAATCGTCAAGGCAGGGAATGGGAAAATGATAATGAATGGTGATTTTATTGACTGCCCGGCTATCAACACACATATACCAAGAGCCGTCTTTTTTAGGGATGAGGAAAGCCGACATGGTGCAAGACTCAAGCTTTCATGCACGAAGCCCTGGCGTAATAACACCTATACATGATTATGTAATTCGGCATGCTCAGAGAGACTCATACGATAATGAGGGCAGTTGGGCAGAGAAGCCCCCACCATGAGATCAATTTGGTGTTGTATATCATGTAAAGGGGTAACCTGGATGGCAGCTCTCTAGGAAAAACATCGGCAAATTCATGGTGTAACGGAGCAATAGCACGAGGATAATTGTGGGGGTTCGATGATGCAATGCCCAATAAAAGCAAGACCATGGAGGTGGTGCGCATTTCTTGAACAAAAGCCACACGAGACAAAGGACTGGCGTGGTTGTGGCCTTAGGGAACGTACGAGGTGGAACCGAATGCAAGACAATTTTTATCCCACCAAAAGTGAAACAATAAGTATTCAGGCGACCATCATGCAATGCCGACCTATCAAACTGCCATGGACGTCCTAATAAGAAGTGACAAGCGTCCGTAGCAATGACGTCACACCACATGGAGTCATTATATTTGTACCCAATCAAAAACTGAATCCAAGCGTGACGGTCCAATGTGATAGAGTTTCCATGTTGTATCCAAGCAAAGGTGTACGGATGGGGGTGAGGTTCATGGGTGAGGCATAATTTGGCCACGGCGTCGGAAGCAATGACATTCTCGCAAGACCCAGAGTCAATTATAAAATAACAAACCTTACCATTGATTGTGCATAAAGACTTGAATATGTGATTGCGCTGAAGATCTGTGTCACCTCGAGGTGAGTAGCATGCACGACGGAGGATAAGGGTGGGACCGATGTCGCGAGTGAGATGTTCCTCAAGCAAGGGTTCAGGTTCTGCCGAGTCAAAAATGGGTGGCCAATTGTCACAGGGATCATCTGCAAGTAATGTCTGCTGCCCACCAGATTTCGGGCAAGAGGCCTGGCGATGGCCTGGCTCACCACAATTAAAGCAGCTAGAATTACTAGGTGGACGGGTGCCAACTGTCGAGGTAGACGCCTGTTGGGAAATTTATTGTTTAGATTTTGATGAATGCCATGTAAAACTTAGAATAGGAATTTGGCACCCCATTCTTTGTAGTAAATCGCATTGTAATAAGTAAATGGGTCAAGCCGATTTAAGATTTCGCTATGACTAAACATGCAAGAAGACAATCAAAGGCTAGAAGGAAGACTCACTGCAAGAACAAATTTGAGTATGGCAAAGAAGAGAAGACAGGACTTGATGAAGGAGGAGCGGTGAGATGCGGTGAATGAAGTATCGATCAAGTCACCCAAATATGGCCGAAGTCTCAAGTCAAAGTGACAGGAGAGTCATCCAATGATTGGAAGTCGACTCTAAGTCACCGGGGGAAAGCAAGGAAATGCAAATCAAGTCGAGATAATCTGAAAGAGATCCATTGCACGAGTAAATCAAGAGAATTACTTAAACAAGTAATATCTCCATGCTACCTTTCTCGAAGTGCTCATCCCTTAAGCGTGCAAAAGGAATAAACCAATGGGAAGCACTACACCGTGTCAGAACTCTGAAAAGCTGAAGAACATCTTATACGAGGAAGTGGCAAACTCAAGGACTGCAACAAGACAAGCCAACGTCCACAGGTGACTTTCAAAAATAAGCTTATCTCTTCAACGGGCAGATTTTTGAAAGATCACTATAAAAGGCTGAGGAATAACTCTGAGAAAAAGAGACGAAGGTTACACAGGTTACCTTGACAATACAAGCAAGAAAGAAACATTTTGTAACCTGGAAATATTCTCAAGTTATTAAACGCTCAATCCTCAGCCTACACTTCGAAGAACATCAATCCAACACTCACCCGTGACGTAAAGATAACTTCAATCAGTTGAAGAGGAAATTATCAAGAATCAAGGGTCTACATTCCACGAAGGATTGTAGGAAGGTTCAAGGTTGAACAAGTCTTGAGCTTTTGGAGGGCTTCGTGATCAAATCCAAAGAGCTTAAGCAAGTGGGTCTGTAGTAGCAAGGCAGCTGCGCCTGTGAAGAAGTTGAGTCGTACAAGAAGCCATCCGAGTGATCAAGGCGTCTCTGCATCGAGTCCAAAGGATCAAGTCATTTGTGTGATCAAGACTTGTATTTGACCGTTACCACTTTGTATCTTGACCAATACCTAGTGTATTCCTCCGGGGAGTTGGAGAAGAGAGGAGTAGAAGAATTACCCCATCTTCGAACCTCTATAAAAACCTCGTGTCATTTACATTTCATCACTTAAATTCCCGCATTATATTTGTTTAATTCACTTGACATATTTGCTATCCATTAGATAATTTCTAAGTACTAAATCAAGCTTTAAATCTCTACTTAACCAAACTTAAGGGTGTTAAGTCTTCAGCGAAAAACAAACCACAGTTGAGCTAATTCGGTCTTAACAAATTGAGTTATTCTATCAACGGCTCAGTCGAGTCTGTTGAGTAACTAACTCTCTTGATTAACTAAATTGCCTGTCCACCTAGGACACATTGTAGTAGTATCAACTCGAACTTTTAAAAGGACTAAATCGAAAATTTGGTAAGGTTTATTCAACCCCCTTCTAAACCTTACACTCACACCCCTTGGGACCTACAAGTGGTATCGGAGCGGTTGGTTCATTGAGCCTTCCGACCGGTTCTTACCGAACTAGATCTCCAAATTTTTCAAAGTCTACTTTAGTACTCAAATTTTCAAAACTCCTTTTATCATTAAAATTTATTATCATGGAAGCAAATTTGACACGCATCCCTATGTTCACAATTGAAGAATTTGATGATTGGAAAATTCAGATGCGAGCTCATCTATCAAAGCATTACATGATGAGATGTGGATAGTGATAGAGGATGGGGGCTGCAAATCTTAAAAGTGAACACATCTATAAAAAGAGTGCATTTGAAGGTGAAGAGGATATAGCCCCAGACCAACTATGATCGAAAAACCAAAAGCTGAATGGACAAATGTGGCCAAGGACATTCTTTACAAAACCCTGGACAAAGCCATGTTCAACAAAGTCAAATCATGCAAAACGGCTAAAGAAATCGGGACAAGCTAACATTAATTTGTGAAGGCTCAGAGCAAATCAAAGAAAACAAATTATCGGTGGGTCATATTTAACTTTGAGAACTTCAAAATGATCTCGGAGAGAACCTAGATCAATTGGATGCTCGATTCACAAAAATCACCAACGAGTCACAAGACTTGGAAAAGAATATACAAGTATGAAATGTGTATGAAGATCCTAAAAAGTCTTCGGTGAATGGGAAATGAAGGTCATGGCACTAAGACATTCCATGGACCTATCAAAGACATCCAACCATGAACTATTCTCGGACCTCAAAGCCTACGAGTTTGAGCCGAGAAGAAAAGATCAGGAAGAGATTGTACTCCAAAATTTGCTCTAATTGTTAAAGATGGGAAGAGAGCCGAGGTCAAAGAAGTCATTGACCCGGAAGAAATAGCCCTACTAGTAAAAATGTTCAACAAGTTCTTCAATAAGAACTACAAGAAAGGCAAGGGCGAATCCTCCGAGAAGACACTCGGCTCCTTCCAAGTCAAGGGAAGATAGGCCAAACAAGAGAACAGATCATCAAAAAGTGAATATCAAAGGGACAATCCAAGAATGGAAAGAGCGATCAAAAGGTTGAATATCTATCTTTGAACCGTAGGCAACCAGGTCACTATGCCATTGATTGCCCATATCCCTGTAGTCAACAAATGACAGGAATGAAGAAGAAAGAAAGGTCTTGAGAGAAAGAAGACAAGAAAAGAAAAAGGCAATGTTTGGCCGCAGAGATCACGAGGCGGCCAAGTCAAGAGAGACAGCTTGATTGATTGAGAGCAAAGAAGTCGACTACTCAAGTGACTCAAGAAGAAGCCCTAACTGTTTGATGGCCAAGGAACAAGATCAACTCGACCAAGAAGATGAGGTACACTCTAACTCATCAAACTCGGACTCTAGTGATAGTGATTTGTGACACACACACTTCATCACCCACTCGATCTTTATGATTCATTAGGCAAAATGATGAAAGATTTTGAACACATTAAATCCTCACACACACTTAATCAAAAGCACAGTTACAAGCAAACTGGCCTTGGTTATAAAGGAAAAGGAAAACAGCTAGTTGAGTGCACTGAAAGGACAGCTGAGAAGAAATTCAGTCGAGTTCCTCAGCAAACTCCAAACAGAAAATACTCTGTAAAGAAGAAACAGAGCTACCAAAAACCCCAAAAAATCTATAAAAGAAATACATATGATGGGAATGGTAGAAAATATCCAAGCCAAGCTGATTGGAATGATGTGAACTATCAGAATAGACTTATGGAATATAAGCCCAAATGGCAAAGGCCTAGAACTCAGCAAAGGCCATTCCAAAGGTATAAGAGCTTTCATCAACACACATATGCACCTAGGCACTACACTCAGAAATATCACAACTACCCAAAGAAGGCAATTGCTAGAACACATATACAGGCATACAGACAAAAGGGACAGCTGTATGAACCTAGAATTCCCAAGCAATTTGTCAAGATTAATCATGATTATGGCACTGATAGATGGCGACCCCTTAGAGTCAAATCATTTGGCTATAAGTTGATTGGATCATCTTACAATTCTAACCCCTCAGGACCCAGGCAAGTATGGGTACCTAAAACTTGAATTCCTTGATTGCATGTTCAAGGAACAATTGAGTGCCAAGGAACCTGGTACATGGATAGTGGCTGTTCCAGACACATGATAGGAAACAAGAAAAATCTGTCAAAATTCAAGGAAGTCAAAGGAGAAAAAGTCATATTTGGAGGAAATGAAGCCCCAGGAGAAATAAAAGGCATGGGATCCATCAAGAAAAATGGATTAGAAATCACAGACGTTGCATATGTTGAAGGACTCAACTTCAATTTGCTAAGCATCAGCCAACTCTGTGACAAGGGTTATAATGTTGGATTTAACATGGGTATATGCCAAATCAAGGATGCTCAATCGAATGAAATTGTGTTGCAAGGATGTAGACGAGAAGAACATGTATGTCGTGGATTGGTCAATCGCAACACCAAAGACCTATCTATTAGCAAAAGCACAAATTTGAATCAAGTTCAGCCGTGGCACAAAAAGCTAAATCACCTGAATTTCAAAACGATTAACAAGCTTGCAAGAAGTAATCTCGTGCAAGGACTTCCGGACTCAAGATATCAAGAAGGAAAGTATATGTGATTTATGTCGAAGGAAAACAAATCAAATCATCATTCAAAGAAAAGACACGCCTTTGACTTCAACAAGGATCGCATCTACTACATACGATCTATTTGGCCCAAAGTGGAACCCGCTAGCATAAGTGGGAAGAAATATACCTTGGTGGTAGTAGATGACTACTCAAGATATACATGGACAATATTCATGTGTAAGAAGAAAGAAACTCTGAAAACTACCACGGTGATGAAGAGAATTCAAAATGAGAAGAGCAAACCATTATCAAAATAAGATCAGACAGAGGAACCGAGTTTGTCAATGGAATAATAACTCAAAAGATTGTATTGAAAATGGTATTGGTCATGAACTATCTACTGCAAGGACTCCACAAAGAGAATGGAGTTGCGTAAAGAAGAATAGAACTCTCAAAGAAGCAAAGAAGAACCATGTTAGTCAAGCGGGGTTACCAAAAAGGTTTTGGGTCAAGCAATAAACTGATGAGAGTTACACTCAAAATAGATGCATGATAAATGCAGGACATCCGACAAAGACTCCTTATGAGATTTGGACAGGAGAAAACCTAATGTTGCATATTTCAGAATATTTGGATGTAAATGCTTCATCCACAACAATGGCAAAGATAATCTAAAGGCGTTTGATGCTAAAGCTGATGAAGGTATTTTCTTGGGATACTCAACTGAAAGCAAAGCCTACGAGAATACTCAACAAGAGGACTATAGTTATAGAGAATCCATTCATGTGGTGTTCGATGAACCAAATGTTAATGGAGGAAACATAGAAGAATCAACGACAAGCCAAATCAACCAACCATACAGAAGAGTCCCTATCTTCAAGTTTGAAACTGGAATTGTAAACTCGAGAAGAAGATGAGATATAGCTGAATCTCAAAAAGCAATTTGGAAAATTTGCGGCTAAGTGATCACGAGAGAGCTGATCACAACAACACACCGCAAGACGACCGAATCCACCAACTTACTCCAACTGATGTAAGATGGCTGAGAGACCATCCACGAGAACTTGTCATTGGAGATATAAGAGAAGGTGTAAAAACAAGATCAGAACTCAACATGAAGCTATGTTCACATGCTTCATCTCACAAATAGAGCCCAAAGATGTGTCACAAGCATTAGATGACACACACTGGATTCAAGCTATGCAAGAAGAACTGAATCAATTTGAAAGAAATAAAGTATGGGAATTAGTTCAAAGACCCACACATTAAAATGTTATTGGCACTAAATGGGTGTTCGAAATAAGATGAACGAGGAAGGTTACGTGGTAAGAAACAAAGCAAGATTAGTAGCCAAAGGATATTGCCAAGAAGAAGAAGGGATAGATTTTGATGAAACATTTGCCCTCGTAGCAAGATTGGAAGCTATAAGGATGTTTCTTGCCTATACGACTCACAAGAATTTCATTGTATATCAAATGGATGTAAAAAGTGCATTCCTAAATGGTTTATTAGAAGAAGAAGTGTATGTTGAACAACCTCCAGGATTTTGAGAAGACTCTTGGAGATAAGGTATACAAACTTAAGAAAGCTCGTATGGATTGAAACAGGCACCCGTGAGCATAGTATAATACTTTGTCACAATTCCTAATCGAGAATGGATTCACAAAAGGAAAAGTAGATAGAACACTCTTGAGAATTCAAGACAAGAAGAGTATATCTTTGCTTGTTCAAATATATGTTGATGACATCATTTTTGGATCCACAAACAAAGAGCTATGTGAAAATTTTCAAACCTCATGCAAAGCAAATTTGAAATGAGCATGATGGGAGAGCCGACATTCTTCCTTGGACTCCAAGTGAAAACGGTGAAGGATGGAACCTTCATAAGTCAAACAAAATACACAGAGATTTAATGAAAAATTTGGTATGGAAGGGAAGTCTTCGTGAAAATACCAATGAATACATCAGTCAAAATGGACGTGGATGCAGATGGCAATCAGACATCAAACAAGATACAGAGCACTTATTGGATCATTGCTCTATCTCACAAAGAAGTGCCATACACCACCCTTTGTAGGTATATGTGCAAGATTTCAATCTGCTCCAAAAGAGAGCCATATGACAAAGACAGCTAAGAGAATCTTGAGATACTTGAAAGGAAGCCAAGAAGTTGGCTTATGGTATCCAAAGGATGGGGATTCAAACTAATTGGCTATTCAGACTGACTATCTTTGGATGCAGAGTTGACAGGAAAAGCACCTCAGGCACATGTCAAATGCTTGGAAACAGTGATCTCCTGGTTTAGCAAGAAGTAAAATTCAATAGCCACCTCTTTGACGAGAATACATAGCTGCAAGGCAGGCTGTTGTGCCCAAATCCTATGGATGAGACAAGTGAGACTATGAAGTTGAGGAAAAGGAAATTCCAATCATGTGTGATAACACAAGTGCAATTGCAATCACTCAAAATCTGGCCGCACTCAAGAACAAAGCATATCGATGTCGATATCATTTCATAAGAGATCATGTTGAAAAGAAGGACATTATCTTGGAATATATCTCAACCGATAAACAATTGGTGATATCTTCACAAAACCATTATGTGAGTCAAGATTTGAAGAACTCAAGCAGGAGTTAGGGTTAATTGGTGGTGACCCTCGAGAAGAGTCAAAGAAAAGAAATGAAACACAAAAAGAGAAAAGGATGAATTCTCAAAATCACTCAATAAAAAAAACTATGTCGAGAGACAATTATACCGAATTAGCCGACAAAGTGAGTCACTTAAGAGAAGCGTGAACAAGAGAGTTAAATCGCCTAAGGGATGTTGAGTCATCTATGAGCAAAGTGACAAAAACGCGATCGTTTTTACTAAGCGGGAATGTTTTTAAGAATGACGTCAAAGATAATGATGATGTGTACTGAGACAAAAAGTCGCATACCAAGCTTATGATTGGATATAAATTCCGCATTAAATTCGAGACATTAAATGCTAATCGGCGTGCAAAATCTAAGCCGTTGATTTCGATCACATTTCAAAAAACACCCGCACGTCCTTTCAGAAACCATACTTACCCCATTTTCGTCTGTTTTCTCTCACATATCATCAAAACGGTTCATTTCTATCTCAGAAGCAAAGGCAAGACTCTCTCAAAACCCTCTCAGTATTCAAATCAATCTCCTAAGTTTCTTTTAAGTGAAATCCTGAAAAATGGCGTCAACCTATGATTTTGTAAAGCTAGGAAAACAAATCCACACAGGGTCGACCGTGGATTTCGAGGGCATGGTCAAACAGGGGTCCGATGACGCCCTAATAAAGAAAATCGCTGAAAAGCTCAAAAGGTCCGGGCTGAAACCGTTTCTGACGTTGGAATATCCGATGACCTATGTGGAGGAGGTCGCACAGTTCTATGTGAACGCTGAGATTCATGATGAGGGGATAAAATCATCTGTTCATGGAAAGAAGCTCACCATCTCTGCCAAGGATTTGGCTGAACACTGCTCACTACCGACGGAAGGAGCATCAAAAATCAATGAAGCTGATGTAAACCTGGCTGCTGCTTGGAAGGACTATGCTGATAAAATAGTTTACACAACAAACAAGAGGCTGCTGAAGGAGGACTACCACAAACTGTTGGACATAGTTGCCAAATGCATAGACATCAAATTTGGCAGCTTTGACCAACTGTCAAAAGCAAAGCTGATCGTAATGGCTGCGATCATCGAAGAAAGGAAAATAAACTGGCCGAGAGTTTGTTTACAGCAGACTCTGCTTTAAGCGTAGGGAACAAATCCTTCAAGGAAGATGGTGCATTTGGAGGATCCCTAGGATATGGCCTGGTGATTGGCCGGTGATGGAGGTGAAAGGAGTCCTCTTAGACATGGAAAGGCAATCCATGTAAACAAGAGGATGTTCAGATCAAACCTCTCGGCGCTGAGAAGAGAGCCTACGCCAAGAGAATCGACACGAGTGAGGGGGAATCGGTGACCCGAAGATACAATTGCTTTCTCTCCACCAAAGAAGAAAGTCGCCCCTAAGTGCTAAGAAGAAGACCTGTTGCTCCGCAAAGCAAAGAAAAACAAACCCGCTCCCGCCCCTGCAGCCGAGTCACCCGCCCCAGCCGTGTCTCGCCCCCAGAGTGCGGTCGAGAAGGACTCTCAAATACCTTCTCCGATCGTCAAAAAGAGGAGAACTGATAAACCAAGATGGCCAGCTCCTCGTAAGAAAACACAAGACGCCCGGCCGCCGCCCAAGACTCGGAAGATACTCTCGAACGAGAAATCCCTACAGTACAAACTAAGAGATGACGACGAATCATCAAGCACTCCGAGCTTGAGAAACCGGGCCGAGTCGGCCCACTCACTGGAGCAAATACGAGACTATTGGAGAAGTAGAATCTCCGGATGTTATTGATAAAAGCGCTAAGTCGCTAAAGGCGATCAACAGAGGCAACTGAAGACACAAATTGTAGTTCACAGGTGAGACACAAGAAGAAGGCGATAGAGATGATAGTGATGTGATGATCCTATCCCCACTTTATCCGGACATCCAAAATCGTCTGCGAGAGTGGAGGGACGTGGAAGTTGAGTCAATCCAGGAACAGTTCCAACGGCCCGAGTTCATCAAAGAAGAAGAGGAACTGCCGAACTTCCTTGGGTGACCTCGTGATCCCAAAGATTGGATGAAGAAAAGCGCAAAGATATCTGCAGATCTTCAAGGATAAGGAGAAGGAGAGCGGGCAGAGGAAGTCGAGGCACGAGAAGGCCAAAGATCTCCCCCTCTCACCGGTACCACATAACATACACATTCTCACTTCGATATTCTATCGAGAAAGTGATGAGGATCGGACCTCTTCGCGCCACGGAAGAGTTGCAAATGCAACAAGCAATGCATGAATCCAGAATTCTTCATGAGAAGAGCATGATGGAGGGACTAGGAGAGTCCTCCAAAAACACAGCTGAAATCGATCCAATGGGAGTGGTTGAAATCGCCACCGTTGTTGCCGCTACCACTTCCCCACTCAATCAAGAAGGAAATAAAGGAAACTGGCGATGAAACTGGGATAGTGGGGACCCGGTCGAGCCAACCCCTATGAAGGTGTTGTACCACCCGCCCCAATGGTCGAACACTCGAGAAACAGTAGGGAGCTTGGAGACGAGTGACCCCATTCCAAGTCACTCACTGGTGCGCCGGTGTGGGGGAAACTCCCTCCACTGCGGCAAGGTCGAAGAATGCAGAGATGACTCCACAATAAATCTAGGAGGCGAAGTGGAGAAGGAACAACCACAAAATACACAGCAAGTTGTCATCAACGAAGCTCAGATACCGAGACTGGTGAGATGCCAACTACTCGAAGGCTAATGACGCCATGCGATGCGGTCGAGGCACGAGGAAGGAACAACCCCGGGAGTTAACACTGGGCGATGAAAGTGCAATCCATGGGGTTGAGACTCGGTGGATGCCACCGCAGAAGACCCTCGCATAGTGACATTGTCGAAAGGGATGTCAAGGCCTTGCTTTGCATTGAGACTGCGAGGAGGTAATGAAGGCCAACGGAGGTTGAGACCTCCAGGGTAACGCTGGTAAGTAGAGAACATCCCTCCGGCTATCATTGATCCATCGAGAAAAGGAGATAAGTGCACTTCATAATTCCCAGGATAATCGATGTAACTTTTCTCGGGATCGAGGAGGCGACGAAGAAGTTTTAGTCATCCCCGTGATGATCCAAAAGACTCACCGAGGATGTTCCAAGCACGAGCAAGTCGATCCCAAAGACTACGTCAAACCTTTAATTTTGATGATGAGCCACCAATGGAAATCTCATCATCGTCCAATGACGCTCGATAAGGCCGAGGACCAGTCTACTCAATTGGAGAAACCATTTGAGACCAACGGCTGTTGAGATAGCCGAGGCTCGGCAAGTCGGGTCCACTTCACAAAACACCCCCAAACAGAGTCCATCACGCAGCTCCCCAGCCGCAGCAGTTCGAGTCCAAAAGGAACTTCACGCGCACCGCTCATCATTGAACAAATCCGATTGGCGGTGATGATTCCTTTGTAGAATCATTTCCTTTCTCCCCGGAGGTACCCGACCTCCTGAAGAGTCGAGAACGAACTCGCGCTTTCATAGACCAACTCCTATCATTCCATCGTGTACCATCGTTCAGCTAACTATGACTTTGACGTCTGCGTGGCCATCATCACCGCAACGGAAGAAACAACTAAAGTTCGGGAAGTGTTCAAAGCATTATTTGTTGAAATTGAATGGATGGAGAGGCACCAGTGCCTCTATGGACATGAGATCTGGACAACAGAGATGCCAACCTTACGGTGACTTGAGAGGCATAACAGATTAGAATCGGGAATGGTGGCAACAAAGAAAGAAACAATGCGTGTGGAACAAGCTAGATACTTCAGGACATTGTTCAACAAGTGTTGGTATGGCGAAATGAGAATGTCGATGCAAAGACGAAATTGAGAGAACACATTGAGCACATGCATGAAGCTCACATCGCCGAGATAAAGTCTGCGTGAGAAAAATAAGAGTGATCTCCTGCGTCACGGAAGAAAATATGGATAGAAAATTCAGCCTTCTCATGGCCGAGATGAAGCTAATTTCAAAGAGAGTCCAACGCTACTCGCTCCGAATTTCGGCCGCATACTCGCAGCAGACTCGAAGCGAACTCGACTATCGCAGGCTCGACTTCCGCTTGCCGTATGTTTCAGGGGTTCCTCTCTCCTTTGATGATGCCAAAAAGGGGAAGAGGAATACCTAAAAGTCACACAAGAGTTCTAATGTTGAGAAAAAGGAGAAGCGAAGGTGTAAAAAAAGTGAGGAAGTGTCAAAACAAAAGAAAGGAAAGTCCGTTGAGGGGGAAGGATCGAAAGATGTGACCTTGATGATTGTACAAACCCCAACAAGGTCTTGTCGGTGATATCATCAACAAAAACTCCCAGTGACTCGCCACTCCAACACTGCTATATATATGGTGAAAAGAGAAAAACAATTGAAGGGGATGGAGGAAGTGGAAGGAATGATGGATGCCGTAGTTATGAATATCTTGAAACAACATGGAGGCATTCCAAAGAGAGAGACACTTATGCCATATCGATCTTTGGCCGGAATCGAAATGTCACTCCGCTAGTCACTGTTTGGGAAGAAGAAGACCCCAAGACAATACATGCCCAGAGGGGAGAGGTAGAGAAAGAAACAAAGGTGAAGGAAGAGGCTTGACCAGACCTCGCCCAAAAACATTGAGTACATAGATCCAGGCAAGAAAGGAGGGATCTCATCGGGCCGGGTCTTGACCAAGTAGCCAACTGCAAGTAGCTAAAAACAATGTTGATTATGTGAAAAGAATCGAAGAAGAAAATAAAAGACAAACTCAGCTTTGGGAGGAGAGACTAAGAAGAGATGAAGCTGCCCGGAAGGCATATGAAAGGAAGAAGAAGGCGGCTGGAGATGAGAAAAAGAGAAGAAGAGCAGAAGATGCTGAAGAAGAAGAAAGAAGGAGACAACGAAGGACATGAAGTGTTGTTGTCCACCCCTTCATGTATTTTACCTTGTAAATACACTTTATGTAAGTCTTCTGTCATAAACAATTGTAAACTCTCTAGTTTTGTGTAGACAAATGTTTGCTCTGATACACCTTGTAAACATTTGTGTAAAAGAACAAGAATGTTGTGATCAATAAAAGGATTGATTCTACGCATACATTCTATGTGAATGCACTATCTGTATGTATCTTTGCTATTTACATTTTGAATGTTTTAAGTTTTGGCATCATCAAAAAGGGGGAAATTGTTGGGAAATTTATTGTTTAGATTTTGATGAATGCCATGTAAAACTTAGAATAGGAAGTTGGCACCCCATTCTTTGTTGTAAACTGCATTGTAATAAGTAGGGCTGGTTAAGTGAGTTAAGTCACTATGACTAAACATGCAAGAAGACAATGAAGGCTAGAAGGAAGACTCATTGCAAGACATTGAGTATGGCAAAAAGAAGAAGAGGGACTCGATCAAGGAGCAGTGAGATGCAGCTGAATGAAGTATCAGTCAAGTCAGCCAAATATGGCCAAGTCTCAAGTCAAAGTGACAGGAGAGTCATCCAATGATTGGAAGCTGACTCTAAGTCACCTGGGGAAAGCAAGGAAATGCAGTCAAGTGGAGATAACTGAAAGAGATCCGTTGCACATAAATCAAGAGAATTACTTAAACAAGTAATATCTCCATGCTACCTTTCTCGAAGTGCTCAGTCCCAGAAGCGTGCAAAAGGAATAAACCAATGGGAAGCACTACACCGTGTCAGAACTCTGAAAAACTGAAAAACATCTTATACGAGGAAGTGGCAAACTCAAGGACTGCAACAAGACAAACCAACGTCCACAAGTGACTTTCAAAAATAAGCCTATCTCTTCAACGGGCAAATTTTTGAAAGATCACTATAAAAGGCTGAGGAATGACTCTGAGAGAAAAATAGACCAGAACCACAAACGTTCAAGCAATTATTAGAACTGTAAATCTGAAATATTCTCAATCCTCAAGCCTACACTACGAAGAACATCAATACAACACTCACCTGTGAAGGAAAGATAACTTCAATCAGTTGAAGAGGAAATTACTGAAGAATCAAGGGGTCTACATTCCACGAAGGATTGTAGGAAGGTTCAAGGTTGAACCAAGTCTTGAGCTTTTGGAGGGCTTCGTGATCAAATCCAAAGAGCTTAAGCAAGTGGGTGTAGTAGCAAGGCAAGCTGCCTGTGAAGAAGTTTCGAGTCGCACGAGAAGCCACTGAGTGATCAAGGCGTCTCAGATCGAGTCCCAAAGGATCAAGTCAGTTTGTGTGATCAAGACTTGTATCTGGATATTTACCACTTTGTATACCGATCAATACCTAGTGGATTTCTCCAGGAGTTGGAGAAGAGAGGAGTAGAAGAATTACCCCATCTTCGAACCTCTATAAAAACCTCTTGTGTCATTTACATTTCAAAGCACTTAAATTCCTGCATTATATTTGTTTAATTCTACTGACATATTTGCTATCCATTAGATAATTTCTAAGTACTAAATCAAGCTTTAAATCTCTACTTAACCAAACTTAAGGGTGTTAAGTCTTCCGCTGAAAACAAACCACAGTTGAGCTAATTCAGTCTTAATAATTTTTGAGTTATTCTATCAACAGCTCAATGAGTCTGTTGAGTAACTAACTCTACTGATTAACTAAATTGGCTGTCCACCTAGGACACAGCTGTGTAGTATCAACTCTGAACTTTTAAAAGGACTAAATCGAAAATTTGGTAAGGTTTATTCAACCCCCCCTTCTAAACCTTACACTCACACCCCTTGGGACCTACAACGCCGCTGCATGGGGGGCTAGAGTCGGCGAAGGTACGAAGGACACTGCTGGTGAGTGTGTTGGTGCCACACACGAGCCCGAGGTACGCCTACTAGATTGTTGTTCTAATAATAAGGCGCGCTAGTGTGCTTTAGATAGCGAGACAGGCACAAATTAATTGAGTGTGCCTTGGAAGTGAAGATGTAAACCACCGATATAGCGAGAGACAAGTTGATTGATGGATTCACGGAGATCAACGCGAGCAATAAGGTGATACAATTCCATAGTATATGTATCCATAGAACGCGAGTCATGGCGAAGATTCTGAAGTCATTTATAGAGTGTTCGTGCATAATTAAACAGCAAAAATTCAAGCTCCATATGTTTACAGAATTTAGCCTAGGAAGTTATACGTGATTTGCCATAGCATTGGCGAGTGAGTTTCAATTGTTGCCACCAAGCCGAAGCACGTCCCAGAAAATGTGTGGCAACAAAAGGCACACGACGTGGATCCAAGACTGCCTTGAAGTCCAATAATTCTTCAACGGAGTTGAGCCAATCGAGAAATTCAGTGGCATTAAGTCCCCCAGAGAATTCGGGAATATCCATCTTAAAGCCCATATCCCAACGACGGTCATCGTCACCCGGATGTGCATGCGGAGGCGCCAAAGGGGCAAACAGATTGACCATGGACAACGTGTCGTCATCGTCGAAGTTGGCAGGGGGAGTGGGAGGGCACCCAGTGCCCAAGTTGTCGCATCCACGGCCTGTGGGCACGCCGTTACGACCACCTCGACCAGGGGCTAGACCATCCCGTGGGGGTTCGCTGTCGCCTTGTTGGCAGCCGGCTACCAAAAGATGCATGTCATCCACACCGCTATCATAAGCTCAACCTAATGACTCAACGCAACGAAATTAGCATCGCGTTGTGCGTCAGTCTGGCGGGCAGCATTCGGCAGCTGTTGTCGTCTCGGAGGCATGACGAAGGATCCTAGTCTGGTCTTCTGATACCAACTGACGTAGTGAAAGTGTAACAATGGATACGAATAAGAGAACATCTGAATTCTTATTCCAAAACGAACGTTTGAACACTATAACATAAGGTTCTTAAATATTTACAACTTCCTAGTCTCCTACCACGAGTAAAATTCTAACTGAACCAAAAAACTAACACAAAACAAATAACTGAACATAGTAGAATCCTAGCCAAAATAAACACTCAAACAAATATCTAAAATAACTAAATATGTAAATAACGAGATTTAAGTTGTCATAGTAGCTTCGTCGCCATCATAACGTCACTGGATAGAGAGCTCGAAAATGGATAAACAATCATGCTAGACTAAACTTACAAATCAATAATCTAAGTTGAATTCGAAGATGGACCGTATGATATTATCGCATTTTCTGTAAATGAAAATTAAATAAGCTACACAATTATGCATTTTTGAAAGTTAAATTAAATATATTTTAGGTACAACACATATTAATATGTCATCTCTAATTACATATTAATAATAGATTTGAAAAATAATATCTAAAAAATATTTTCCAGATATGTCTCGTAACATAATTAATAAATAGCATTAATATTTGAAAGAAATTAAATAAATATTATGATATTTTTTAAATAATTTTAAAAAAGAAAAATTAAATATATTGTAGCCCTTACCAAACCAAATTGGTGTTGTTTATTAAATTCAAACCCAAATTACAAAAGTCCAATATAGCATAATTTTAGTTAAATCTTGTCGCTCACCCGAAAACATAATCCAATAGTAAAGGACTCTCTTCATTTGATAAAATTTCAAGGGAAAAGGACATGAATACCCCATTTTCCATACCCAATCCCTGCACAATACCCATTTTCCGCTGATTTTGGACAAAAATACCATTTTCCGCTGAATTTGGATAAAAATACCCATTTCCCGCTGATTTTTGACAAAAATACCAATTTTCCGCTGATTTTTTGCGTTGGTTTTTTTGTTGTTTCTTTGTTGTTTCAAACATGTTTGTTGTTTCTTTGTTGTTTTTTTTGTTGTTTCATATCTGTTTCATTTATGTTTCTTATATGTTTCAGTTAGCCAACTTTTCATTGAATTACACAGTTGCATGGAGAAAATCTCAGTTGTGGTATGCCACAATGGACAATGGGAAGAAAATAGAGAGTATACCAACTTTGAAATAACAAGAATATCGATTCCAATGGATCGCACATTCAAAGACCCTAAACGAAATCTTGGAACAACAAATTCAATTGAGAAAATTTGAGCTTACTTGTCGGCCATCATCGCCTACGAGAAATGGACACGACTCCACTGTCAGACCAAAAAATACATTGTATTGACTTCCAACATCGTAGAATTATTGAATGCATCAATCGTGAAAGGAGAAAGACCTACTAGTAACAACTTTGCTAGAGTACGTGAGATCTTTAGTTCAAGATTAGGCATGCGAGACATCGAAATGAAGCAAAGATCAACATTTACAAGGATGACAAAAAAAAAAACTGAAGAGTATATGGAGAAAAACTACACTATTTCTCTAAATTTAAAAGCAATTTACTACAAACTTTTATCACATGATCCCCTATTTTACAATTGTTTCTTACATGTTTCATTTATGTTTCTTACATTTTTCAACTGATTACACCATCATTAAGATTTTTACATAAACAACAATTCTCTAAAATCATTAGGAAGTGGAGGTACAAACTCAATGTCGTTGTCATCGTCATCACCATTTTGGATAGCAGGATTATGAAGCAGATGACTGAGCCTTGCTTGTTCATTCTCTATCTCAAATGCTTCGACGTCCATAGCCTTCCCACCAATAAAGTGTTCGGCATAACAAGCAACAAAAAATCCTACATTCACTATAAAAGATATAAAAAAAGATACACAGTCAGATAGATAATACAACAAATCAAAAACAATAAAAAAAGAACAAATAAATGGAATACAGAAACATAAAAGAAACAACTTCGAAACAACATCGAAACAAACGAAAAATTTCAAATCACAAAATAATAAAATAATACAGAAAATTGGGTTTAACCTCTGTAAGATTTTAAAGAGTATCCAAACAACAACATCATAAGATTTCACTGAAGAGTATCACAGAAACAACACCACAAATGGCAAAAATCATCAAAATCAAACCATACAGACACGACGCACTAGATTTCATCCCAAAAGTGATCTCACCCAGAAAAATAGGGTTTCTCTTAGTCGGCGGCACGGGGGTGAATTCCGGCGACTCGTTATTTCCGTCTGGCGGCAAAGGGAGGGTACCACCGCCATAGACGGAGTAATCGAGAAGTTTCTCGATCCCGTGCACCGAGAAAGTGGAATTAACGAAAATATCGGCCTGCGTGATCTACGAGTCGTCGACTGTGAAATTCACCGGCGAGTTTCAACAGCACCACAAATGGCAAAAATCATCAAACTCAAACCGTATGGACACGACGCGCTTGATTTCAGCCCAAAAGTGATTTTAGCCCAAAAATGCGAGCGAATTCGAGTTCCATAAATCAGTAAGAAATCGCTTTAACCTAGGTATGGAAACGTAAGAAACTGGAGGAGGGTAAAAAACTGATAAGAAAAGTAACAGGGTGGGTATATTTGGGAAGTTCAGGACCGGGTTGGGTAGATTAGTGATATGGTGGTATTTTTGTCTTTTTTTTTTTTAAAAGTCAGGTTATTTTGTGTAATTTCCTCAAATTTCTAAGCTCAGATCCAGGGCCTAGAAAATTATGATAGGGAAAAAATGAAAAAATAGTCTCGTAATTTTACCCAGTTGGCAATTTTGATCCTATTCGATTTGCGTTTTGCCAATGTAGTCCTATAATTTTAAAATTATCGCAATTTTAGTCCTTAATTGACTGGAGCAACAAAATATCACGTGAGAGCACATGACCCATCGTAAGGCTGAGTTGGACAAACCGTCCTAGTCCACATGAATCTATTTTTTCATCTGATTGAGCAAAATTGGTTCTGCAACTTTTTTCAACTCTTAAAAATATGAAGGAAAAAAAAAGTAAACCAAATAAGTAAAATTGGTCCTGCGACTTTTTTTAACTCTTAAAAAAAGGGGAAAAAACAAAAAAAAAAGTAAAAAAATACATGTAAATACACGCAAAACAAAATCATCCCCATTTCGATTTGTGTTTTCCATAAACCCTAACCACTCTAAATGCTCAGCTAAGATAAGTATATGTTTTAGGGAGAGAAAGCAAAGTTGGACAATCTAGAAACTCAATAAGGATGTGGTTTAGGCAGACCCACTTCACAAATACCATAAGGCTCCAGCAAGTTCGGAAGTGCAAGCATTTTATTGAAATCTCCTGTCATTTGGAAGAAATAAAACCCATCACTGAAGAAGTAAATAAGAAGAATAAAAATTCAGGAAAAAAAAGAAAAAGAAATTAGCTAGACACCTAATGCCTTAATCATATTGTAAAATGTTATTGCATTTTTTGAATCCTAAAGATTTGTTCTTCGTTTCTTTGAAGCTTGAAGACGAGTTCTTTAATTTCTTCAAACTTTATATCCCCGATCCATCAGACATAATCTTGTTGTATCTAATTGGAAATTATAGCTCAAATCATTAGCAATTTAGCATACAATGGATAGCGTACTCATTAAAAGGTTGCAGGATCAATTTTGCCAATTTAGTTGACTTTTTTTGGTTTTTTCATTTTTTAAAAAAATAAAATAAGTTACAGAACCAATTTTGCTCAATCAGATGAAAAATGAGTCCATGTGGACTAGAACGGGTCCAACTTAGCCTTACAACGGACCATGTGCCCCTCACGTGATATTTTGTCGCCTGATTTTGTTGCTCTGATCAATTCAGGACTAAAATTGCGACAATTTTAAAGTTACAGGATTACATTTGCAAAACGCAAATTGGACAGCCCAAAATTGTCAACTAGGTAAAGTCATAAAACCATTTTTGCATTTTCCCTTATGATATTCCACTTATTAAGATTGAGACACGTGTGCACGATGGATGGTTCAGATTAACCTAATAAGATATCAAAAAAAATTGATTGTAGGATTAGGGTTTCCTCTCTAAAACAACGATGTTGCATCCTTCACCTTACAGCCGACTCAAAAATACTTTTCTGATCATCCTTCATCGGCTTCTAGCTGGAAAATTTTTATGAATGGCACAACAAATTAGTTTTTCTCAAACTGTACTACACTTACACCTTTGATTTGAATAGATTCTCAAGCTTGTTCGAGATTGATGCTGCTTTTTAGAGCAGATCACCCAAGTCAACTGAGTTGACCAAAATCCTCTTCCTGAGAAGTGTGTCTTTGAGCTTGTCCTCTTCCCGAGGGGCACGTCTTCTCGTCTTCTGCTCCTGGAACTGCTAACTAATTCGACTTGGAATTTGCCTGCAAACATGCGTATACGTTAGAGGGCTCCGGGGGTTGTCCCAGAGAGGTCTCTCCGACGTTCAAGTCAGCACGGTGAATGAGAGAGAGTTAAGACAATAAACGAATATTGAGTGTGTAGAGAATAATCAATTATAAATTAATTACTTACAGTTAATAGGAGGGACCTTTTCATTTAAAAAGGAGACATTGCATGATATTTTTAAAACTCTTGTGCATTTACTTAGACTAAGGTGTTTTATTATCTCTTATGGATTTATATAGCATAAACATACTTGTGATATCTCTTATTGCTTTAGCCTACACTTTTAACATTATATTTTGTGCAAGAATTGTTTAAGAATTGTGTAGGATATATATCTTCATAAATGACCATCTATGTCATAATATGTCAAGAGTGACATAAACTATCGAGGTACGCACACCATTATTATTCATCTCATAGACTCGATATATTTTTGCCATTTGCCTATGTGCTTGATTTTCAAGATATTTCAAAGTATGTCACACAAGTGCCATTAAGATGATTTTTCGATTTTTGAAAGGCACTATTCCATAAAGCTCTTTTTATCCACAAAAATTTATTAGAGACCTTAATTTAAAAATAAATATATGAAAACTCATTTTGACAATTAAGGCACAAATAAAAAAAACATGCATAATAACAAAATAAAATGAATATTTAAATAGGAAGATATACGGTTTACCAATTACGCCATTTCCATGGGTTGTGTCTTTCCTATTGTTGATGATATCTTCCTCTTTGAAAATCATCTTGTTGATGATAGCTTCTCCAATTGCTCCATTTCCAAGGATTGTGTCCTTCCCATTGTTGATAGTGTCTTTCTCTTGGAAATTCATTGTGATGTTGTCTTCTCCTTTGATCAAATGAAATGGTCATTTGATGTCTTCTTGGCTGTATGAATTTTCTTTGATTGTTATTCCGCCGGGTACCTAATATGACATTGTTTTGTGGTACCCTTATGTGTTTGGGTCCTTTAGGATTAGTCTTGAGACTTTTAGGTCTCCAACAATAATTAGAGCTATTTCTAGCCCGGCAAGTATTTACCGTATGACCCTTTTTACCGCAATAAAAGCATGTAATAATTCTAGGAGCATAATGACCAACGTGCATAGTGACTTGATCCTTTTTCATATGATTAACAACATTAGGCTTATAACCAAGTCCAAGTTTCAAATTATCACAACTATGAACATCAACAATTTTGGTCATTTTATTGGTACTCAAGTTGAATTTTAATAAATCTTTTTTCATGCAATTAATATCCTCAACAAGAGTACTATTTTCCTTTTCAAGGTCTGTAGCTTTATCAAGAGTGGTAGTGTGAGCACAAGAAAATGAATCATAAGAGGTAAATAATCTATCCTTATCATTTTTCAAAACATGGAATTCCTTTTTCAAATTTTTGTATTTAACAAGCAAGCTTTGGAATTCATTTTGAAGCTCATCAAAATCATTTTGCAAGTCATTATAATCATCATGCATTTCATTACTAAAAGAAGTAGAAGAGTTCGAGTGTACCTCATTGTCTTCTTCGATGCCCATAAGACATTGTTCGACTTCATCATTGGAAGTTGCAAGAAGCTCATCCCATGTTGTTGGACTTGATGTTGTATCCATTTGAGAGGTAGATGCTTTAGAATTGCTCCTTTCGTTTGCATGTACTTCATAGATAGCTTCTAATTTTTCCCATGCTTCATGTGCCGATCGTATTCCTCGAATATGACCGTATTCCGAAAATGTAAGTGAACAATGAAGAATATTTAGAGCTTTACCATTTAAGGAGAGAATTTCCTTTTCTTCATCATTGAGCTCCTTGAGGACTTTGGAGGTGAGTGGTCCGTCTTTCATCGGGATGGATTGTCCATTTATGACCGTGTTCTAAATATCGAACCCGCAACTTTGTAAAAAGCATTCCATTCTTTCTTTCCAAGAAAGCATAATTTTTGGAGTCGAATAGTGGCGGCTTGTTGGTGGAGACGCCGGTAAGGTAGACTTCATTCGTAGCCATTGATTGTTCCTCTTTACTCGCGATGTGGAACGAGCTTGCCAAAGAGTTTGGCTTTGATACCACTTGTAAGTTCAAACGACTACGATAATCTAGAGGGGGTGAATAGATTATCTCCATTTTCTCAATTATGCCCTCTTTTTCGAATCAAACAAGCCAAGATAAGAATGAAGGTGCGGGAAGTAAATAACACGCGTCGATTTATAGAGGTTCAACCCACCTAGGGACTAATCCTCTACCACCCCAGTATCTCCGGGATGGATTTCAAAAAAAAATATTTATTAATTACCACAATTAATACAACATCACCTTACAACACCTTGAAGAGTTCGCTGAAACCCCTCAGCTTGGTCAAGTCACAGCTGACATTCTCAGCAAGCTACCCGTGAGATTACCTATCGAGAAAGCTGGAGTGGCCATGAAGGATAAAAGAAAGGTCATTGAAGCTGAATTTGAGGAGTTAGCCGAGAAACAAGAAGCCCGCGTGCATGAAATAAGGAAACAATATGATGGTCCTCCAGCCGAAAAGGACTACGCTGCGATTCAACCCCCAAGAGAACTTATGATGCCCGATGATGGATCTGAGCATAGATCAATTGAAGAGTTTAAAACTCTGGAATCAGAAGGCTATTTTCAAGGAATGACTCTACCGCAAGCCTAGGATCTGTATTGGGAGAAAGGATTGGATGTGGTTAAATCAGCTGAAAAGCAGCAGTCTTCCAGCAATCACTCAGCTAGAAAGCAGAGACTCCCGTGCAATACACTCCAAGAGGTTGAAGAGCTGAGTCAGGAAGGGGAAAAAGTGGTGGTAGAAGAGGTTCACAATCTCGACCAAAACCCAAAGACGTAACGTATGTAGATCCTGATAAGAAAGGCTTAATCTACTGGGCTGGATATGATCACCTTGCCAACCTAGAGGTTGAAAGGAAGAATGCTGAGGCTATAAGAAGGCAAGAAGAAGAAAATCAAAGACAAACAAGAGAATGGCTCGAGAGGAAGCAAAGGGATGACCCTGCTGCCAAATGGGCCTACCAAAAAGAAGAAGAGAGAAGAAAAGGAAAGAAAGAGGAAAAAGGATGATCCAGACGGAAGAAGATCTGAAGAAGAAAGAGGAAGGAAGCAGCAAAGGCGTTGAAGTGTTGCTGCAAACCCCTTCGTGTATTTTTGTTGTAAATACATCTATGTAAGTCTTCTGTAAACATTTATGTTTTGACATTTATACATTTATGTTTCTTTGATACCGAATGTAAACAGTTGTGTAAAGGAAAAGAATGTTATGATCAATAAAAAGATCTTGTTTAAGCATACATTCTTTGTTACTGCATTGCCTGTATGTATCTTTGCTGTTTACTTTCTTTGAATATTTTTAAGTTTTGGCATCATCAAAAAGGGGGAAATTGTTTGGAAATTTATTGAGTAGATTTTGATGATACCATGTAAAACTTTAACTAGGAAGTTGGCACCCCATTTTCCTTGTAATTTGTATTGTAATAGATGGGGCTGGAAAAGTTGAGTCAAGTCAGCTATGCCAATGATTACAAGAAGTCAACTGCGGACTATGTGAAGACACTGTTGTGTGTCAGCTGAGTAAATCCATGAAGGAAGTCAAGGACTCGACTGAAGGAGAGTCAGTTGGGGAACATCTGTAAGAAATGTCAGTCAAGTCAACTCAAGAAGCCAAGTCTCAAGTTGAAGTGACAGTTGAGTTATCCAATGACTGGAGCTGACTCAAGTCACCTAGGGTACAAACAGTAGTCTAGTCAACACAACTGACTTCGATCCGTTGATTAAAGCCAAGAATATTACTCAATATGGTAATTTGTCAAAGCTGTCAGGTCTAAAGTGTTAGTCCCGGAATTATTCCAAAGGAATGAACCAATGGGAAACACTGCACCTTGTGTCAGACACCTGCAATGCTGCGAAGATATTTAATACGAGGAAGGGTCAACATCAAGGACTGCAGACCAAGACAAGCCCATGAACACAAGTGACATCTAAAATTAGCCTATCTCTTCAACAGGCAAAATTTCAAATGTGCACTATAAAAGGCTGAGGAAGTTATTGAGAAGAGGTGACCAGAAGCACGAACAAGCAAGCAATATTCAAGCATCTAACCTGCAATATTCTCATAAACATTCAAGCAATTACTCAAGCCTGAAACTCGAAGGAAATCGATCCAACACAAGTTGTGAAGGAAAGACAACTTCAAATCTATTGAAGAGGAAACTTTTGAAAAAATCAAAGGGGTCTAATTTCCAAGCTATGATTGTAGAAAGGTTTCAGGTCGAACCATTATCAAGTTTGTTTTAGGGCTTCATGATCAAATCCAAGAACTTGAGAAGTTTGTTGAAGTAGCAAGGAAGCTGCCCTATGAATAAGCTAAGTCGCAAGAGAAGCCAACTGTGTGATCAAGGTTGTCTCAAGACTGATAACCGCTTTGTAAACTAATATGATACATAGTGGATTCCTCCAGGAGTTGGAGATGAGAGGATTAAAAGAATTACCCCATCTTCGAACCTCTATAAAATATTTGTGTCATTTACTTTCAACAAATTTACTTTCCTGCATATTCATTTTATATCTGCTGATCATATTTGCAATCCAACTGAAAAATAACTAATTGCTAAAATCAAGTGTTTAAAACAAGCTAAAATCTAATCTAAGGGTGTTAAGTCTTCCGCTATTAAAAAACAATCAGCAAAGTTAAGTATTTGGCTTGAGTAGCCGAGTTATACTATCAACAGCTCTACCGAGTCTATTGAGTGGGTAACTTAGCTGAAAAACCAATTTAGCTGTCCATCAAGGACAACTGTTTGAGTCAACTCTATTGAATTATTTTAGAAAGACTAAATCGAAAATTTGGTAAGGTTTATTCAATTCCCCCCTTCTAAACCTTACTTCACACCCCTTGGGACCTACAAGTGGTATCAGAGCAGTTGGTTCATTGAGCCTTCCGCACTGGTTACTGAACTAGATCTCTATTCTTTCAAAGAAAAGCGTTTTAAACACTTGTGTTTCAAAGTCTTTCATTTTTAAGCAAATTTATTATCATGGAAGCAATCTGACACGCATTCCCATATTCACTGTTGAAGAATTTGATGACTGGAATATTCGCATGCAAGCTTATCTCTCTGCATTACATGATGAAATGTTGCTTGTGATAGAGGACGGGCCACTGCAAATACTCAAAGTGAACACGACTGCAATAAGAGCAGCTGCAGCTGAAGGATAAGAAGCTGTTGATGAAGTTAGACTAGCCATGGTTGAAAAACCAAGGACTGAGTGGACTAATGAGGATAGAAATAAATACAACTTGGACAATGTGGCCAAGGACATACTCTACAAGACATTGGACAAATCCATGTTCAATAAAGTCAAATATTGCAAATCTGCAAAAGAAATCTATAATAAACTGACTTTAATTTGTGAAGGATCAGAACAAATTAAAGAAAATAAACTGTATGTTGCTGTTCAAAAATTTGAAAATTTCAAAATGCTTGTAGGTGAAACCTTGGATCAGCTGGATGCCAGATTCACTAAGATCACAAATGAGCTTTCAACTCTTGGGAAGGAATATACACAAAAGGAAATGTGTATGGAGATCTTAAGAAGCCTCCCAACTGAATGGGAAATGAAGGTTATGGCCATAAGACATTCAATGGACCTCTCAAGAACATCTAACCATGAACTATTCTCAGACCTCAAAGCCTATGAGTTTGAGCTGAGAAGAAAAGAGCAAGAGGAGACATTTGTACCCAAGACAGCTGCACTAATGGAAAGATAGTTGAACCAAAGGAAGCCATAGACCAGGAGGAAATTACCCTAATGGTCAAAAGATTCAACAAGTTCTTCAATAAGAAATATAAAAGAAATAAGGGTGAGACCTCCAGGAGACATTCATCTCCTTCCAAGTCAAGGGAAGACAGGCCACCCAAGAGAGTTGAGCTTCAAAGGGTTGAATATCAGAGAGCTGAAAATCCAAGAATAGAAAGAGCTGATCAAAGAGCTGAGAACCTGTGTTGGAACTGCAGACAACTTGGACACTTTGCAGTTGAATGTTCCTATCCACCAGTCAACAAATATAGGAACGAGGATGAAAGAAAAGTCTTCATGGAAAGAAGACAGGAAAAGAAGAAAGCCATGTTAGCTGCTGAGACTGTTGAGATAGTCAAGTCCAAAGAAGCAGCGGACTCAGAGAGTAGTGAAGCTGGCTACTCAAGTGACTCTGAGGAAGAGGCTATGATTTGCCTTATGGCTAAAGAACAAGATAAACCAGATCCAGAAGATGAGGTACACTCTAACTCAACTCATCCAGATTCAAGTGATAGTGATTTTGATACACACACTTCATCACCCACTGATCTTTATGATTCATTAGGCAAAATGATGAAAGATTTTGAACACATAAAATCCAGTCGAGTTCCTCAGCAAACTCCAAACAGAAAATACTCTGTGAAAAGCAAACAGAGCCACCAGAAACCCCAGAAATTTCATCAGAGAAACACACATGATGGGAATGGTAGATACTATCCAAACTATGTTGATTGTAATAATGTGAAACATCAGCAAAGACCTACGGAATACAAGCCAAAATGGCAAAGACCTAAACCTCAGCAAAGGTCATTCCAAAGGCAAAAGAGCTATTATCAGCACACTTACGCACCCACGCACTACACTCAGAAATACCACAACTACCCCAAGAAAGCAATTGCTAAAACACAAACACAGACATACAGACAAAAGAGACAGCTGTATGAACCTAAAACCCCCAAGCAATTTGCTAATGTGCACTATGATTATGGAACTGATAGATGGCAACCTCTTAGAGTCAAGTCTTTTGGCTATAGGTTGGTTGGATCATCTTATAGCACTAACCTTTCAGGACCCAGATAAGTATGGGTACCTAAGAACTGATTTCCTTGATTGCAGGTTCAGGGAACAGTTGAGTGTTAAGGAACCTGGTACATGGATAGTGGCTGTTCAAGACATATGACAGGAAATAAGAAAAATCTGCCAAGATTCAAGGAGATTATAGGTGCAAAAGTCATATTTGGAGGAAATGAAGCTCCAGGAGAAATCAAAGGCACATGATCTATCAAGAAAAATGGATTTGAAATTACAGATGTTGCTTATGTTGAAGGCCTCAACTTCAACCTGTTAAGCATCAGCCAACTCTGTGATAAAGGCTACAATGTTGAATTCAACATGGGAGTGTGCCAGATCAAAGATGCTGAATCAAATGAAATAGTGTTGCAAGGATCAAGACAGGAAGAATATGTATGTGGTAGATTGGTCTCATGCTACACCAAGCACTTGTCTGCTAGCAAAGAGCACAATCAATCAAGTTCATCGTGGCACAAGAAGTCGAAGTCATTCAATTTTAAGACAATCAACAAGATTACAAGGAGTCATCTTGTAGAAGGATTGCCAGACTCAGTGTACAAGAAAGAAAGTGTATGTGATGCATGCCAAATGGGAAAGCAAATAAAGTCTTCATTCAAGGATAAGCCAAGTCCTTCTTCAACAAGGATATTACATCGTTACATATGGATTTATTTGGTCGATTGAGCACCAAAGATAAGTGGAAAGAAATACACCCTAGTGGTGGTGGATGACTATTCAAGATATACATGGATAATCTTCATGTGTAAAAAGAAAGAAACTTTGCAGAAGTTACCTCAGCTAATGAAAAGAGTTCAAAATGAAAAGAGCCAAACCATTATAAAAATAAGATCTGACAGAGGAACTGAGTTTGTCAATGGGATAATAACTCAGTATTGTGTTGAAAATGGTATTGCTCATGAGTTATCAACTACAAGAACTCCAACAGAGAATGGAGTAATGAAATAAGGAATAGAAATCTCAAGGAAGTCTGCAAGGACCATGTTAGTGGTTGGATTGCCTAAGAGATTTTAGTCAAGCCATTAACACAAAGATGCTATACTCAAAATAGATGCATGATCAACGAGCAATTGACCAAGACTCCCTATGAGATTTGGACAGGGAGAAAGCCAAATGTTGGATATTTCAGGATATTTGGATGTAAATGCTTTATTCATAACAATGGCAAAATTAATTTGAAGGCTTTTGATGCTAGAGCTGACGAAGGTATCTTTTTGGGATACTCATCCGAGAGTAAAACCTATAGAGTGTTGAACAAGAGGACTTTGGTTACAAAAGAGTCTATCCATGTAGTTTTTCATGAACCTCATGTAAACTGAGAAGACATTTAAGAGTTAGCTGATAAGCTGAATCAGCCAACTATGCAGAAGAGTCCTTATGTTGAAGCTGAAGTAAGAGCCCTCAACCCAGATGAAGATGAGATAGCTGAATCTCAAAGACAGCTGGAAAGTCTACAGCTGAATGAAGATGAAAGAGTTGTTCAAGACAACTTAGCTGCGAGACGGCTGAATCCAGCAGACTTACTCAACGATGTGAGATGGCCGAGAGACCATCCGCCGAGTTAGTTATTGGAGATGTTAGAGATGGCATAAGAACAAGATCGAGCACAACATGAAGCTATGTTCACTTATTTTATTTTCCAGATAGAGCCTAAAGATGTGTCTCAAGCATTGGATGACACACATTGGATTCAAGCCATGCAAGAAGAGTTGAATCAGTTTGAAAGAAACAAAGTATAAGAATTAGTGCAAAGGCCAACCCATCAAAATGTTACTGGCACAAAATGGGTTTTCAGAAACTAGATGAATGAGGAAGGATCTGTTGGAAGAAACAAAGCAAGATTGGTAGCCAAAGGGTATTGCCAAGAAGAGGGTATAGATTTTGATGAAACTTTTGCTCCTGTTGCAAGATTGGAAGCAATAAGGATGTTTCTTGCTTATGCTGCACATAAGAACTTTACTGTGTATCAAATGGATGTGAAAAGTGCATTTCTAATGGACTATTAGAGGAAGAAGTCTTTGTTGAACAACCTCCAGGTTTTGAGCAGAAAACTATTGGAGATAAGGTCTATAAGCTCAAGAAAGCATTATATGGATTGAAACAAGGACCAAGAGCATGATATGATACATTGTCTCAATTTCTAACTGACAATAGATTCACCAAATGCAATGTTGATAGAACACTCTTCAGAATTCAAGATGGAGATAGTATACTGCTTGTTCAAATATATGTGGATGATATCATTTTTGGTTCCACAAATAAAGAGTTGTGTGATAAGTTCTCAAACCTCATGCAAAGTAAATTTGAGATGAGCATGATGGGGAGCTGACTTTCTTCCTAGGACTTCAAGTCAAGCAATTGAAGGATGGAACCTTCATAAGTTAAACAAAATATACCAGAGATTTGATGAAGAAATTTCGTTTGGAAGAAAAGTCTTCTGTGAAAATTCCAATGAATACTTCAATCAAGATGGACATGGATGCAGATGGCAAAGCTGTTGATCAAACCAGATATAGAGCACTCATTGGATCATTGCTCTATCTAACAGCAAGCACGCCAGACATCACCTTTGTTGCTCGCAGAGGGCTTGAAGGACATCTATGAGGCATATGTCGACTTAGCTGCGGCTTGGAAAGAAATTGCCAAGCCTGAGTGTGCTGCAAAAGTGGTCTATACGGCCAAGAAGGATTCTTTGAAGTGTATTGACATGAAACTGGAAGCTTCAATCAAGCTGTCCAAAACTAAGCGATCGTGATGGATGGTGATCATGCAGGAAAGAAAGTTAATCGGCCGAAGTTTATTTACGCAGACTCTGCGCTGTAATGTGTGAACATGACCTTTAAGGAGGATGGGTCCTTCGGATGTTCTCTGGCTATGGCCTGGTTATTGGCCATCTTATGGAGGTGAAGGGAATTGCATTATGCCATGGCAAACCCTTGCATGTCAATATGAAAAATGTTCAGAGGAAACCTCTCAGCAGCCCAGAAAATAGCCCATGTTAGAAGGGCTGATACTAGTGAGGGGGAATCAGCTGATTCTAAAGATGCAACTGAGGCTCCTCCGCCAAAGAAGAGAGTTGCGGTATCCAAGACTGCTCCTGCCCCCTCAGCCAACCTAAAGAAAGCACCTGCTCTCGCAGCCAAGTCCAAAGCTCTTGCCCATGCAGCCGAGTCACCTGCCCATGCAGCCGAGACTCCTGCCCACGCAACTGAGATAGAGGAGGAACACCATATTTCCTCCCATGTCGTAAAGAAGAAGAGGTCTGCCAAGTCAAGAAAGGCAGCTACCTCTAAGAAAAGTCCAAAAGCTTTCACTTTTGAGGAACCTGAGGATGTTGAACTAGAGGTTCCCCTGCTCCCATCCAGGAAGAGACGGATGTTCAGGCGATCTGAACTTGAAAAGACAGTTGAATCCGGTACTCAGCCAGAGAAAGAAACTGAGACTGCAGATGATCAAGAAGAGCAGTCTCCGAAAATTATTGATGTATCAAAGCAGTCTGCTGAAGGTGATCAGCAGAGATCCGCCAAAGACCCAGCTGTAAGGAAGACAGCTGAGGAAAGTGAAGCAGCTGAGACAATTAAACCTGACGTTGAAAGAGTTGTGTCCCCTCCGATAACTGATGTTGCTGCATCTGAGGAAGAGCAAGGTCTCTTACCTCCCATTTCGAAAATTGTTGATGAAGAAGATGATGATGATGATCTGATCATGTATTCTCTAGTTTATCTTGATATTCAAAGACGCTAAAGAGAGTGGATAGCATGGAAGTTGGATCACTCCAGGGTACAGTTTACTCGCCATGAGTTCATTGAAGAAGAAGAAGAGCTTCTTCGATTCCTCTGCGTAAATGATGTTTGATCTACCCTCAATGAAGAAAACTGCTTAGACGTCCTTCACATTCTCAAAGTGGAAGAAAATGAGAGAGCTACCGAGCAATACCGAGCCTTGGAGAAATACAAGATGTGTGCATTTATAGGCTCTCTAGAGAATAGTCACGAGCATCTTGATAAGCTCTCAGACAACGATGAAGACATGGATCCTACTATTGTAGCTGAGATGTTGGAAATGCATCAAGCCTTGCAGGAATCCAAAGCCATGCACAAGAAATGCTTACTAGAAGGCCCATGAGAGTCCTCTTAAACTCTTCTGCAAACTGATCCTTTGGGAGTGGCACAACAAATTGCGAAGGACATTGCTGCAGCCACGTCCCCCATGAAATCAGAAAATGGCTCCTAGGGAGATGGCGATGAAGCTGGGAAGTTGGGCACCCAAGCCAAGCCAACCCCTGAAGAAGGTGTTCTCACACCTGCCCCGGCAGCTGAACACTCAAAGGACAAAGCCACGTCTCTGGAGCAGAGTGACTCCACTCTTATTCACTCAGCTATTGTGCCAGCTGAGGGGGAAACTCTCTCCACCACTGCCGGGTTGGAGGTTGTTGTGGGAGACACATCAATGGAGTTAGGAGGCGAAGGTGAGAAAGAATTTAAAAAATAGCAGAGTGACATTGACGAAGCTCGGGCAGTTGAGTCTGTCTCAACTGAAATGTCTACTGCTTTGAATGCCGATGACGCTGCTATCATAGCTGAGGCAAAGGATGGAGAAGCCCCGGGAGTTAACAATCTAGGCTCTGAAAGTGCCAATGTCCAAGATCCCAAGACAGCTGAGTTTGTCGAAAGGAGTATCAAAAACCCTAAGATAGTTGAGACTATCGAATGGATGGTTGAAGGCCCTGCAGTAGTGGAGACTGCTGGGGGTTTTGAAGGCCAACGGGAAGTTGAGACTTCCTTTGGTAAAAGTGTTGAAATTGAGAACATTCCTCAACTTGAATGTGCTGCCACATAAGAAGTTATTGGTTCCCTTCAAGACTCCCAAGAAAACATTAATACATCATTTTTGGAATTGGAAGATGAAGCTGAGTCCGTTCAACATGATAACGCTATGATTGACACAACTGGGGATGTTCAAAAATCTCAGAGCCAAGTCAGTGAGAAGACGGCTCGCATGAGATTCAACTTTGATTATGAGCCAAGTCTCATCATCCTCCGATGAAGCTGATGATACAGCTGAGGACAAGATTACTCAATTGGAAAAACCCACTGAGACCGAGGAAGCTGTTAAGATAGTTGAGGCTCAGTCAGCTGGGCAAAACATTTCATATGCCCCAGCTGAAACCGAGTCATCTGCGTAGGCTCCCACAGCTGCAGCAGTAACGACTCCCTCAGCTCAGTCACAGGCTCCCACAGCTGTGCCCACTGCCAATGAAGCAGCCATAGTCGAGGCCCACCGAGCTGAGTTATCGCAAGCACCAGAGCAACAAGAAATACCCTATGTGCGCGATGATGGATTCCAAGACATGTTTCCCTTCTCCAAGGATTTGCCTGAATTAGAGGAAGAGACAGCTGTTGAAGGAAGGAGATACACCGTAAGGGAGGATCCAGTTATACCCACGGACACGATTATTCCAGCAGACTTCAATTCTGACGCAGAATGGCCATCAGCTGAATCTAATTTGCAAGCTGAGTTCCGTGACGTCTTCAAGAAAATCTGCGAAGAGATTGAGAAGATGGAACGTCATCAGACCTCTCTGGACTTGCGCCTAGACAATTGAGATGCCACTCTCATAACCGATCTGAGAGGCATAGTGGTGAGACTACGAGAATGGACTCAACAACAGACTGCAATGAGAAGAGAGCAAGTTCGCTATTTTAAAGCTTTATATGGAAGGATGTTCGTATGGAGTGCTGATAACTCCATGTACAAGAAAAGGATGAAGGAGTACATTGAAAGGATAAACAAGTCCCATAAGTCGGATATGGAGCTGCTACAACATTTCCACAAAATTGTGATTGCCAGACTCGAGAATAACATGAATGACAAATTCAGTCTTCTAATGCCTGAAATGAAGATCGTATCAGCTGAGTCCAAGGCAACACAATAAGAATTTCGAACCACGTATGATGTAGCAGACTCCAAGCACAACTCTACCATCAGCCGACTGGACTTTATCCTCGGAGGATTGTTCCTGGGGATACCTCTCTCCTTTGATGATGCCAAAAAGGGGAAAGAGGAGTCCCTCAAGGGTTTGAAAGAAGAGAAATTGAAGAAAGGTGATGCAGCTGATGGTGAAGGAAGTTCAAAGAAATTAAAATTGATGTTCGCTGAAACCCCTCAGCTAGGTCAAGTCAAAGCTGACATTCTCAGCAAGCTACCCATGAGATTACATGTCGAGAACGCTGTAGTGGATATGAAGGATAAAATGAAGGTCATTGAAGCTGAATTTGAGGAGTTAGTCGAGAAATAAGAAGCCCGCGTACATGAAATAAGGAAACAATATGGTGGTCCTCCAGCCGGAAAGGACTACGATGCAATTCAACCCCCAAGAGAACTTACGATGCCCGATGATGGATCTGAGTCCAGATAAATTGAAGAGTTTAAAACTCTGGAATCAGAAGGCTATTTTCAAACAATGATTCTACCGCAAACCTGGGATCTTTATTGGGAGAAAGGATTGGATGTGGTTAAAATCGGTGGTTAGCGATCTTCCAGCAGATCACTCGTTGAAAGCGAAGACTCCCGTGCAATACACTCCAAGAGGTGGAAGAGCTAAGTCAGGAAGGGGAAGAAGTGGTGGTGGAAGAGGTTCCCAATCTCGACCAAAACCCAAAGACGTAGTGTATGTAGATCCTGATAAGAAAGGCTTAATCTACTGGGCTGGATATGATCACCTTGCCAACCTAGAGGTTGAAAGGAAGAACGCCGAGACTATAAGAAGAAAAGAAGAAGAAAATCAAAGACAAACAAGAGAATGGCTCGAGAGGAAGCAAAGGGATGACCCTACTGCTAAAAGGGCCTACGAAAAGAAGAAGAGAGAAGAAGAGGAAAGAAAGAGGAAAAGGGATGACCCAGACAGAAGAAGAGCTGAAGAAGAAAGAGGAAGGAAACAACAAAGGCGTTGAAGTATTGCTGCAAACCCCTTCATGTATTTTTGTTGTAAATACATCTATGTAAGTCTTCTGTAATAAGCTCAGTGAATTTCCCTGTAATTTTCACTGTTTAAGTATCTTAGCTTAGATATACTATGTTTTGACATTTATGCATTTATGTTGCTTTGATACCGAATGTAAACAGCTGTGTAAAGGACAAGAATGCTATGATCACTAAAAAGATCTATTTTAAGCATACATTCTTTGTTACTGCATTGTCTGTATGTATCTTTGTTGTTTACTTTCTTTGAATGTTTTTAAGTTTTGACATCATCAAAAAGGGGGAAATTGTTAGGAAATTTATTGAGTAGATTTTGATGATACCATGTAAAACTTAAACTAGGAAGTTGACACCCCATTATTCTTCTAATTTGTATTGTAATAGATAGGGCTGGAAAAGCTGAGTCAAGTCAGCTATGCCAAGGATTACAAGAAGTCAACTGCGGACTATGTGAAGACTCCGTTGTGTGTCAGCTGAGTAATGTCATGAAAAAAGTCAAGGACTCGACTGAAGGAGAGTCAGCTGGGGAACAACTGTAAGAAATGTCCGTCAAGTCAACTCAAGAAGCCAAGTCTCAAGTTGAAGTGACAATTGAGTTATCCAATGATTGGAGTTGACTCAAGTCACCTGGGGTACAGACAACAGTCTAGTCAAGACAACTGACTTAGATCCGTTGATTAAAGTCAAGAATATTACTCTATATGGTAATTTGTCAAAGTTGTCACGTCTAAAGTGTTAGTCCAAGAATTATGCAAAAGGAATGAACCAATGGGAAACACTGCACCTTGTGTCAGGCACCTGCAATGCTGGGAAGACATTTAGTACGAGGAGGGTCAACATCATGTTACATAAATGGTTTTATCATGATTTTGATGATTTTGTTTTTACACCAAAACAATGTTTTTAAATGTTGTCCAAATACTCGTAAATGATTTAAAATATTTTTACTAATTTTTCGGAGTATTTCTTGAAATTCATATTCAACAAAAATTGGACAACTCCTCTGTTTTGAGGTCAACCGGTCGCTATATAGGGCAACCCGAATCTGAAAGTTATGCAAAATAGAGAACATCCTGTTTGCTGAAAAATGGGGGTTGGACCGGTCACGCTATAGGGAAACCGGTGGGGTTGGACCGGTCCCCATATACGGCGATCGGTACCTGAAGTTTAGTTCAAATTTGCAAACTTCTCTGTATTGTTTTTTTGAAGAGGCGGACCGATCCAAGGGTATGTCGACCGATCGAACCCTATGGTGACCGGTCGCCCTGTGTAAATTTTCAGTGATTTCAATATTTTCTTCTTTCTGTGCGATCGGTCGCCCTATTGTTTTGACATCAAATTCTAATCGTTGTGCAGCAGACAGCTTTTCCCTAAATTATGGGGTTGATTTCTAACAGCTATAATCTTGATTTTAATTGCAATTTTTTTTGTAGAAATCATTCCCCAAGAGAAGCCTATCCATGATCAATCATCTCCTATAAATAGAGGAAGATTTGAAGCAACACAATAAGAGAGCATACAACACAACACAACAAGAAATCTGCAAAATTGTCTAAGTTCTTATTGTCAACATTCTTGTTGTAATAGCCTAAGTATTTCACTTTCACATCTTGAGGTCTAGGCTTAATTCTTGATTACACTTGCACTCAAATTTGTATTGTTCATTATAGAGTTGTAATCTTGAATTTTTGGGTTTATCATTCAACACAAGATATCCTTGTGAGTGCTTTTTGTGGTAAGAACACACTTGGGTGATCTAGGTGTTAGGTGCAAGAAGATTGTGGTTTTCTTATTGAAGAGTGTGGTGCTCTTTGAGGTGTTGAAGAATTTGGTGTTCTTCAAGGTTGAAGATTTATGATAATCTTCACAAGGTGCCATTGAAGATTGTGGTAATCTTCTAGGGAGATTGTGGTAATCTCCAAGGTGGTGTTGAAGAAAAGTGTGGTTGAACTTCCTTCCCCCTCAGCTACATCGCCTTTCTTCAATTTCACTTCTTTCAAACCCTTGAGGGACTCCTCTTTCTCCTTTTTGGCATCATCAAAGGAGAGAGGTATCCCAGGGAACAATCGTCCGAGGATAAAGTCCAGTTGGCTGATGGTAGAGTTGTGCTTGGAGTCTGCTACATCATACGCGGTTCAAAATTCAGAGCGTGTTGCCTTGGACTCGGCTGATACGATCTTCATTTCAGGCATTAGAAGACGTCATTCATGTTATTCTCGAGTCAGGCAATCTCATTTTTGTGGAAATGTTGTAGCAGCTCCATATCCGACTTATGGGACTTGTTTATCCTTTCAATGTACTCCTTCATCCTTTGCCTATACATGAGTTATCAGCACTCCATACAAGCATCCTTCCATATAAAGCTTTGAAATAGCGAACTTGCTCTCTTCTCATTGTAGTCTGCTGTTGAGTCCATTCCCGTAGTCTTACCACTATGCCTCTTAGATTGGCTGTGAGTAGGGGTGATCACGGTGCGGTTTTGCGGTTTTTTGAGTAAATTTCAAACCGAATTGCTATATGCGGTTCGGTTAAATAAAATTTTCAAATCGCGGTTTTATGAAGTAAAACTGAAGGTGCGGTTTGGAGCGGTGGCGGGCGGTAGCGGGCGGTTTTGCGGTTTTAATTAATAATAATATTATATAATTAATAAATTAATATAATTTTGCTATGATATTTTAAAGAAATAGCCAAAGAAAAATATTATAATTGAAAAGTGATTTTTTTTAAACAAGGTGTATTTTTGTGAATAAAATGCACAAATATCTTTGATTTTTACATTCAAGGTATATGATGCAATGTTGTTTTATTTTAATACAAAACATAATGTATTGTAATAATATTAAAAGAATGTAAAATGCCTTATAATTTAGTATACAAAGTGTGAATCTAATTATATCATTCATAACATTAGTTCTTAATACAGTTATTGTCTAACTATTTAATTAAATACTAAAGAACAATATTTTCTTTTTTTTTCTTTAAAATAAGTGGATAGATTAGGATTACCATACTTTAAAATAGTAAAAAAAAATGGGATAATGGTTGATGTTTCCAGTTTTTGTTCTTGTATATATGTTTCCAGTTTTGGTCTGCTAAACAAGGTGTCCCATTTTGCTGAGACAAAATTGATGTATAATGGATGAATCAATTGCTCGTTCAATATACAGGTTGTCGGTTGGGGACATTGCCTAATCCCCTCACCCCTCATTAGGGTGGTTTATACAAAATATGTATATATATAGGGGTGCGGTGCGGTTTTGGCGGTTTTTCAAAACCTAAAACCAAAACCGCACCAACAAAGCAGTGCGGTTTCTATCTAATATTTTGAATCGCGGTTTTGGTCATATCTTATTATGAACGGTGCGGCTTGGTGCGGTTCGGGCGGTGCGAGCGGTTTTTGAAATTTTATGATCACCCCTAGCTGTGAGAGTGGCATCTCGATTGTCCAGGCGCAAGTCTAGAGAGGCCTGATGACGTTCCATCTTCTCAATCTCTTTGCAGATTTTCTTGAAGACGTCACGAAACTCAGCTTGCACATTGGATTCAGCTAATGGCCATTCTGCATCAGAATTGAAGTCTGCTGGAACAATCGTGTTTGTGGGAATAACTGGATCTTCCCTTACGGTGTATCACCTATCTTCAGCAGCTGTCACTTCCTCTAATTCAGGCAAATCCTTGGAGAAGGGAAATATGTCTTGGAATGCATCATCACGCACATAGGGGATTTCTTGTTACTCAGGTGCTTGCGATGACTCAGCTCAGTGTGCCTTGGCTGCGGCAGCTTCATTGGCAGTGGGCACAGCTGTGGGAGCCTATGACTGAGCTGAGGGAGTCATTACCGCTGCAGCTATGGGAGCTTGCCCAGATGACTCGGTTCCAGCTGGGGCATATGAAATGTTTTGCCTAGCTGACTGAGCCTCAGCTGTCTTAACAGCTTCCTCGGTCTCAGTGGGTTTTTCCAATTGAGTAATCTTGTCCTCAGATGTATCATCAGCTTCATCGGAGGATGATGAGACTTGTGGAGTTGGCTTATCATCAAAGTTCAATCTCATGGGAGCCATCTTCTCACTGACTTGGCTCTAAGATTTGTGAACATCCTCAGTTGTGTCCATCATAGGATTATCATGTTGAACGGACTCAGCTTCATCTTCCGATCCCAAAAATGATGTATCAATGTTTTCTTGGGAGTGTTGAAGGGCACCAATAACTTCTTATGTGGCAGCACCTTCAAGTTAAAGAATGTTCTCAATTTCAACACCTTTACCAAGGGAAGTCTCAACCTCCCGTTGGCCTTCAAAACCCCCAGCAGTCTCCACTGCTACAGGGCCTTCAGCAATCCCTTCGATATTCTCAACTGTCTTAGGGTCTTCGATACTCCTTTCGACAGACTCAGCTGTCTTGGGGTCTTGGACATTGGCATCCAAAGGAGTCTCAACCCCTTGGATTGCACTTTCAGAGCCCAGAGTGTTAACTCCCGAGGCTTCTCCATCATTTGCCTCAGATGTGATAGCAGCGTCCTGGGCCTTCAAAGCAGTAGACATTTCACCTGAGACAGACTCAACTATCTGAGCTTTGTCAATGTCACTCTGCTGTTTTTCAAATTCTTTCATACATTCGCCTCCTAACTCCATGTATGTGTCTCCCACAGCAACCTCCAACCCGACTGTGGTGGAGAGAGTTTCCCCCTCAGCTGGCACACCAACTTAGTGAATAAGAGTGGGGTCACTCTGCTCCAGAGATGCGGCTTTGTCCTTTGAGTGTTCAGCCGCCGGGGCAGGTGTGAGAACACCTTCTTCAAGGGTTGGCTTGGCTTGGGTGCCCAACTTCCCAGCTTCATCGCCATCTCCCTGGGAGACATTTTCTGATTGCACGGGGGACATGGCTGCAGCAATGTCCATCGCAATTTGTTGTGCCACTCCCAAAGGATCAGTTTGTAGAAGAGTTTGGGAGGACTCTCCTGGGCCTTCTAGTAAGTGTTTCTCGTGCATAGCTTTGGATTCCTGCAAGGCTTGCTGCAATTCCAACTTCTCATTCTTGGCAGCCAGGATCCATGTCTTCATTTTGTCCGAGAGCTTATCAAGATGCTCGTGACTATGCTCTAGAGAGCCTGTAAATGCGCACATCTTGGATTTCTCCAATGTAGGTCCCAAGGGGTGTGGGTGTAAGGTTTAGAAGGGGGGGTTGAATAAACCTTACCAACTTTTTGATTTAGTCCCTTTTAAATTTCAGAGTTGATGTTACTCATTTGTGTCCTTGGTGGTGACCAATTTAGTCAATCAGAGAGTAAGTCTCTCAACAGACGAATCGAATTTGTTGATGGAATAACTCATTGTTAAGACTAAATTAACTCAACTGTAGTTTGTTTTCAGCGGAAGACTTAACACCCTAAAGTTTGGTTAAGTAAAGATTTAAAGCTTGATTTAGTACTTAGAGATTATCTAATGGATAGCAAATATGTGCAGAAATAAACAGATATGATGCAAGAATTAAAGTCTTTGAAATGTAAATGACACAATAAGATTTTTATAGAGGTTCGAAGATGGGGTAATTCTTCTACTCCTCTCTTCTCCAACTCCTGGAGGAATCCACTAGGTATTGATCAAGATACAAAGTGGTAATACCGGATACAAGTCTTGATCACGGTGACTTGTTCCCTTGGGACTCGATCCTGAGACGCCTTGATCACTCGGTGGCTTCTCGCGACGACTAAGCCTTCTTCACAGGGTTTGCCTTGCTACTACTGACCCACTTGCTTAAGCTCTTTGGATTTGATCACGAAGCCCTCCAAAAGCACAAGACTTGGTTCGACCTTGAACCTTCCTACAATCCTTCGAGGAATGTAGGCCCCTTGATTTTTCAAGTATTTTCCTCTTCAACGATTGAAGTTATCTTTCCTTCACACGGTGTGAGTGTTGGATTGATGTTCTTCGTAGTGTGGGCTTGAGGATTGAGAATATTTGAGATTTGAGTTCTAATAATTGCTTGAACGTTTGTGGTTCTCGTCTATTTTTTCTCTCGAGTCATTCCTCGCCTTTTATAGTGATCTTTCAAAAATTTGCTGTTGAAGAGATAGGCTTATTTTTGAAAGTCACTTGCGTCGTTGGCTTGTCTTGTTGCGATCCTTGGAATTGCCATTTCCTCGTATGAATTGTTCTTCACCTTTTCAGAGTTCGACACGGTGTAGTGCTTCCCATTGGTTTATTCCTTTTGCACGCTTCTCGGGACTCGAGCACTTCGAGAAAGGTAGTATGGAGATATTACTTGTTTAGGTAATTCTCTTGATTTCGTGCAATGGATCTTTTTAGTTATCTCGACTTGACCGCATTTCCTTGCTTTCCCAGGTGACTTGAGTCGCCTTCCAATCATTGGATGACTCTTGTCACTCACTTCAACTTGAGACTTGGCTTTTCTTGAGTTGACTTGGTCGATACTCCACTCACTGCATCTCACCGCTTCTTGATAGAGTTCCGTCTACTCTTCTTTGCCATACTTATTTGTCTTGCGGTGAGTCTTCCTTCTAGTCTCCGGTTGTCTTCTTGCATGTTTGGGCATAGCCGACTTAACTCACTTGACCAACCCTATTTGTTACAATGCGATTTTACAACAAAATATGGGGTGCCAACTTCCTATTCTAAGTTTTACATGGCATTCATCAAAATCTAAACAATAAATTTCCTAACAATTTCCGCTTTTTGATGATGCCAAAACTTAAACCATTCAAAAATGCAAATAGCAAAGATACATACAGATAATGTATTTACATAGAATGTATGCGTAGAATCAATTCTTTTATTGATCATAACATTCTTGTTCTTTACACAACTGTTTACGGTGTATCGAGCAAACATTTGTCTACACAAAAAATGAAGAATTTATAGCTTTATTACGGAAGACTTACATAGTATGTATTTACATAATAAAATACATGAAGGGGTGGACAGCAACACTTCATCTCCTTCGTTGTCTCCTTCTTTCATCTTGTTCAGCATCTTATGTTCTTCTTCTCTTTTTCTCATCCTCAGCTGCCTTCTTCTTCTTTTCATATGCCTTCCAGCTCTTCATCTCTTCTTAATCTTTCTTGTCTTTCCTCCCATAGCTGAGTTTGTCTCTTGTTTTCTTCTTCTATTCTTTTCGCATACTCAAAGATTACTTTTAGCCACTTGCAAATTTGCTACTTGGTCAAGACCACCCAGTAGATCCCTCCTTTCTTGCCACGGATCTACGTATTCAATGTTTTTGAGGCGGAGGCCTGGTCTGAAACCTCTTCCTCCACCACGCTTCTTCCTCTACCTTGGGCGTGTATTGTCTTGGGGTCTTCTTTTTCTAGCCGAGTGACCAGCAGAGTGACTACCGGTAGTCTGCTGCTGTCGGCTTCTTCACATAATGTGAGACCCTTTTCCCAAGACAAGTCCCAAGCTTGAGCCATAGACATATTTGCAAAGTATCCTTCAGATGCGAGCGTTTTAAATTCATCAATTGATCATGGCTCTGTCCCGACATCCGAGATGGCATAAGTGTCTTTGTCACTGGAATGCCTCCATGTTGTTTCAAGATGTTCATAACTCGGGCATCCATTCTTCCTTCCACTTCCTCGATCCCCGCTTCAATTGTCTTTCTCTTTTCGAGTCATAGATATAGCAGAGTGTTGGAGTGGCGAGTCACGTGGGAGTTTTTGCGATAATGTCATTTTGTGACAAGACCTTGTTGGGGGTTTGTGCGATCATCAAGGTCACATCTTTCGATCCTTCCCCTCAACGGACTTTCCTTTCTTTTGTTTCAACACTTCCTCGATTTGTCTTTCCCTTCAATTTTGCAACCTCTTTTTCGGGCCCGGATCTCTTGTGTTTTAAGGTATTCCTCTTCCCCCTTTTTGGCATCATCAAAGGAGAGAGGAACGCCGGAAACATGTGGCAAGCAGGAAGTTGAGCCTGGCGATAGTCGAGTTCGTCTCGAGTGCGCTCCGCTACGGAGTATGCGGCACGAAATTGAGCGAGTAGCGTTGGACTCTCTTTGAAATGAGCTTCATTTCAGCCATGAGAAGGCTGAATTTTTCTGTTCATATTTGCTTCCAGGACGCCGGAGATCACTCTTATTTTGCTCACGTGACTTTATCTCGAAGTGTGAGCTTCATGCATGTGCTCAATGTGTTCTCTCAATTTCGTTTTTGCATCGGCATTCTCGGCTCTCCATACCAAAGACTTGTTGAACAATGTTCAAATATCTAGCTTGTTCCACACGCATTGTTTTCTTCTTTGTTGCCACCATTCCCCGATCCTCGATCAATTATGCCTCTCAAGTCAGAAGATTGGCATCTATGTTGTCCGATCGCATGTCCATAGAGGCCTGGTGCCTCACCATCCGTTCAATCTCAGCAAATAATGCTTTGAACACCTCCCGAACTTCATTGTTTCTTCCGATGCGGTGATGGCCCACGTTAGACGTCAAAGTCATAGTCACCGAACGATGGTACGATGGAATGACGGGAGGCTGGTCTATGAAAGCGCGCGAGTTCGTTCTCGACTCTTGAGGAGGTCGGGTACCTCCGAGAGAAAGGAAAAGATTCTATAAAGGATTCATCACCGCCAACTAGGATTTGTTCAATGATGAGCGGTGCGCGTGAGGTTCCTTTTGGAGTCGAACCTCGCTGCAGCTTGGGAGCCCGCGCATGGACTCTGTTTCTACTGGGGTCTGTTGTGAAGTGGACCCACTTGCCGAGCCTCATTTGTCTCAATAGCCGTTGGTCTCGGTGGTTGGTTTCTCCAATTGAGTGGTGGTCCTCGGCTTATCGAGATCGTCATCGGACGATGATGAGATTTCCATTGGTGGCTCATCATCAAAATTAAAGGTTTGACGAGTAGTCTTGGGATCGATTTGCTCGTGCTTGGAACATCCGCTTGGTGAGTCTTTTGGATGCATCACGGGGGATGACTCAATTTTTCTTCGTCGCGCCCGATCCCGAGAAAGGTTACATCGGGATTATCCTGGGAATCATGAAGCGCGCTTATCTCCTTTTCGGATGGATCAATGATAGCGGGAGGGATGTTCTCTACTCCAGCGATCTCGATTGCAATGAGGCCTTGACCTCCCTTTCGACGATGTCGGTGTCTTAGGGTCTTTCGTGGTGGCATCCATTGGAGTCTCAACCCCATGGATTATACTTTCATCGCCCAGTGTTAACTCCCGTGGCTGTTCCGTCTGTGCCTCGATTGCATAGCGGCGTCATTAGCCCTCGAGCGGTTGGCACCTCGGTGAGACGATCTCATTTATGCGAGCTTCGTTGATGGCAACTTTGCTGTTCGTTTGGTGTTTGTACTTTCTCCACTTCGCCTCCGGATTCGTTGTGGAGTCATCTCGCAGCATTCTCCGACCTTGCTGCGGTGGACGGATGTTCCCCCCTCGGCGCGCACCGGTGAGTGACTTGGAATGGGGTCACTCGTCTCCAAACTCCGGTTGTATCTCTTGAGTGTTTCGTAGCCGTTGGAGTAGGTGGTAAGACACCTTCATTAGGGGTTGGCTCAACTGGGGTCCCCACTAACCCGGTTTCATCGCCATTTCCCTTAATTCTTTCTTCCGAGTGAGCTGGGAAGTGGTGGCGAAACGGTGGCGATTTCTTTGAACCACTACCATTGGATCAATTTCGCTGTGTGTTCGGAGGACTCTTCGGTCCCTCCATCATGCTCTTCTCATGAAGAATTCGGATTCATGCATTGCTTGCTGCATTTGCAACTCTTCTCTGGCGGCAGCACAGAGGTTCGAGATCCTCATCACTTTTCGATAGAATATCGAAGTGAGAATGTGTATGTTCTGTGGTTCCGGTGAGAGGGCAGATCTTGGCCTTCTCTCTTGCCTCGCCTTCTTCTCGCGATCGCTCCTTCTCCTTATCCTTGAAGATTTGCAGGATATCGTGCGCTTGTCTTCATCCAAATCCGGGATCATAGAGGTCGATCAAGGAAATTCAACAGTTCTTCTTCTTCTTCTATAAACTCGGGCCATTGGAATCGTTTCTCGGATCGACTCAATTTCCACTTCCTCCACTCACGCATGACGATTTTTGATGTCCGGGTAAGGTGGGGATAGGATCATCACATCACTATCAGCTCTATTAGCTTCTTCTTGTGTCTCGGATCGTGGACTACAACTATTTCTTGATTTGCCTCTTGATCGCCTTCAGCAGAGACTTAGGCTGTTTCATCAATTACATCCGGGGACTCTCTTGTTTCAGTAGCTGGTATTTGTTCGGTGAGTGGTGACTCAGCCGGTTTCTCAAGCTCGGAGTGCTTGATGATTCTTCTTCGTCTTCTAGTTTGTACCGAGGGATTTTGGTTCGAGACAGTTTCTTTTGAGTCTTGGCGGCGGGGGCGTCTTTGGTGTCTTCTTCGAGGCTGGCCGTCTTGGCTTATCGATCTCCTCTTTTTGACGATCCGAGAAGGTAGTTGAGAGTCCTTCTCGACCGCTATTTCTTGGGCAGAGACGGAGGCTGCAGTGGGCGGGCGGTGACTGCTGCGGGCGGGAGCGAGTTTGACTTTCTTTTTTGCGCAGGAGAAAGTGATCTTCTTAGCATTGCAGCAGGGCGGCTTTCTTCTTTGGTGGAGAGAAAACAATTTGTATCTTGAGTGGTGATTCCCCCTCACTCGTGTCAGCTCTCTTGGCGTAGGCTCTCTTTTGTGCGCCGAGAGGTTTGATCTCGAACATCCTCTTGTTTACATGGAACTCCTTTCCATGTCTAAGAGGGACTCCTTTCACCTCCATCACCGGCCAATCACCAGGCCATATCCTAGGGATCCTCCAAATGTGCCATCTTCCTTGAAGGATTTGTTCCGTACATTTTGGCATAGTCTCTTTGTAGACAAACTCAACCAGATTTATTTTCCTTTCTTGATGATTGCCGCCATCACGATCAACTTTGCTTTTGTGAAGTTGGTCAAAGCCGCCAAATTTGATGTCAATACATTTGGCAACTATGTCCAACGACTTGTGATAATCCTCCTTTGACCTCTTGTTTTCTTTGTGTAAATTATTTTATCGGTGTAGTCGGGCTTGGCAATTTCCTTCCAAGCGGCGGCCAGGTTTACATCACCGTTAATTTCGATGCTCCTTCCGTTGGTAGTGAGCGGTGTTGAAACCATATCCTTGGCAGAGATGGTGAACTTCCTTCCGTGAACAGATGACTTTATCCCTTCGTCGTGAATCTCAGCGTTCACGTAGAATTGTGCGACCTCCTCCACATAGGTCATTTGATATTCCAACGTCAGAAATGGTTTCAGCCCGGACGTTTCGAGCTTTTCAGCGATTTTCTTTATGGGGGCGTCATCGGACCCCTATTTCACCATGCCGTCGAAATCCACAGTAGACCCGGTGTGGATTTGTTTTCCTAACTTGACAAAATTATAGGTTGGTGCCATCCTTCAGGATTTTACCGAAGTAAACTTAGAGATTGATTTGAAGATAGATAGGGTTTTGAGAAAATTTTTTGCCTTTGCTTCTGAGAGAGAGAGATGAACAGTTTTGGTAGTGTGTGAGAGAAACGGACGAAAATGGTTTAAGTATGGTTTATGAAAGGACGTGCGGGTGATTTTAGAAATGTGATCAAAATCAACGGCTTAGATTTTGCACGTCGATTTAGCATTTAATGTCTCGTATTTAATGCGGCAGCATTTATATCCAATCATAAGCTTGGTGTGCGACTTTTTGTGTACACATCATCATTATGCGACGTCATTCTTAAAAACATTCCCGCTTAGTAAAACGCATTGCGTTTTTGTCACTTTGCTCATAAATGACTCGGCTTATCCCTTAGTGATTTAACTCTTCTTCTCACGAGTTCTCTTAGTGACTGGCTTCTATCGGTGACTCGGTGTAGTTGTCTTTTTTCGTCTGGTGATTTACTTAGGCGATTTGTGAGTTCAGCTCATTTTCACTTTTTGTGTTTCATTTCTTTTCTTTGAGTCTTTTGAGTGTTAACTCAGCTCAATTAACCCTAATTCATGCTTGAGTTCTTCAAATCTTGACTCACATAATGGTTTTGTGAAGATGTCAGCCAATTGTTTATCAGTTGAGATGTATTCTGTGATATCTGACATCGATATGCTTTGTTCTTGAGTGCAACACAGGATTTTGAGTAATGGCAATTGCACTTGTGTTATCACACATGATTGGAATTTCTTTTTCCTCAACTTCATAGTCTCTTCTTTGTCTCATCCATAGGACTTGGGCACTTGTTTGCCAGCCTATGTATTCTCGCTTTTGTAGAGGTGGCTATTGAATTTTGCTTCTTGCTAAACCAGGAAATCAGCCTGTTTCCTAGCATTTGACATGTGCACGAGGTGATTTTTTCATCAACTCGCATCCGATAATAGTCAGTCGAATAGCCAATTAGCTTGAATCCACCTTCCTTTGGATACCATAAGCCAACTTCTTGGCTTCCTTTCAAGTATCTCAATATTCTCTTAGCTGCTTTGTCATATGGCTCTCTTTTGGAGCAGATTGAAATCTTGCACATACACCTACCAAACAAAGGTGATGTCGCTTTGCTTCTTTGTGAGATAGAGCAATGATCCAATAAGTGCTCAGATCTTGTTTGATCTCTGACCTTGCCATCTGCATCCATGTCCATTTTGTCGATGTATTCATTGGTATTTTTCTGAAGACTTCTCCTCCATACCAAATTTCTTCATTAAATCTCGGTGTATTTTGTTTGACTTACGAAGGTTCCATCCTTGAGTTGTTTCACTTGGAGTCCAAGGAAGAATGTTAGCTCTCCCATCATGCTCATTTCAAATTTACTTTGCATGAGGATTGAAAATTTTTCACATGACTCTTTGTTTGTGGATCCAAAAATGATGTCATCCACATATATTTGAACAAGCATATATACTCTTTTTGTCTTGAATTCGAAAAGTGTTCTATCTACTTTTCCTTTTGTGAATCCATTTTCGATTAGGAATTGTGACAAGGTATCATACCATGCTCTCGGGTGCCTGTTTCAATCCATACAAAGCTTTCTTGAGTTTGTATACCTTATCTCCAAGAGTCTTCGCTCAAATCCTGGAGGTTGTTAAACATACACTTCTTCTTCCAATAAACCATTTAGGAATGCACTTTTTACATCCATCGATATACAATAAAATTCTTGTGAGCAAAGCATAGGCAAGAAACATCCTTATAGCTTCCAATCTTGCTACGAGGGCAAATGTTTCATCAAAATCTATCCCTTCTTCTTGGCAATATCCTTTGGCTACTAATCTTGCTTTGTTTCTTACCACAGAACCTTCCTCGTTCATCTTGTTTTACGAACACCCATTTAGTACCAATTACATTTTGATGTGTGGGTCTTTGAACTAATTCCCATACTTTATTTCTTTCAAAGCGATTGACTCTTCTTGCATAGCTTGAATCCAATGTGTGTCATCCAATGCTTGTAACACATCTTTGGGCTCTATTTGCGAGATGAAGCATGTGAACATAGCTTCTTGTTGAGTTCGGATCTCGTTTTGACACCTTCTCTTATATCTCCAATGACAAGTTCTCGTGGATGGTCTCTCGGCCATCTTACATCGAGTTGGAGTAAGTTATTGGATTCGATCGTCTTGGTTGTGTTCTTTGTGATCGCTCTCTCGTAATCACTTAGCCGCAAATTTTCCATTGTTTTTGAGATTGACTATCTCATCTTCTTCCTCGAGTTTACAATTCTTTCAAACCAAAGATAGGGACTCTTGACATGGTTGGTTGATTTCGCTTGTCGTTGATTCTTCTATGTTTCCTCCATTAACATTTGGTTCATCGAACACCACATGGATGGATTCCTCTGTAATCATAGTCCTCTTGTTGAGTATTATGTAGGCTTTGCTTTCGACTTGAGTATCCCAAGAAAATACCTTCATTAGCTTTAGCATCAAACGCCTTTAGATTATCTTTGCCATTGTTGTGGATGAAGCATTTACATCCAAATATTCTCAAATATGCAACATTAGGTTTTCTCGAGTCCACATCTCATAGGGAGTCTTTGTCACCGTCGGTTTATCATACATCTGTTTTGAGTGTAGCAATTTGTGTTGATTGCTTGACCCAAAATCTTTTTGGTAACCCTGCTTGACTAACATGGTCCTTCTTTGTTTCTTTGAGAGTTCTATTCTTCTTCTTTCGCAACTCCATTCTCTTTGTGGAGTCCTTTGCTTGATAGTTCATGACCAATACCATTTTCAATACAATGCGAGTTATTATTTCATTGACAAACTCGGTTCTCTGTCGATCTTATTTTGATAATGGTTTGGCTCTTCTCGTTTTGAATCCTCTTCATCATCTGTGGTAGTTTAATACAGTTTCCTTCTTCTTACACATGAATATTGTCCATGTATATCTTGAGTAGTCATCTACTACCACCAAGGTGTATTTCTTTCCACTTATCTTTGTTTGGTTCCTTTGGGCCAAATAGATCCATATGTAGCAGATGCAATATTCTTGTTGAAGATGGACATGTCTTTTCTTTGAATGAAGATTTGATTTGTTTTCCCTTCGACATGCATCACATATACTCTCCTTCTTGTATCTCGAGTGCGAAGTCCTTCCACAAGATTACTTCTTGCAAGCTTGTTAATCGTTTTGAAATTCGGGTGACTCGACTTTTTTGTGCCACAAACCAACTTGATTAATTTGTGCTCTTTGCTAATAGGCAGTGTTGTGTGTAGCGGTTGACCAATCTACTACATACATGTTCTTTTATCCGCATCCTTGCAACACAACTTCATTCGATTTAGTATCCTTGATTTGGCATATACCCATGTTGAATCCAACATTATAGCCCTTGTCACATAGTTGGTGATGCTTAGCAAATTGAAGTTGAGTCCTTCGACATATGCAACATATGTGATTTCTAATCCATTCCTCTTGATGGATCCAATGCCTCTTATTTCACCTGGAGCTTCATTTTCTCCAAATATGACTTTTGCTCCTTTAACTTCCTTGAATTTTGACAGATTTTTCTTGTTTCTGTCAATATGTCCGGAGCGACCACTATCCATGTACCAGGTTCCTTGGCACTTTCGGTTGTTCCTTGAACCGCAATCAAGGAAATTAAGTTTTAGGTACCCATACTTATGCGGGTCTGAGGGGTTAGAATTGTAAGATGATCCAACCAACTTATAGCCAAATGATTTGACTCTAAGGGGTTGCCATCTATCAGTGCCATAATCATAATTAATCTTGGCAAATTGCTTGGGGATTCTAGGTTCATACAATTTTGTCTCTTTTGTCGTATGCTGCATATGTGTTTTGGCAATCGCCTTCTTTAGGTAATTGTGGTGTCTTTGAATGGAGTGCCTAGGTGCATATGTGTCTTTGATGAAAGCTCTTATACTTTTGGAATGGCCTTTCTTGAGTTCTAGGCTTTTGCCATTTGGGCTTATATTCCATAAGTTTATCTTTGATAGTTCACATTATTCCAATCACTTGGCTTGGATATTTTCTACCATTCCCATCATATGTATTTCTTTTATAGATTTTACGGGGTTTTTGGTAGCTCTGCTTCTTCTTTACAGAGTATTTTTTGTTTGGAGTTTTTGAGGAACTCGGTGAATCTCTTCTCATTTGTCTTTCAGTAAGCACTCAATCAGGTGTTTTCCTTTTCCTTTATAACCAAGGCGCAGTTTGCTTGTAATTGTGCTTTGGATTGAATGTGTGTGCAACATTTAGAGTTTTGGATTTTTAGACTCTTCATTGCTTGAAGATCCTTTTTCCAAAATTACTCTCGAAGTTTGACATATCACGAGAGGAGTTAAATCTAAGCTTTGTCTTGTCTCCACATTCTCTTTGACTCATAATAAGATCATCTAATGATTTAGATGCCTTAGTAAATGAGGCAATAACATTTTTGAGGTCATTCTCCTCTTTTCTATGGCGGCAATTTCTCGCTATTAGCTTGGCTTTTTCAAAGCCTTTAAACTCTCATTCTCATCGGCTATTTGACTTAGAGTACTCGGCTCCTTAGTCATTTGTGAGTTTTGGCTCTTGAGTAAATTTGTTTTCCTCATTTAGTAGTGTGAGGATTTAATGTGTTCAAAATCTTTCATCATTTTGCCTAATGAGTCATAAAGATCGTGGGTGATGAAGTGTGTGTGTCACATCACTATCACTAGAATCCGAGTTTGATGAGTTAGAGTGTACCTCATCTTCTTGGTCGAGTTGATCTTGTTCCTTGGCCATCAAGCAGAGATCAATGCTTCTTCTTGAGTCACTTGAGTAGTCACTTGATCGCTTGCTCTCAATCATTGTCTCTCTTGACATTTGTTTGTGATCTCTGCGACCAACATTGCCTTTTTCTTTTCTTGTCTTCTTCCTCCTCGAAGACTTTTCTTTCTTCCTCATTTCGTATTTGTTGACTACGAGGATATGGGCAATCAATGGCGTAGTGACATGGTTGTCTCTGATTCAAGCATAGATATTTAACCTTTTGATCGAGCTCTTTCCATTCTTGGATTGTCGACCCTTTGATATTGACTTTTTGATGATTTGTTCTCTTGGTTGGCCTATCGTCCCTTGACTTGGAGGAGCGAGTGTCTTCTGGAAGATTCGCCCTTGCCTCTCTTGTAGTTCTTATTGAAGAACTTGTTGAACCTTTTAACCATCGGGGCTATTTCTTCGGATCAATGGCTTCTTTGACCTCGGCTCTCTTCCCATCTTTAACAATTAGAGCGGCTGTTTTGGGTACAGCTTGTCTCTTCCTGGTCTTTTCTTCTCGGCTCAAACTCGTAGGCTTTGAGGTCCGAGAATAATTCATGGTTGGATGTCTTTGATAGGTCCATGGAATGTCTTAGTGCCATGACCTTCATTTCCCATTGGTGGAAGACTTTTTAGGATCTTCATACACATTTCTTCTCGTGTATATTCTTCTCCAAGTCTTTGACTCGTTGGTGATTTACGTGAATCGAGCATCCAATTGATCTAGGTTCTCTCCGAGATCATTTTGAAGTTCTCAAATTTCGTATGACCCACCGATAATTTGTTTTCTTTGATTTGCTCACGAGCCTTCACAAATCAATGTTAGTTTGTCCCATTTCTTTAGCCGTTTTGCATGATTTGACTTTGTTGAACATGGCTTTGTCCAGGGATTTGTAAAGAATGTCCTTGGCCACATTGTCCAAGTTATATCTTTTTTGTCATCATTTGTCCATTCGGCTCTTGGTTGTTCGATCATAGCTAGTCCGGGAGCTATATCCTCTTCACCTTCACCTTGACTCTTCTTCTTACAGTGTGTTCACCTTTAAGATTTGAAGTGGCCCATCTTCTATCACTATCCACATCTCATCATGCAATCGATAGATGAGCTCGCATACGAATTTTCCAATCATCAAATTCTTCAATTGTGAACATAGGGATGCGTGTCAAATTTGCTTCCATGATAATAACTTTTAATGATAAAAAGAGTTTTGAAAGTTTAAGTACTAAAGCAGACTTTGAAAAGTTTGGAGATCTAGTTCAAGAACCGTGTCGGAAGGCTCAATGAACCAACCGCTCCGATACCACTTGTAGGTCCCAAGGGGGTGTGGGTGTAAGGTTTAGAAGGGGGTTTGAATAAACCTTACCAACTTTTTGATTTAGTCCCTTTTAAATTTGAGTTGATGTTACTCATTTGTGTCCTTGGTGGATGACCAATTTAGTCAATCAATAGAGTTAGTCTCTCATGAGACTCAATCGAGCCATTGATGGAATAACTCATTTGTTAAGACTAAATTAACTCAATCAGTAGTTTGTTTTATTGGAAGACTTAACACCCTTAAGTTTGGTTAAGTAAAGATTTAGAGCTTGATTTAGTACTTAGAGATTATCTAATGGATAGCAAATATGTCCAGTAAATAAATGAGATATGATGCAAGAATTAAAGTCTTTGAAATGTAAATGACACAATAAGATTTTTATAGAGGTTCGAAGATGGGGTAATTCTTCTATTCCTCTCTTCTCCAACTCTGGAGGAATCCACTAGGTATTGATCAAGTATACAAAGTGGTAAGTCCGGATACAAGTCTTGATCACACACGGTGACTTGTTCCCTTGGGACTCGATCTGGAGACGCCTTGATCACTCGGTGGCTTCTTGTACGACTCAAATTCTTCACAGGCGGCTTTGCCTTGCTACTCTGACCCACTTGCTTAAGCTCTTTGGATTTGATCACGAAGCCCTCCAAAAGCTCAAGACTTGGTTCGACCTTGAACCTTCCTACAATCCTTCGAGGAATGTAGACCCCTTGATTTTTCAAGATTATTTTCCTCTTCAACCGATTGAAGTTATCTTTCCTTCACGGTGAGTGTTGGATTGATGTTCTTCGTAGTGTAGGCTTGAGGATTGAGAATATTTGATTTACGAGTTCTAATAATTGCTTGAACGTTTGTGGTTCTCGGGTCTATTTTTCTCTCGAGTCATTCCTCGGCCTTTTATAGTGATCTTTCAAAAATTTGCCCGTTGAAGAGATAGGCTTATTTTTGAAAGTCACTTGCGTCGTTGGCTTGTCTTGTTGCGATCCTTGGAATTGCCATTTCCTCGTATGAATTGTTCTTCACCTTTTCGAGTTCGACACGGTGTAGTGCTTCCCATTGGTTTATTCCTTTTGCACGCTTAAGGGACCGAGTGAGCACGAGAAAGGTAGTATGGAGATATTACTTGTTTAGGTAATTCTCTTGATTTCTCGTGCAACGGATCTTTTTAGTTATCTCGACTTGATTGCATTTCCTTGCTTTCCCCAGGTGACTTGAGTCGACTTCCAATCATTGGATGACTCTTTGTCACTTCAACTTGAGACTTGGCTTTTCTTGAGTTGACTTGATCGATACTCCACTCATCCGCATCTCACCGCTTCTTGATTAGAGTTCCGTCTACTCTTCTTTGCGATACTGGTTGTCTTGCGGAGTCTTCCTTCTAGTCTCCGGTTGTCTTCTTGCATGTTTGGGCATAGTCGACTTAACTCGGCTTGACCCTATTTGTTACAATGCGGTTTACAACAAAATTGGGGTGCCAACTTCCTATTCTAAGTTTTACATGGCATTCATCAAAATCTAAACAATAAATTTCCTAACATCCAAGGCTCGGGCTTGCTCGGCAGCTCTCTCATTTTCTTCCTCTTTGAGAATGCGAAGGATGTCTAAGCAGTTTTCTTCATTGATGGCAGATCGGACATCATTTACGCAGAGGAATCGGAGAAGCTCTTCTTCTTCTTCAATGAACTGAGGGTGAGTGAACTGTACAATTGAGTGATCCAACTTCCATGCTCTCCACTCTCTTAAGCGTCTTTGAATATCAGGATAAACTGGAGAATACATGATCAGATCATCACCATCATCATCTTCTTCATCTACAGTTTTTGGAATGGTAGGTAAGAGTCGTTGCTCTTCCTCAGATGCAACAACATCAGTTATAGGAAGGGAGATAACTCTTTCAACATCAGGTTCAGTTGTCTCGGTTGCTTCAGTTTCCTCAGCTATCTTCCTTGCAGCTGGGTCTTCGGCGGATCTCTACTGATCACCTTTAGCAGACTGCTTTGATACATCAATAATTTCTGGAGACTGCTCTTCTTGATCATCTACAGTCTCAGTTTCTTTCTCCGACTGAGTCGGATTTAGTTATCTTTTCAAGCTCAGATCGCCTGAATAGCCATCTGTTCCTGGATGACAGCAGGGGAACCTCTAGTTCAAGATCATCAGGTTCCTCAAAAGTGAAAGCTTTTGGACTTTTCTTAGAGGCAGCTACCTTTCTTAACTTGGCAGTCCTCTTCTTCTTTATGATAGGGGAGGGAATATGGTGTTCCTCCTCTATCTCGACTGCATGGGTAGGAGTCTCGGCTGCATGGGCAGGTGACTCGACTACATGGGCAAGGGCTTTGGACTTGGCTGCGGGAGCAGGTGCTTTCTTTGGGTTGGTTGCGGGGCAGGAGCAGTCTTGGATACCACAGCTCTCTTCTTTGGTGGAGGAGTCTCAGCTTCATCTTCAGAATCAGCTGATTCCCCCTCACTGGTATCAGCCCTTCTAACATGAGCTCTTTTCTTGGCTGCTGAGAGGTTTCCTCTGAACATTTTCATATTGACATAGAAGGGTTTGCCATGGCGTAATGCAATCCCCTCCACCTCCATAAGATGGCCAATAACCAGGCCATAGCCCAGAGAACATCCAAAGGACCCATCCTCCTTAAAGGTCCTGTTCAGCACATTCTGGCAGAGTGTGGTGTAAACAAACTCAGCCCAGTTAACTTTCTTTCCTTGCATGATCGTAGCCATCACGATGAGCTTTGTTTTGGACAGCTGAGTGAAGCTTCCAGATTTCATGTCAATGCACTACGAGATGACATCCATCAGCTTATGATAGTCGTCCTTCAAGGAATCCTTCTTGGTCGTATAGACCACTTTCGCAGCACACTCAGGCTTGGCAATTTCTTTCCAAGCCGCAACTAAGTCGACATTTGCCTCATAGATGTCTTTCAAGCCCTCCGCGGGCAACAAACAGTGCTCAACGAGGTCTTTTGCAATCAGTTTGATGACCTTGTTGTGGACGAAAGATTTGATTTCGTAGTCCTGCACTTCTGCATTCACATAAAACATAGCGACCTCCTCGAGGTACGTATGAGTGTACTCCATTGTCCAAAAGTTCTTCAGGCCGGACTTCTCCAACATCTCAGCTATCTTCTTGACTAGGGTCTCATCGATACCCTACTTGATCATTCCTTCAAAATCCACTGAAGAACTAGTGTGGATTTGCTTTGAGGGCTTCACGAAATCGTAATTTGGGGCCATTTCCAGAAATTTTACCGATTAAAATACGAGAGAACTTGCTTGAAATAACTAGGGTTTGCAAAAGGTTTCAGAGAGAAAATACTTTCTTTGCTTGAAGATGAATAGTTCATGTGAGGAGAGAGAAATGCGAAGTTCCGTATATAAGGGACGTGAAAGGACATATTTTGGATTTTGAAATTTTGATCAAAATCAATGGCTAAGATTAGAACGTCAAAACCTCATTTAATTTCCCGCATTAAATGCAGCAGCATTTATATCCAATCATATGGCTTACTGTGCAGCTTTTACTGTGACCGTCATTATTACGCTGACGTTATCCTTAAAAACATTCCTGCTCAATTAAAACGACTGCATTTTTGTCACTTAGCTCATAAATGATTCAACTTATATCCAAGGTGACTTAACTCTGCTTCTCTCGTCTCATGAAGTGACTCAACTGTCAGCTAACTCGATACAGCTGACTTTCCAATAAGGCTGTTTCACTTGGCTAAAATGTGAAACTTGCTCTACTTCCATTTTCTCATCTTCTTTCTCTGCTGATTGAGTCTTCTGAGTTTCAACTCAGCTCAATTAATCCTAACTCATTCTTGAGCTCTTCAAACCTTAATTCACATAGAGGATTTGTGAATATATCAGCTAACTGTTTATTAGTTGAGATGCATTCCAAGGTGATGTTTATCTTTTCAACATGGTTTCTTATGAAATGATATATGACATCAATGTGTTTTGTTCTTAAATGCAACACAGGATTTTGAGTGATTGCAATAGCACTAGTGATATCACACATAATTGGAATTTCTCTTTCTTCAATATCGTAATCTCTCGGTTGTTATCTCATCCATAAGACTTGGGCACAACAACTGCCCGCAGCTTTGTACTCTGCTTCAGTTGTGGATGTGGCAATTGAATTTTGTTTCTTACTGAACCAATCTATTTCCGAGCATTTGACATGTACCTGAAGTACTCTTCCTGTCAACTCTACATCCAGCATAGTCTGAGTCTGAGTAAACAATCAGCTTGAATCCACCTTCCTTTGGATACCATAAGCCCACTTCATGGCATCCCTTCAAATATCTTAGGATTCTCTTATTTTGCGATCATGTGGCTCTCCTTTGGTGCAGATTGAAATCTTGCACATACACCTCCGCAAAGGTGATGTCCGCCTCGCTTCTTTGTTAGATAGAGCAATGATCCAATGAATTCTCTATATCTGGTCTGATCAACAGCTTTGCTATTTGCATCCATGTCCATCTTGACTGAAGTATTCATTGGAATTTTCACAGAAGACTTCTCTTCCATACAAAATTTCTTCATCAAATCTCTGGTATATTTTGTTTGACTTATGAAGGTTCCATCTATCAATTACTTGACTTGAAGTCCTAGGAAGAAAGTCAGCTATCCCATCATGCTCATCCCAAATTTACCTTGCATGAGGTTTGAGAACTTGTAACACAGCTCTTTATTTGTGGAACCAAAAATGATATCATCCACATATATTTGAACAAGCAGTATACTCACTCCATCTTGAATTCTGAAGAATGTTCTATCAACTTTGTCTTTGGTGAATCCATTGTCAGTTAGAAATTGAGACAATGTATCATACCATGCTCTTGGTGCTTATTTCAATCCATATAATGCTTTCTTGAGCTTATTGACCTTATCTCCAATAGTTTTCTGCTCAAAACCTGGAGGTTGTTCAACATAGACTTCTTCCTCTAATAGTCTATTTAGAAATGCACTCTTCACATCCATTTGATACACAGTGAAGTTCTTATGTGCAGCATAAGCAAGAAACATCCTTACTGCTTCCAATCTTGCAACAGGAGCAAAGGTTTCATCAAAATCTATATCCTCTTCTTGGCAATACCCTTTGGCTACCAATCTTGCTTTGTTTCTTACAACAGGTCTTTCCTCATTCATCTTGTTTCTGAAAACCCATTTTGTGCCAATATCATTTTGATGGGTGGCCTCGCACTAATTCCCATACTTTGTTTCTTTCAAACCGATTGACTCTTCTTGCATGGCTTGAATCCAATGTGTGTCATCCAATGCTTGAGACACATCTTTAGGCTCTATCACGGGAAATAAAACAAGTGAACATAGCTTCATGTTGTGCGGATCCGGTTCTTATGCCATCTCCAACGTCTCCAATAACTAACTCGGTGGATGGTCTCTCGGCCATCTCACATCGAGGTTGGAGTAAGTGCTTGATTCAGTCTCGCGGCTAAGTTGTCTTGAACAGCTCTTTCATCTTCATTCAACAGACTTTCCGGTGTCTTTGAGATTGACTATCTCATCTTCATCCAGGTTGAGGGCTCTTACTTGACTTCAACATAAGGACTCTTCGCATAGTTGGTGATTGACTTATCGCCTAACTCTTAAATGTCTTCTCAATTTACATGAGGTTCATGAAAAACTACATGGATAGACTCTTTTGTAACCAAAGTCCTCTTGTTCAACACTCTATAGGTTTTACTCTCAGCTGAGTATCCCAAAAAGATACCTTCATCAGCTCTAGCATCAAAAGCCTTCAAATTATATTTGCCATTGTTATGAATAAAGCATTTACATCTAAATATCCTGAAATATCCAACATTTGGCTTTCTCCCTGTCCAAATCTCATAGGGAGTCTTGGTCAATTGCATGTTGATCATGCATCTATTTTGAGTATAGCATGATGTGTTAATGGCTTCAGCCTAAAATCTCTTAGGCAGTCCAGCTTCAGCTAACATGGTCCTTGCAGCTTCCTTGAGAGTTTTATTCCTTATTTCAGCTACTCCATTCTGATGTGGAGTTCTTGCAGCTGATAACTCATGAGCAATACTATTTTCAACACAATACTGAGTTATTATCCCATTGACAAACTCAGTTCCTCTATCAGATCTTATTTTTATAATGGTTTGGCTCTTTTCATTTTGAACTCTTTTCATTAGCTGAGGTAACTTCTGCAAAGTTTCCTTCTTTTTACACATGAAGATTGTCCATGTATATCTTGAATAGTCATCCACCACCACTAGGGTGTATTTCTTTCCACTTATGTTGGCTCGCTCAACTGGACCAAATAAATACATATGCAACAGATGTAATATCCTTGTTGAAGAAGGACTTGACTTATCCTTGAATGAAAACTTTATTTGCTTTCCCATCTGGCATGCATTACATACACTTTCTTTTTTGTACACTGAGTCTGGCAATCCTTCTACAAGATGACTACTTGCAAGTTTGTTGATTATCTTGAAATTTAGATGACTCGGCTTCTTGTGCCCACGACCCAACTTGATTAATTTTGTGCTCTTTTGCTAGAGACAAGTGCTTGGTGTAGCAGTAGACCAATTTACCACATACATATTCTTATGTCTTGATCCTTGCAGCACTACTTCATTTGATTCAGCATCTTTGATCTGGCTCACTCCCATGCTGAATCCAACATTGTAGCCTTTATGACAGAGTTGCCTGATGCTTAACAAAGTTGAAGTTGAGGCCTTCAACATAAGCAACATCCGTGATTTCCAATCCATTTTTCTTGATAGATCATGTGCCTTTGATTTCCCCTAGAGCTTCATTTCCTCCAAATATGACTTTTGCGCCTCTAATCTTCTTGAATCTTGACAGATTTTTCTTGTTTCCTGTCATATGTCTGGAACATCCACTATCCATGTACCAGGTTCCTTGGCACTCGGCTATTCCCGAACCTACAATCAAGGAAATCGGTTTTTAGGTACCCATACTTGCAGGTCTGAGGGGTTAGTCTTTATAAGATGATCCAACCAACCTGTAGCCAAAAGACTTGACTCTAAGAGGTTGCCATCTATCAGTGCCATAATCATAGTGCACATTAGCAAATTGCTTGGGGTTTTTAGGTTCATACAGTTGTCTCTTTTGTCTGTATGCATGTGTTTCTGTTTTAGCAATTGCTTTCTTGGGGTAGCTCTTTTACCTTTGGAATGACCTTTGCTGAGGTTTAGGTCTTTGCCATTTTGTCTTGTATTCCATAGGTCTTTGCTGATGTTTCACATTATTCCAATCACTATAGTTTGGATGGTTTCTACAATTCCCATCATATGTATTTCTTTGATGAAAGTTCTGGGGTTTTAGGTAGCTCTGTTTGCTTTTCACAGAGTATTTTCTGTTTGGAGTTTGCTGAGGAACTCGGCCAGATTTCTTCTCAACTGTCCTCTCAGTATACTCAACTGGCTATTTTCCTTTCCCTTTGTATCCAAGGCCAGTTTGTTTGTGATTGTGCTTTGGAGTGAATGTGGGTGCATCATTTGGTGTTTTGGATTTTTGAGATGCTTCATTACTTGAAGATCCTTTTTCCAAAATCACTCTTGGAGTTTGACTGTGCACAAAGGAATTAAATCCTATGCATATCTTATCTCCACATTCTTTTTGACTCATAATAAGATCATCCAATGATTTGGATGTCTAGGTAAATGAGGCAATCACATTTTTGAGATCTTTTTCCCTCTTTTCTATAGCAGTTAACTCTACTATGTTCTTGGCATTTTCAGCCTTCAGCTTAGTGTTCTCATCAGCTATGTGACCCAGAGTACTCAGCTCTTTAGTCAGCTGTGAGTTTGTGCTTTTAAGCTGGCTATTTTCCTCATTAGAATAGTGTGTGAGGATTTTATGTGTTCAAAATCTTTCATCATTTTGCCTAATGAATCATAAAGATCAGTGGGTGATGAAGTGTGTGTATCACAATCACTATCACTTGAATCTGAATGAGATGAGTTAGAGTGTGCCTCATCTTCTTGATCTGGTTGATCTTGTTCTTTAGCCATAAGGCAAATCATAGCCTCTTCCTCAGAGTCACTTGAGTAGTCAGCTTCACTACCCTCTAAGTCTGTTGCTTCTTTGGACTTGACTGTCTCAGCAGCCTCAGCAGCTAACATGGCTTTCTTATTTTCCTGTCTCCTTTCCCTAAAGAATTTTCTTTCTTCCTCGTTCTTATATTTGTTGACTGGTGGATAGGAACAGTCAACTGCAAAGTGTCCTGGTTGTCTGCAGTTCCAACACAGGTTCTCAGCTCTTTGATCAGTTCTTTCTATTCTTGGATTATCAGCTCTCTCATATTCAACCCTTTGATGCTCATCTCTCTTGGGTGGCCTGTCTTCCCTTGACTTGGAAGGAGATGAATGTCTCCTGGAGGTCTCACCCTTATGTCTTTTATAGTTCTTATTAAAGAACTTGTTGAATCTTTTTACCACATGGTAATTTCCTCCTGGTCTATGGCTTCCTTTGGTTCCACTATCTTTCCATTAGTGCAGTTGTCTTGGGCACAAATGTCTCCTCTTGCTCTTTTCTTCTCAGCTCAAACTCATAGGCTTTGAGGTCGGAGAATAGCTCATGGTTAGATGTTCTTGAGAGGTCCATTGAATGTCTTAGGGCCATAACCTTCATTACCCATTCAGTTGGGAGGCTTCTTAAGATCTTCATACACATTTCCTTTTGTGTATTTTCCTTCCCAAGAGCTGAAAGCTCATTTGTAATCTCAATGAATCTGGCATCCAGCTGATCCAAGGTTTCACCTGCAAGCATTTTGAAATTTTTAAATTTTTAAACAGCAACAGACAGTTTCTTTTCTTTAATTTGTTCTGATCCGTCACAAATTAAAGTCAGTTTATTCCAGATTTCTTTTGCAGATTTGCAAGATTTGACTTTATTGAACTTTGTTTTGTCCAATGTCTTGTAGAGTATGTCCTTGGCCACATTGTCCAAGTTGTATCTCTTTCTATCCTCATTAGTCCACTCAGTCCTTGGTTTTTCAACCATGGCTGATCTAGCTTCAGCAACAACTTCTTTTCCTTCAGTTGCAGCTGCTCTCATTGCAGTCGTGTTCACTTTGAGTATTTGCAGTGGCCCATCCTCTATCACAAGCAACATTTCATCATGTAATGCAGATAGATGAGCCTGCATGCGAATTTTCCAATCATCAAATTCTTCAACAGTGAACATTGGAATGCATGTCAGATTTGCTTCCATGATAATAACTTTGCTTAAAAACGAAAGACTTTGAAACACAAGTGTTTAAAACGCTTTTTTTGAAAAGATAGAGATCTATTTTAGTAATCAGTGCTGAAGGCTCAATGAACCAACCACTCTGATACCACTTGTAGGTCCCAAGGGGTGTAAAGTAAGGTTTAGAAGGGGGGTTGAATAAACCTTACCAAATTTTCGATTTAGTCCTTTTAAAATAATTCAACAGAGTTGACTCAAACAACTGTATCCTTGATGGGCAGCTAAGTTGGCTTTTCAGCAATGTTACCCACTCAATAGACTCGATAGAGCTGTTGATAGTATAACTCGGTTGCTCGGGCTGTTTGGTTTTTAACAGCGGAAGAGTTAACACCCTTAGATTAGATTTTAGCTTGTTTTAAACACTTGATTTTTGCACTTAGTTATTTTTCAGTTGGATTGCAAATATGATCTGCAGATATAAAATGAATATGCAGGAAAGTAAATTTGCTGAAAGTAAATGACACAAATATTTTATAGAGGTTCGAAGATGGGGTAATTCTTCTAATCCTCTCTTCTCCAACTCTTGGAGGAATCTACTATGTAACAGATCAGTTTATAAAGCGGTGAACATTCTGGAGACAGCCTTGATCATACAACTGGCTTCTCTTGCGACTCAGCTTCTTCACACGGCTGCCTTGCTACTTCAGCTGACTTCTCAAGTTCTTCGATTTGATCACGAAGCCCTCCAACAAACTTGATAATGGTTCGACCTGGAACCTTTCTACAATCCTAGCTTGGAAAGTCGACCCCTTTTGTAACGACCCGAATTTATTTAATTTCGTTATGATAATATTTAATTATTTTATTAGATTATTCTAGATTTTATAATGACTTTATTTTATTTGGGTTTTATAACATTCTTTGGGCTCTTATTTGCACTAGAGTTTTAACCAAGCCCATACTGTTGGTAAGGTAATTAGGCCCATATATGCTAAACCTAGCCCAATTAGAAGTAGGTTAAAACACAGATATAAGATACGTAAATCACACACATTGAGAACACACAGAATAGACGCCCAAGGGAGAAAAGAATCGGCCAGAGGGAGAAAAGTAAGAGAGGTGATTTCTCCGACGCGATTGATTCGCAAGAGGCCTGAAAAGGATTTTTCTACCCCTAAGTCGAACAGGCAAGTAATCTCTAAGTTTTTCTTGTTGAATTATTAAGGTTTATCTGAATCGAGATTGCCGTGTTAGTTATTGTCGATCAATGGTTTGGAGTTAAATTTTATCTGAAGACGGACATGCAGATGAACAAATAATTTGGAAATCAATTCATCATTAATCTGTCTCGCCGAGTCACCGCAGACATGAAATTCCACTTCGATCTTTATTCTTGAACAAGCAAAAAATCTACTTGTACTGTTCGGCGTATCCCTATAGGTTCAGAGGTTAAGGGTGTCAAGTTTTCACCTAATAATAGTTAAAAAGCTTCTACTGTCTTTGCATGATAATGATGAGTTCTTTTAATCTCATGTGTCTAATATATATATATATATATATATATATATATATATATATTATATAATGTAAGATTAGTAGTGTGCAGTAAGATTTTATATTGGTTTCATAAGTCTTAATCATGTGATATGGTCAGATGCTATTAAAATTGGTAACATATATATACCTGTGTATGGAATGAATGAATGAATTATATGTGTAACTTGATTGCTTTAGGAATTGAATAAGGTAAGTATTTAATTTCCCTAATTAATTGAATATAGGATTTTTCCCTAATTAATTGAATGTAGGGTTTTCCCTTAACTAATTGGATATAGGGTTTTCCCTTGACTAATTGAATGTAGGGTTTTCCCTTAACTAATTGAATATAGAGTTTTCCCTTGACTAATTGAATGTAGGGTTTTCTCTTAACTAATTGAATGTAGGGTTTTCTCTTAACTAATTGGATAGAGGATTTTCCCCTTGACTAATTGAATGTAGGGTTTTCCCTTAACTGATTGAATATAAGGCTTTCCCTTAACTAGTTGGATATATGTTTTTCCTTGATCAGTTAATTGTAGTGCTTTATTCTTAAATTGTTCAAGCTAATGTGTTTTCATTTAATTGCTACGCGTTTATGTTATTCTTGCGTTCAATGAAAAGTTGCATCACTTTCATGCATCATGTTAAATGTACGTTCATAGCATTTCACGAGCATACAAAGAATAATAGAGTTAAGTTTGAAGGATTAGAATTAATAATGTTTTTCAAAAGAAAATGGGTGCACATTGTTCTATGATGCTGGAGTGAGTGGGATATGGGCGCGGGGGACCGGCATTCCGAAAATGTGCCGCTTGCGGCTAATGTAAATGTTCAAAGGAAAGGTCCTTCGGGCAAACGAATGGAAATGTGCCTTCGGGCAAAATGTCACCAAGTGAGCTCGCGTCCTAAGAACATTTTATGAAAAGAAAGAAAGAGAAAGTTTTAAGTATGTACACGAAAGGACTTTAAGTAAAGAAATTATACGGTTTAACCAAGTTTAGTCATTGCATTAAACACGCATTCATGCATGAGATTACTTGTTGAACCCTTTAAGCTCATTCCACGAATATTGTTTTTTTTCCAGATAAGAATAATGAGGAGGAAGGAGATGGCGGGGCGCAGTGACTCAAGAACCCATGTCCTTTAGTTTAGCTTATGTTTTTGTTGAGTTGACTTATTAGTATATTTAATGTTGAACGTCGTTTTATCTTTCAGTATGATTGTTTTGGACTAATAGTTTTTAGTATTTATTTCCGCTGCAAGGTTTTCGAACTATGTAGGTATTTTATTATCCCGTATTTTTAAGGATTTCTTTAGAGTATTTTCATTGATTATTTTTCACATTAAAATTTAAGTAAGCTAGAAAAGGGCGCTACATTTAATGGTATAGGAGCCTAGGATTTTTAAAATCGATTCTGTAGACTTGAAAGAGAGTTGATTTATGAAAAAAAAATTAAATTTAAAAGTCAACAAGTCATGGGTTCCAAGTCGCGCTCCGAGCATCTCCCTCCGCAATTTGGTAAGTTTTACGTTTATTGTGATTTTGACTATGTGTGTGTCTTTATGACATGTGTGCCTTGTGTGAATTTTAATTGTTAGCTTGCTTTTAATAAGTGATGAATGAATTTCATGTATAGTTAAAGAGACACTATTCTAAGATTTTTAGAACATAAAGATTCTTTCGTTTGATTAGTTTTTCTTATGTTCTTAGTATAGATATGCCTAGCACTATCCGTACCCCCACTAAAGATGAATTAAGAACTAGAATAGATAAAGAACGTGAATTCAAAGCCTACAAGATGACGTTTTCCACTATAATGTATTATATTATGCTTCGATGGATCGATACCGAAATAGAATTTATTTTATTGTTGCAATTAGTTAACGAACCTTATGAACCTATAACAGCTAACCAATCATGAGTCGCAATACTCGCGCTACACACAATGACGGCAATGGTACCAATAATAACAACAATGCTCAAGGGACCCCACTGACTGTCGAGGCCCTTGTTCAAGCATTGGCTACTTATGGCCAGAATGTTCAGCAGGCAGTGAAGCTCCAGAAAGGAACCGCCTATCGGATTTCCTTAGGTTATCCCCGCCGTCATTTGTAGGAACCACAGATCCTATTGAAGCTGAAGGGTGGCTTACGGAGATGAGAAAGATATTTCCGTTATTGATTGCAGACCGACGAGGAACAGTTAACTATGCAACGTTAAATCGCAAGGTGATGCACATGGTGGTGGAGGATGGTACAACGCGGATTGAGGGTGACACACGCCCTTTTACTTGGAAGAGGTTTACGGAGGTCTTTAATGATAAGTATTTTCCCAGAAGTGTCCGTCAACAGAAAGAAAGGGAGTTCGTACGGCTAGAGCAGGGGAGCCGTACAGTGGCTCGATGAAGTCGAATTTGCTAGGTTATCCAAGTTTGCTCGACTTAGTTTCTCGAGGAACGGAGGGCTCGACGATTTGAGGAGGGATGCGCCTCGGATCAAGCTTGCGTGGCACCGTTTGAGCTCATTACGTACCGTGAAGTTATCAACAAGGCTATGTTGGTGGAAAAGGCTCAAGCAGTTAATCGAGAAGAGATGAGGATTCATCAAGGTGGACCAAACTTTAAAACTGGAAACACAAAGATGTGGAATAACAATGGTCAGAAAAGGAAACAAGTGCAGACTCCACAAGGTGCTCCACAGAATAAGCAACCGATGATTGTTTGTGCAAAGTGTGGGAAGACACATTTGGGTGAATGTTTGCAAGGTTCCGGAGCTTGCTTCCATTGTAAGAAGCCTGGACACATATCGCGATATTGCCCGGATAGGAAGAAGCCAGCCCAGGCTCGAGTATTTGCTATGACTCAAGCTGAAGCAGATGAAGCAACAGACGTAGTGGTTGGACCTTTGAATGTTTGTGGTATACCTGCTTTTGTCCTAATTGATTCTGGAGCTTCGTACTCCTTCGTGAACTCCAAATTCGCTAAGAACCTGTCTAATTATACCTCTTCATCGGACACACACTTCAATGTATTGACCCCCTTAGGAGATATCATGAACTCAACCCTTGTGTACACTAATTGTCCGGTTACTATTGATGGGAAGGAGTTATCTGTTGATCTTATTGGGTTGGATATCCATGACTTTGATGTCATTTTGGGAATGGACTGGTTGTCGAAGCACCATGCAACGATCGACTGTCGAGCTCGAAGGGTCATATTCAATCATCTTCAGGACTCCCAACCGTTCTTCCAAGGAGTTTCAATTAAACCCACTATCCCTATCATCACGGCTATGAAAGCTCAAAAACTCATGAACAAAGGTTGCGAAGCATACTTGACCTTAATAACTGAGGTTCCTAAGGAACGCCCCTCCATTGACCAAATCCCTATTGTTTGTGAATACCCCGATGTTTTTTCGGAAGATATTAATGGCGTTCCGCCAGAGAGATAGGTGGAATTTGTTATAGAGTTGGTGCCTGGGACAACTCCGATATCCAAGGCACCATATCGGATGGCCCCTGCAGAATTGAAAGAACTCAAGGAGCATTTGCAAGATTTTTGGATAAGGGATTCATTAGGCCGAGTTTCTCACCTTGGGGTGCACCAGTTCTTTTTGTTAAAAAGAAGGATGGATCGATGAGATTATGCATTGACTACCGTGAACTCAATAAGGTAACCATCAAGAACAAGTATCCTCTCCCCAGAATTGAGGAGTTATTCGATCGCTTCGTGGTCTTTGGGTATTTTCCAAGATCGACCGAGGTCAGTTACCATGTGAGCGCATTCGAGAGGAAGACATTTCAAAAACCGCATGTTCTCGGTATGGTCATTACGAATTCCTAGTCATGCCTTTTGGTTTGACTAATGCCCCAGCCGCATTCATGGACCTAATGAATCGAGTCTTCTCAGATTACCTCGATCATTTTGTTATTGTTTTTATTGACGATATCCTTATCTATTCCCAAACAAAGGACGAGCATGAACGACACTTACGCCTAGTTTTGCAGAGGCTCCGAGAGAAGAAGTTATTCGCGAAATTCAGTAAGTGTGAGTTTTGGTTGGACAATGTTCCTTTCTTGGGCCACATTGTCTCTCGAGATAGGATTTCCGTGGACCCTAGTAAGGTTGAGGCGGTTTAACATTGGCCAACACCCGCGAACGTAGGAGAGGTTCGTAGCTTCCTTGGGTTAGCTTGATACTACAGAAGATTCATCGAAGGTTTTGCAAGGATCTCCGCACCACTAACCCAACTAATGAGAAAAAATGTTAAGTTTCAGTGGGACGATAAGTGTGAAAGGAGCTTCACAGAGTTGAAAGAGAGATTGACGACGGCTCCTGTCCTTACGTTGCCGAATGGGGTCGATGGGTTCATTATCTGCAGTGCAGTGATGCTTCACTAAAGGGTTTAGGGTGTGTCCTAATGCAACAGGGGAAGGTAATTGCATATGCTTCCAGACAATTGAAAGATTACGAGAAAAATTATCCAACTCACGATCTGGAGTTAGCAGCCGTGGTTTTTGCTTTGAAGGTATGGCGGCATTACTTATACGGGGCTAAATGTGAAATTTACACTGATCATAAAAGCCTCAAATACTTCTTCACTCAAAAAGAGCTTAACATGAGGCATCGCAGATGGCTTGAATTAGTAAAGGACTACGATTGTGTTATCAACTATCATCCGGGGAAAGCTAACGTGGTGGCAGATGCTTTGAGCCGTAAGGGTCGAGGGACTATTCTTGCCTTGGAGACGATTCAAAAGCCACTACTGAAAGACATGCAGAGCATTGAGTTGGAAATTGTATCTCAAGAGAAGTCGAGGTATTTGGCTACCCTAACCATACAACCGTCGATTTTTGAAAGAATGAAAGTTGTACAGCTGAATGATCCAAAGTTGGTAAAGATTCGTTCAGAGGTTGTTGAAGGAAAACGTGATGACTATGTGATAACGGCAGATGGGGCATTACGTTTGGGCACTAAGCTGGCAGTTCCGAACAACGAAGAGTTGAAATTAGAGATTTTGAAGGAATCTCATAACGCCCCTTACTCCATACACTCCGGGAGCACAAAAATGAAGCACGACCTCAGTAAGCATTTCTCATGGGTCGGCATGAAGAACGATGTGGCAGCATATGTTCAGAGATGTCTTACTTGTCAGCAAGTCAAGGCAGAACACCAGAGGCCTTCTGGTCTATTGCAACCACTGATGATTCCTCAGTGGAAGTGGGAGCGCGTGGGCATGGATTTTGTTGTGGGACTACCAAAGACAAAGGTGGGATTCAACTCTATTTGGGTTATAGTTGATCGACTCACTAAGTCTGCACATTTCTTACCAGTAAAAAAGACGTACAATATGGAGAAATATGCAGAGCTGTACATATCTGAGATAGTTCGATTGCATGGGGTACCATTATCCATTATATCGGATAGAGACCCTAAGTTCACCTCCATGTTCTGGAAAAGCCTACACCGAGCCATGGGTACTCAGTTGAGTTTCAGTACAGCTTTCCACCCTCAAACCGATGGCCAATCGGAGAGAACAATTCAAACACTTGAGGATATGCTCCGAGCTTGTGTGATAGATTTTAAGGGTACTTGGGACAATTTTTTGCAGTTAGTGGAATTTTCATACAACAATAGTTATCAGGCCTCCATCGGAATGGCTCCCTATGAAGCGTTGTACGGGAGAAAATGCCGATCACCAGTCCATGGGATGAGGTCGGTGAAAGGAAATTGATAGGCCCAGAGTTGGTACGACAAACAGCCGAAGTAGTTGAGAAGATTCGGCAAAGAATGAAAATTGCTCAAAGTCGACAGAAGAGCTATGTTGATAAGAGAAGAAAGCCACTAGAATGTGCAGTAGGAGATGCGATTTTTCTTTAGGTAGCACCAATGAAAGGAGTCATGAGGTTTGGAAAGAAGGGAAAGTTAAGCCCTCGCTACATTAGGCCATTTGAAATCTTAGAGAGAATAGGCGATTTAGCATATCGAATCGCCCTACCCCCAGCATTATCGGGAGTGCACAATGTTTTCCATGTTTCTATGCTGAAAAAGTACATTCCGGACCAATCACACATCTTAAGCTACGAGACAATTGATCTTCGTGAAGACTTAACATATGAAGAGAGGCCAATGAGAATCTTGGATAGAGTCGAGAAAGAGCTTAGAAGAACAAAGGTCACATTAGTCAATGTCTTATGGAGGTATCACGCCATGGAAGAAGCCACGTGGGAGCGTGAAGATGAGATGCGCGTTATATACCCCCAACTTTTCGGTAAGGATTAAGTTTTTCTTTCGAGGCTTATTTCTTTCAATCATATTTCATACTTATTTGTACTTAACAAGTTTCGAGGACGAAACTTTTTATAAGAGGGGGAGGATGTACACACTACAACATAAATGATATTAGGTAGCACTTTTATGGCGCTGCACTTGCCCGTGCTACCTATAGTCTAAAGTATCACTTTTATTAGCTTTTAGTAACACTTTTTCTAAGTGTTACATTAAGTTTTCTATTGGTAACACTTTGAAGCAATATTTCTAAAGTGTTACATATGAATCTTATGTAACACTTTTTTGTAACACTTTTTATATTTCTAACACTTTAAAAAAAATAATATTTCTAAAGTGTTACATATGAATCTTATGTAGCACTTTTTTTGTAGCACTTCGTAGAAATACTATTTTTTGTCACCAAGTAGATTCGAACCCATGACCTATTATGTATGGAAGTGACAATTTGCCACTAAGCTAAGTCGATTCTTATTACGACTTTTGCTTTGTTTTATATATACACATACACACACACACACACACACACACACACACACATATATATATATATATATATATATATATGTATATATGATATATTTTATATAATAAATATTATATTTTATAATATACGTATTAAATTATATTATACACTGTATATATCAAATTTTACATTGTATAGTATATAGTTTAAAAATCATATTATATTATATGTTAAAGGACACAACAAATTAAAAATATCAAATATATATAAAATAAATTTATCGACTGATAAATATTCAATCGGTAAAAATAAAAAATGTATAAAAATATAAAATTAATTTACTGACAGATAAAAAAGTTCTAACAGAAAAAAAAATAATAAAGAAAATAACAAAAAACTAATTTACCGACGGAAAAAATTCCTAAGTAATTACCGACAACATCAATTTTCATTGGTAATTTTTTTTAAAAAGGTAAAAAAATATTAAAAAATGTTAACGTTGAAATTGGTCTGCGTTAGTAAAATTTAAAAAATAAATAATAATAATAATAAAATATATACATGAGCATTTTCCGTCGGTATTAAGACGGAATTAATTGCCTTCGTAAAAAATAAAAAAATAAAAGCAAAACTAAAATACTTTGTAAAACGAAAACAAAATTCAATTAAAAAAAATAGAGTATATGATGTCTACATTTTTTAGGTTTGGTGATCAATTAATTAAATAAATATTTGACATGATTTAATGATAGTTATATAATTTTGTGTTACTAAAATATAGCTTAAAAAGTGTTACAATCAATAAAATATAGTGTTGCCAAGAGTGCTTCTTAAATAAAGTGATACCTATTTGTGTTACAAAATAAAAAACAAAAACAAAGTTATACTTAAAAAGTGTTACTTATATAAAAGTGTTACATATAAACGTTACATATTGATAAAAGTGTTATCTATTTGCGTTACAAAAGAAATAACCAAAAAAAGTGATACTTAAAAGTGTTACTTATATAAAAGTGTTACATATAAGTGTTACATATTGATAAAGTGCTACAAAAATGTTACATAAATATTGTAATGTAAAAAGTGTTACAAACATGTGTTACATATGTACCTTATGTAAAAAGTGCTACAAAATTTGTGTTACCTAATGTCATTTATGTTGTAGTGTGTAACGACCCGAATTTATTTAATTTCATTATGATAATATTTAATTATTTTATTAGATTATTCTAGATTTTATAATGACTTTATTTTATTTGGGTTTTATAAAATACTTTGGGCTCTTATTTGTACTTGAGTTTTAACCAAGCCCATACTGTTGGTAAGGTAATTAGGCCCATATATGCTAAACCTAGCCCAATTAGAAGTAGGTTAAAACACAGATATATGATACGTAAATCACACACATTGAGAACACACAGAATAGACGCCCAAGGGAGAAAAGAATCGGCCAGAGGGAGAAAAGTAAGAGAGGTGATTTCTCCGACGCGATTGATTCGAAAGAGGCCTAAAAAAGATTTTTCTACCCCTAAGTCGAACAGGCAAGTAATCTCTAAGTTTTTCTTGTTGAATTATTAAGGTTTATCTGAATCGAGATTGCCGTGTTCGTTATTGTCGATCAATGGTTTGGAGTTAAATTTTATCTGAAGACGGACATGCAGATGAACAAATAATTTGGAAATCAATTCATCATTAATCTGTCTCGCCGAGTCGCCGCAGACATGAAATTCCACTTCGATCTTTATTCTTGAACAAGCAAAAATTCTACTTGTACTGTTCGGCGTATCCCTATAGGTTCAGAGGTTAAGGGTGTCAAGTTTTCACCTAATAATAGTTAAAAAGCTTCTACTGTCTTTGCATGATAATGATGAGTTATTTTAATCTCATGTGTCTAATATATATATATATATATATATATATATATATATAGGATATGGATCAAATAGGTCCTCCCATTTGGGGTGAGTCCATAGGACCCAATCCTAACCATAGATTAATATTTTTGGGTGGTCCAGATTTTTAGGGGGTTTTATATTTATTTTTTTTATTTCAACAACTAAAAAGGGTAGGGTGGTCATTTTATAATATAGAATCAGTTATTGAGATTTGATGAGATCTCAATCACGTTCAATTTATTTCCTCTTTTCACGCGGCACGTGGTTTCAGTTATTGAGTAACTTATATCCCTCATGTTCACTTTTATTTTATCTCCAGTGTATTCTATTGTTAAATGCTTATGTAATATAATCATATTGCATGTGTAGTATAACCATATTGCATGTGTAATTTAATCATATTTGTATTGCATATGTAGTGTATATTTGTTGCTTATGTAGTATAGGGTTGTTGCTTATTACTTGCTTATATAGTTAATATATTTGTGTTGCATATGTAGTGTATATTCGTTGCTTGTGTAGTATAAGTTTGTTGCTTATGACTTGCTTATGTAATTAAAGTATCTGTGGTGCATTTGTAGTGTATATTCATTGCTTATGTAGTATAGACTTGTTGCTTATGTAGTATGGGTTTGTTGCTTATGACTTACTTATGTAGTTAATGTAATTGTGGTACATACGTTGTGTATATTCGTTGCTTATGTAGTATAGGCTTGCTGCTTATGTAATATGGGGTTGTTGCTTATGACTTGCTTATGTAGTTAATATATCTGTAGTGCATACGTAGTGTATACTCGTTGCTTATGTAGTATAGACTTGTTGCTTATTTAGTATGGATTTGTTGCTAATGACTTGCTTATGTAGTTAATATATCTAAAAGCACCATGACACATCTATATAAGCAACAAATTACATTTTCATAAGAAAAATGAATGATTTTTCATAGTAGTATGTTGAAGAAGAAGCAGTAGGTTTGTTACGTGATTTTGTTTTGAGATTTGGAAGGATTGCGTGAATCCCATGAATATTGATTTGAGAGGATGACTAATTTACCCCGTGTTTTAATTAACAAGCTTGTAATTTATAATTTTGCCTCTTAAATCGCAACCCTTGAAAAAAATTAGATATATGGCTAGGATTGGTCCCTATGGACTCACCCTATGAGGTGGTCTCATATAACCCTCTCCCTATATATATATATATATATATATATATATATATATATATATATATATATATATTATATAAAGTAAGATTAGTAGTGTGCAGTAAGATTTTATATTGGTTTCATAAGTCTTAATCATGTGATATGGTCAGATGCTATTAAAATTGGTAACATATATATACGTGTGTATGGAATGAATGAATGAATTATATGTGTAACTTGATTGCTTTAGGAATTGAATAAGGTAAGTATTTAATTTCCCTAATTAATTGAATATAGGATTTTTCCCTAATTAATTGAATGTAGGGTTTTCTCTTAACTAATTGAATATAGAGTTTTCCCTTGACTAATTGAATGTAGGGTTTTCTCTTAACTAATTGGATGTAGGGTTTTCCCTTAACTAATTGAATATTGGTTTTCCCTTGACTAATTGAATGTAGGGTTTTCTCTTAACTAACTGGATATAGGGTTTTCCCCTTGACTAATTGAATGTAGGGTTTTCCCTTAACTGATTGAATATAAGGCTTTCCCTTAACTAGTTGGATATATGTTTTTCCTTGATCAGTTAATTGTAGTGCTTTATTTTTAAATTGTTCAAGCTAATGTGTTTTCATTCAATTGCTACGCGTTTATGTTATTCTTGCGTTCAATGAAAAGTTGCATCACTTTCATGCATCATGTTAAATGTACGTTCATAGCATTTCACGAGCATACAAAGAATAATAGAGTTAAGTTTGAAGGATTAGAATTAATAATGTTTTTCAAAAGAGAATGGGTGCACATTGTTCTATGATGCTGGAGTGAGTGGGAAATGGGCGCGGGGGACCGCCGTTCTGAAAATGTGCCGCTTGCGGTAATGTAAATGTTCAAAGGAAAGGGCCTTCGGGCAAACGAATGGAAATGTGCCTTCGGGCAAAATGTTAATCGGGTTCCAAATAACAAGACCCACTGCGATCCTGATTAGAACAATGTGTCACCAAGTGAGCTCGCGTCCTAAGAACATTTTATGAAAAGAAAGAAATAGAAAGTTTTAAGTATGTACACGAAATGACTTTAAGTAAAGAAATTATACGGTTTAACCAAGTTGAGTCATTGCATTAAACATGCATTCATGCATGAGATTACTTGTTGAGCTCTTTAAGCTCATTCCACGAATGTTGTTTTTTTTCCAGATGAGAATAATGAGGAGGAAGGAGATGGCGGGGCGCAGTGACTTAAGAACCCATGTCCTTCAGTTTAGCTTATGTTTTTGTTGAGTTGACTTATTAGTATATTTAATGTTGAACGTCGTTTTATGTTTCAGTATGATTGTTTTGGACTAATAGTTTTTAGTATTTATTTCCGCTACAAGGTTTTCGAACTATGTAGGAATTTTATTATCCCGTATTTTTAAGGATTTCTTTAGAGTATTTTCATTGATTATTTTTCGCATTAAAATTTAAGTAAGCTAGAAAAGGGCGCTACACCTTTGATTTCTTCAAAAGTTTCCTCTTCAACAGATTTGAAGTTGTCTTTCCTTCACAACTTGCGTTGGATCGATTTCCTTCGAGTTTCAGGCTTGAGGAATTGCTTGATTGTTTATGAGAATATTGCAGGTTAGATGCTTGAATATTGCTTGCTTGTTCGTGGTTCTTGTCACTTTTTCTCAATAACTTCCTCAACCTTTTATAGTGCACATTTGAAATTTTGCCCGTGAAGAGATAGGCTAATTTCAGATGTCACTTGTGTTCGTTGGCTTGTCTTGGTCTGCAGTCCTTGATGTTGACCCTTGCTCGTATTAAATGTATTCGCAGCATTGCAGGTGCCTGACACAAGGTGCAGTGTTTCCCATTGGTTCATTCCTTTTGAATAATTCTGGGACTAACACTTTAGACCCTACAACTTTGACAAATTACCATATTGAGTAATATTCTTGACTTTAATCAACGGATCTAAGTCAGTTGTCTTGACTAGACTGATATTTGTACCCCAGGTGACTTGAGTCATCTCCAGTCATTGGATAACTCAACTGTCACTTCAACTTGAGACTTTACTTCTTGAGTTGACTTGACTGACATTTCTACAGTTGTTCCCCAGCTGACTCTCCTTCAGTCGAGTCCTTGACTTCCTTCAGTCGAGTCCTTAACTTCCTTCATGGCATTACTCGGTGACACAGCGAGAGTCTTCACATAGTCCGCAGTTGACTTCTTATAATCCTTAGCATAGCTGACTTGACTCAGCCTTTCCAGCCCTATCTATTAGAATACAAATTACATGAAAAATGGGGTGCCAACTTCCTAGTTTAAGTTTTACATGGTATCATCAAAATCTACTCAATAAATTTCCTAACGACTATAGTGTCTTTCAAGAGTCTATCCATGTGGTTTTTGATGAACCTAATGTGAATGGAGAAGACATTGATGAGTTGGCTGATAAGATGAATCAACCAACTAAGTAGAAGAGTCCTTATATTGAAGCTGAAGTGAGAGCACTCAACCCTGATGATGATGAGATAGTTGAATCTCAAAAAGGCATGGTGGAAGGTCTACAATTTGAATGAAGATGAAAGAGTCTGTTCAAGACAACTTAGTCGCGAGACGGCTAAATCCAGCAGACTTACTCCAACCAGATGTGAGATGGCTGAGAGACCATCCACCTGAGTTAGTTATTGGAGATGTTAGAGATGGCATAAGAACAAGATCCAGAGCACAACATGAAGATATGTTCACTTGTTTTATTTCCCAAATAGAGCCTAAAGATGTGTCTCAAGCATTGGATGGCACACATTAGATTTAGGACATGCAAGAAGAGCTGAATCAGTTTGAAAGAAACAAAGTATGTGAATTAGTTCAAAGACCTACCCACCAAAATGTTATTGGTACTAAGTGGGTATTCAGAACAATATGAATGAGGAAGGATATGTTGTAAGAAACAAAGCAAGATTGGTAGCCAAAGGGTATTGCCAAGAAGAAGGTATATATTTTGATGAAACCTTTGCTCCTGTTGCCAGATTAGAAGCAATAAGGATGTTTCTTGCTTATGCTGCACATAAGAACTTCACTGTATTTCAAATGGATGTGAAGAGTACATTTCTAAATAGACTGCTAGAAGAAAAAGTCTATGTTGAACAACCTCCAGGTTTTGAGCAGAAAACTATTGGAGATAAAGTCTGCAAGCTCAAGAAAGAATTATATGGATTGAAACAAGCACCAAGAGCATGGTATGATACATTGTCTCAATATCTAACTGATAATGGATTCACCAAAGGCAAGGTTTATAAAACACTTTTCAGGATTCAAGATGGAGAGAGTATACTGCTTGTTCATATATATGTGGATGCCATCATTTTTGGTTCCACAAACAAAGAGCTGTGTGACAAGTTCTCAAACCTCATGCAAGGCAAATTTGAGATGAGCATGATGGGAGAGCTAACTTTCTTCTTAGGACTTCAAGTCAAGCAATTGAAGGATGGAACCTTCATAAGCCAAACTAAGTATACCAGATATTTGATGAAAAAATTTGGTATGGAAGAGAAGTCTTCTATGAAGATACCTATGAATACATCAGTCAAGTTGGACATAGATGCAGATGGCAAAGCTGTTGATCAAACCAGATACAGAGCCCTCATTGGATCATTGCTCTATCTAACAAAGAAGCCAGGCGGACATCACCTTTGCAAAGAGGTGTATGTGCTAGATTTCAATCTGCATGCACCAAAAGAGAGCCACATGATTGCAGCTAAGAGAATCCTAAGATATTTGAAGGGATGCCAAGAAGTCGGCTTATGGTATCCAAAAGAAGGAGGATTCAAGCTGGTAGGTTACTCAGACTCAGAATATGCTGGAAGTAGAGTTGACAGGAAGAGTACTTCAGGTACATGTCAAATGCTTGGAAATAGGTTGATTTCTTGGTTCAGCAAGAAACAAAACTCAATAGCTACATCCACAGTTGAAGCAGAGTACATAGTTGCGGGCAGCTGTTGTGCCCAAGTCTTATGGATGAGACAGCAGCTGAGAGATTATGATATTGAAGAAAAGGAGATTCCAATTATGTGTGATAACACTAGTGCTATAACAATCACTCAAAATCCAGTGTTGCATTCAAGAACAAAGCACATTGATGTCAGATATCATTTTATAAGAGATCATGTTGAAAAGAAAGACATCACTTTGGAATACATATCAACTGATAAGCAGATAGCTGACATATTCACAAAGCCATTATGTGAATCAAGGTTTGAAGAGCTCAAGAATGAGTTAGAATTAATTGAGCTGAGTTAGATTACTCAGAAGACTCAATCAGCAGAGAAAGAAGATGAGAAAATGGAAAATGAGCAAGTTTCACATTTTGAACCAAAGTGAAAAGCTGAGTGGGAGAAGACAATTTTATGTGTCGAGTTAGGCGACTTGGTGAGTGATGATATGTGGAGAGAAGCAGAGGTAAGTCACTTTGGAAGAAAGCTTAATCATTTATGAGCTAAGTGACAAAAACGCAGTCGTTTTAATTAAGCGGGAATGTTTTTAAGGATGACGTAGGCGTAATGATGACTGTCAGTACAAAAATTGTACAGTAAACCATATGATTGGATATAAATGTTGTTGCATTTAATGTGGGGAATTTAATGTGGTTTTGAAGGCTTAATCTTGATCGTTGATTTTGATCAAATTTTTCAAATTCCAAAAACCGTCTTTCACGTCCCATATATACAAAATTTACTTTCTCTCTCCTCACACGAAACTTACTCGTCTTCAGCAAGAAAGCTTTTTCTCTCTCCAAGCAAGTGAAACCCTAATTCTTCAAGTTCAAGTTTTTTCAAGTTTTATTTGGTTAAAAGTTCTAAAAATAGCTGCAAACCATGATTTTGTGTTGCTATCCGAGAAGATCCACACCAGAGCGTCCATGGATTTTGCTGGAATGATCAAGCAGGGTGTTGATGGTGCCCTGGTGAAGAAAATAACTGAAAGTTTTGAAAAGTCCGGTCTGAAGGACTTTCTATCGATGCAGTTCCCACACACTTATCTGGAAGTAGTGGCAATGTTCTACGTTAACGATGAGGTGCACGACGATGAAATCCGTTCATCCGTCCACAGCAAGGCCATTAAAATCACTGCATAGGACCTTGATGAGCACTGTTTCTTACCCTCTAAAGGAATGAAGGACATCACTGAGAAGGATGTCGACCTAACTGCAGCTTGGAAAGAAGTTGCCAAGCCGAAGTATGCTGCTAAAGTTGTGTATACAGTTAAGAAGGATTTCCTGAAGGAAGACTATCATAAGCTGATGGACTTCATGTCCAAGTGCGAAGTTTCAATCAGCTATCCAAGACTAAGCTGATTGTGATGGCTGCAATCATGCAAGATAACAAGGTGAACTGGGTTGAGTTCGTCTTCAGCCGAGTGTGCCAAAATGTGATTAACCGGTCCTACAAGGAAGATGGGACCTTTGGATGTTCGTTGGGTTATGGCCTTTTCATTGGCCATCTGATGGAAGTGAAAGGGATAGCAGTGCGCCATGGAAAGCCGTTCCATGAAACAAAAGAATGTTCAAGTCGAATCTCTCTGGTGCGCAGAAGAAGGCTCTTGCAAGAAAGGCGGATACTAGTGAGGGGGAATCAGCTGACCCTACTGTAGACACAACTGAGACCTCCCCAGCTCTCTCTCCAAAGCTAATCTCTAAGAAGAGATTTGCTACATCAAAGCCTGCCCCTGCCCCAGCAGCGAAGTCAAAGAAGGCACCTGCCCCGCAGCCAAACCAAAAGCACCTGCCCGAGCAGCCGATGCCCCTACCCCCGCCCCCACAGCTGACACTGAGGAGGAACCCCAAATTCCTTCTCCAGTCATGAAGAAGAAGCGTACTGATAAGTCAAGGAAGGCAGCTGCTTCTAAGAAAACTTCTATTGAAAGACACGTCTTCCCCCAGGAAAAGTATGAAGAGGTGGAACCTTAGATTCCGTTGGTTGCCACCAAGCGAAGATGGTTGTTCAGGATATCTGAATTAGAGAAAACAACCCAGTCCGGTACTCAGCCGGAGAAGCTAAGTGAGACTGCTGATGCTCAGGAGGAGCAGTCTCAAGAAAAAGTGCAAGAGCCCGAGAAGACTGCTGATGATGATCAGCAGAGGACTAAAGACCTAGCTGTGCAGGAGACAGCTGTAGAGAAAAAAAGAGCTGAGACAGCCACGACCGTGGAAGAACAGGTTGTGTCACCCCCTCAGCCAGATGCAGTTGAGTCTGAGGAGGAGTAAGCCCCATTAGCCACCATTCAGGAGACCGGAGAGGATGGTGATGATGATGATCTTATAATGTACTCTCCAGTCTACCCAGACATTCAGCGCAGATTGAGGGGATGGAGGGCATGGAAGCTGGATTACTCCAGGAAACAATTTGCTCGCCCTGAATTTATTGAAGAGGAGGAAGAGATTCTCAGATTCCTTGGACATGCAACTGTCCAATTTGCCCTTAATGAATAAAATTGCATGGAAACCCTTCGAATCATTGATAGTGATATTGAGCCTTGGATAAATCCAAGATGTATTTGCACACAGGGACACATGAGCATCTCCATGAGTCAACTGATAGTGATATAGAGGAGATGGACCATGTTGCTGCAGTACAGAAGGTCGAGTTAGAGCATGCCACTCGAGAATCAAGAGTCATGCACGAGCTGAATCTTTAAGAAGGTCTAGGAGAGCCCTCCAACGTCCTTGGATTTATCCTTTGGGAGTGGCGCAGGAGATTGCAACAGTTATTGCAGCGACCACGTCCCCCGTGCACTCTACTGATGGCTCTCAGGGAAATGGCGATGAAGCTAGGAATTTGGGCACCCAAGCCAAGCCTACCCCTGAAGAAGGTGTTGAGACACCTGCCCATATGGCTGATCACTCAAAGAACACTATAGACGTGTCTCAGGAGCAGAGTGACCCCATCATCATTCACTCAGCTGGTGCACCAGCTGAGGGGGAAACTCTCTCCACCACAGCAGGGTCGGAGGATGTTGTGGGAGACCAAACAAACAAGTTTGGAGGTAAAAGAGAGATTACCACAGAAGAGCAGAGTGGAATTAACGAAGCTCGGATAGTTGAGTCTATCCCAGCTGAAATTTCCTCTGTTGAGAAGGCCGATGAAGCTGCTGCTGTAGCTTAGGCAAAGGATGGAGAGGCCCTGGGAATTGAGACTCTGGGCCCTGAAAGTGCAATCCAAGGAGTTGAGACTCCGAAGGATGCCATTGTCGAAGACCCTAAGATAGTTGAGACTGTCGAAGGGATTGTTGAAGACCCTATAGCGGTTGAGACTGTTGGGGATAAAGAAGGCCTAAAGGAGGTCGAGACTTCCCTAGGTAAGGAACAATGTGAACAGAACATTCCTCAAATTGAATGGGCTGCTGTAGAAGAGGGGATCAGCACCCTTTGGGATTCCCAAGAGCACATAGACACATCATTTTTGGGATCCAAGGATGAAGTCGAGTCCACCCATCCTGAAGATTCTTCGAAGGACAAGGTTGAGGATGTTATTAAATCTCATAGTTATGTCAGTGATAAGACAGCTCCTATGAGATTCAATTTTGATGATGAGCCATCTCCTAATGCCACATCAAATTTCGATGACGCTGATGAGACAGCTGAGGACTAGGTCACTCAATTGGAAAAACCCACTGAGACTAAAGAAGTAGTGTTAGGAAATTTATTTGTTAGGTTTTTATGATACCATGTAAAACTTAAACTAGGAAGTTGGCACCCCATTTTCCTTGTATTTTGTATTGTAATAGATAGGGCTAGAAGAGCTGAGTCAAGTCAGCTATGCCAAGGAATACAAGAAGTCAACTGCGGACTTTGTGAAGACTTTGTTGTGTGTCAGTTGAGTAATACCATGAAGGAAGTCAAGGACTCGACTGAAGGAGAGTCAGCTGGGGAACAGCTGTAAGAAGTGTCAGTCAAGTCAACTCAGGAAGCCAAGTCTCAAGTTGAAGTGACATTTGAGTTGTCCAATGATTGGAGCTGGCTCAAGTCACCTGGGGTATAGATAGCAGTCTAGTCAAGACAACTGACTTAGATCCGTTGATTAAAGTCAAGAATATTACTCAATATAGTAATATGTCAAAGATGTCAGGTCTAAAGTGTTAGTCCTAGAATTATGCAAAAGGAATGAACCAATGGAAAACACTGCACCTTGTTTCAGGCACCTGCAATGCTGCGAAGTCATTTAATACGAAGAAAGGTCAACATCAAGTACTGCAGACCAAGACAAGACAAGCCAACAAACATAAAGTGACATTTGAAATTAGCCTATCTCTTCAACGGGCAAAATTTCAAATGTGCACTATAAAAGGCTGAGGAAGTTATTGAGAAGAGGTTACATGAACCACAAACAAGCAAGCAATATTTAAGCATTTAACCTGCAATATTCTCATTGACATTCAAGCAATTCCTCAAGCCTGAAACTCGAATAAATCGATCCAACACAAGTTGTGAAGGAAAGACAACTTCAAATCTGTTGAAGAGGAAACTTTTGAAGAAACAAAATGGGTCTACTTTCCAAGTCAGGATTGTAGAAAGGTTCCAGGTTGAACGACTATCAAGTTTGTTGGAGGGCTTCGTGATCAAATCCGAGAACTTGAGAAGTGAGCTGAAGTAGCAAGGCAACTGCCCTGTGAAGAAGCTGAGTCGCAAAAGAAGGCAGGTTGTGTGATCAAGCGTCGTGTCTCGCATCGCATTCACTACTTTGGAAACTGATCTGTTACATAGTGGATTCCTCCATGAGTTGGAGAAGAGAGGATTAGAAAAATTACCCCATCTTCGATCCTCTAAAAAATATTTATGTCATTTACTTTCAGCAAACTTACTTTCTTGCATATTTACTTTATATCTGATGTTAAGTATTATATTTGCTATCCAACTGATAAATAACTAAGTGCTAAAAATCAAGTTTTAAAAACAAGCTTAAAACTAAACATAGGGTGTTAAGTCTTCCGCTGTTAAAAATCAATCAGCCAAGTTAAGTATTTGGCTTGAGCTGCCGAGTTATACTATCAACAGCTCTATTGAGTCTGTTGAGTGGGTAACTTAGCTGAAAAGCCAACTTAGCTGTCCATCAAGGACACAGATGTTTGAGTCAACTCTGTTGAATAATTTTAAAAGGACTAAATCGAAAATTTGGTAAGGTTTATTCAACCCCATCCCCTTTCTAAACCTTACTTCACACCCATTGGGACCTACAAGTGGTATCAGAGCGGTTGGTTCATTGAGCCTTCCACATTAGTTACTAAACTAGATCTCTATCTTTTCAAAAAGGTTTTTAAACACTTGTGTTTCAAAGTCTTTCACTTTTAAGCAAAGTTATTATCATGGAAGCAAATCTAACACGCATTCCTATGTTCACTGTTGAAGAGTTTGATGATTGGAAAATTTGTATGCAGGCTCATCTATCTGCATTACATGATGAAATGTGGCTTGTGATAGAGGATGGGCCATTGCAGATACTCAAAGTGAACACTACTGTAGAAGAAAGCATTGCGGTGAAGGAGAAGAAGTTGTTGCTGAAGCAAGACCAGCCATGGTTGAAAAACCAAGGACTGAGTGGACTAATGAGGATAGAAAGAGATACAACCTGAACAATGTGGCCAAGGAAATTCTCTACAAAACATTGGACAAAGCCATGTTCAATGAAGTCAAATCTTGCAAATCTGCAAAAGAGATTTGGGAAAAGCTAACCTTAATTTGTGAAGGATCACAACAAATTAAGGAAAATAAATTAATCAAAGAAAAAAAATTTGAAAATTTCAAAAAGGCGGTGAAACTCTGGATGTTTGGATGCGATTTACTAAGATTACAAATGAGCTTTCAGCTCTTGGGAAAGAATATACACAAAAGGAAATGTGTTGAAGATCTTAAAAAGCCTCCCAGCTGAATGGGAAATGAAGGTCATGGCCCTGAGACACTCAATGGACCTGTCAAGAACATCTAACCATGAGCCATTCTCAGACCTCAAAGCCTATGAGTTTGAGCTGAGAAGGAAAGAGCAGGAGGAGCCAGTTGTACCCAAGACAGCTGCATTGATGGTTAGTGATGGAAAGAGAGCTGAGCCAAAGGAAGCCATAGACCAGAAGGAAATTGCCCTGATGGTCAAAAGCTTCAACAATTTCTTCAATAAGAACTATAAAAGGAATATGGGTGACACCTCCAGGAGACATTTAGCTCCTTCCAAATCAAGGGAAGACAGGCCACCCAAGAAAGCTGAGCATCAAAGGGTTGACTATCATAGAGCTGATAATCCAAGAGCAGACAAAGTTGATCAGAGAGCTGAGAACCTGTGTTGGAACTGCAGACAACCTGGACACTTTGCAGTTGACTATTCCTATCCACCAGTCAACAAGTATAGGAATGAGGAAGAAAGAAAATTCTTCAGGGAAAGAAGACAGGAAAAGAGAAAAGCCATGTTAGCTGTTGAGACTGCTGAGACAGTCAAGTCCAAAGAAGCAGCAGACTCAGAAAGTAGTGAAACAGACTACTCAAGTTATTCTGAGGAAAAGGATATGATCTGCCTAATGGCCAAAGAACAAGATCAACTATATTAGGAAGATGAGGTACACTCTAACTCATCTCATTCAGATTCAAGTGATAATGATTATGATACACATACTTTATCACCCACTGATCTTTATGATTCATTAGGCAAAATGATGAAAGATTTTCAACACATAAAATCCTCACACACTATTCTAAATGAGGAAAACAGCCAGCTTAAAAGCCAAAACTCACAGCTGACTAAAGAGCTAAGTACTCTGAGTCATATAGATGATGAGAACACTAAGCTGAAGGCTAAAAATGCAAAGATCACAGCAGAGTTAGCTGCTATAGAAAAGAGGGAGAAAGATATCAAAAATGTGATTTCCTCATTTACAAAGGCATCTAAATCATTGGATGATCTTATTATGAGTCAAAAATAATGTAGAGATAAGACAGGCATAGGATTTAATTCCTTTGTGCATAGTCAAACTCCAAGAGTGATTTTGGAAAAAGGATCTTCAAGTAATAAAGCATCCCAAAAACCCAAAACACCAAATGTTGCACCCACATTCACTCCAAAGCACAATCACAAACAAACTGGCCTTGGATACAAAGGGAAAGGAAAATAGCCAGTTGAGTATACTGAGAGGACAGTTGAGAAGAAATCCGGCCGAGTTCCTCAGCAAACTCCAAATAGAAAATACTCTATGAAAAGCAAACAGAGCTACCTAAAACCCCAGAACTTTCATCAAAGAAATACATATGATGGGAATTGTAGAAACTATCCAAACTATAGTGATTGGAATAATGTGAAACATCAGCAAAGACCTATGGAATACAAGCTAAAACGGCAAAGACCTAAACCTCAGCAAAGGTTATTCCAAAAGCAAAAGAGCTATTATCAGCACACATACGCACCCAAGCACTACACTCAGAAATATCACAACTTCCCCAAGAGAGAAATTGCTAAAACACAAACATAGGCATACAGACAAAAGAGACAGATGTGTGAACCTAAAACCCCCAAGCAATTTGCAAATGTGCATTATGATTATGGCACTGATAGATGGCAACCTCTTAGAGTCAAATCATTTGGTTATAGGTTTGTTTGATCATCTTATAGCACTAACCCCTCAGGACCCAGACAAACATGGGTACCTAAAAATTGATTTCCTTGATTGCAGGTTCAAGGAATAGTTGAGTGCCAAGGAACCTGGTATATGGATAGTGGTTGTTCCAGACATATGATAGAAAACAAGGGAAACCTGTCAAGATTCATGGAGATTAGAGGTGCAAAAGTCATATTTGGAGAAAATGAAGCTCCAGGGGAGATCAAAAGGACAGGATCTATCAAGAAAAATGGATTGGAAATCACAGATATTGCTTATGTTGAAGGCCTCAACTTCAACTCATAAGATCGACCAACTCGTGATAAAGGCTATAATGTTGGATTCAACATGGGAGTGTGCCAGATCAAAGATGCTGAATCAAAAGAAATAGTGCTGCAAGGATCAAGACAGAAGAAATAAAGTGTATGTGACGCATGCCAGATGGGAAAGCAAATAAAATCTTCATTTAAGGATAAGCCAAGTCCTTCTTCAACGAGGATATTACATCTGTTGCATATGGATTTATTTGGTCCAGTAGAGCCAGCTAACATAAGTGGAAAAAAATACACTTTAGTGGTAGTGGATGATTATTCAAGATATACATGGATAATTTTCATGTGTAAAAAGAAGGAAACTTTGCAGAAATTACCTCAGATGATGAAAAGAGTTCAAAATGAGAAGAGCCAAACCATTATAAAAATAAGATCTGACAGGGGAACTGAGTTTGTCAATGGGATAATAACTCAGTATTGTGTTGAAAATGGTATTGTTCATGGGTTATCGATTGCAAAGGACTCCACAATGAGAATGGAGTAGTGAAAGAAGGAACAAAACTCTCAAGGAAGCTGCAAGGACCATGTTAGCTGAAGCTGGGTTGCCTAAGAGATTTTGGGCTGAAGCTATAAATACTGCATGCTATACTCAAAATAGATGCATGATCAACATGCAATTGACCAAGACTCCATATGAGATTTGGACAGGAGAAAGCCAAATGTTGGATATTTGAGAATATTTGGATGTAAATGCTTCATCCATAATAATGGCAAAGATAATTTGAAGGCTTTTGATGCTAAAGTCGATGAAGGTATCTTTTTGGGATACTCGGTGAAAGTAAAGCCTCTAGAGTCTTTGAACAAGAGGATCGTGGTTTCTTGAGGAGTCTATCCATGTGGTTTTTGATGAACCTAATGTGAGTGGAGAAGACATTGAAGAGTTAGGCGATAAGTCGAATCACCCAACTATGCGAAGAGTCCTTATGTTGAAGTCAAGTAAGAGCACTCAACCCGGATGAAGATGAGATAGTTGAATCTCAAAGACAGTGGAAAGTCTCTGTTGAATGGAGATGAAAGAGCATTCAGGACAACTTACCGTGAGACGGTGAATCCAGTGAGACTTATCGCAACCTGGTGTGAGATGCCGAGAGATCATCCACCAGAGTTAGTCATTGGTGATGTTAGAGATGGCATAAGAACCAGATCCAGAGCATAGCATGAAGCTATGTTCACTTGTTTTATTTCCCAGATAGAGCCTAAAGATGTGTCTCAAACATTGGATGACACACATTGGATTCAAGCCAACCCATCAGAATGTTATTGGCATAAAATGAGGAAGGATTTGTTGTAAGGAACAAAGCAAGATTGGTAGCCAAAGGGTATTGCCAAGAAGAGGATATAGATTTTGATGAAACATTTGCTCCTGTTGAAATATTGGAAGCAATAAGGATGTTTCTTGCTTATGTTGTACATTAGAACTTCACTGTGTATCAAATGGATGTGAATAGTGCATTTCTAAATGGACCGTTAGAGGAAGAAGTCTATGTTGAACAACCTCCAGGTTTTGAGCAGAAAACTATTGGAGATATAGATTGAAAAAGCACCAAGAGCATGGTATGGTACATTGTCTCAATTTCTAACTGACAAAGGATTCACCAAAGGCAAAGTTGATAGAACACTCTTCAGGATTCAAGATGGAGAGAGTATACTGCTTGTTCAAATATATGTGGATGAGCATATGTCCACAAATAAAGAGCTGTGTGACAAGTTCTCAAACCTCATGCAAGGCAAATTTGAGATGAGCATGATGGGAGAGCTGACTTTCTTCCTAGGACTTCAAGTAAAACAAATGAAGGATGGAACCTTCATAAGCCAAAAAAAATATACCAGAGATTTGATGAAGAAATTTGGTATGGAAGAAAAGTCTTCTGTGAAAATTCCAATGAATACTTCAGTCAAGATGGACATGGATGCAGATGGAAAAGCTGTGGATTAAACCAGATATAGAGCTCTTATTGGATCTTTGCTCTATCTAACAGGAAGCAGGCCAGACATCACCTTTGCAGTAGGTGTATGTGCAAGATTCAATCTACACCAAAGGAGAGCCACATGACTGCAGCTAAGAGAATTCTAAGATATTTGAAGGGATGCTAGGAAGTCGGCTTATGGTATCCAAAGGAAGGTGGATTCAAGCTAATTGGATACTCAGACTCAGATTATGCTGGATGTAGAGTTGACAGGAAGAGTACTTCAGGTACATGTCAAATGCTTGGAAATAGATTGGTTTCTTGGTTCAGCAAGAAACAAAATTCAATAGCCACATCCACAGTTGAAGCAGAATACATAGCTACGGGCAGCTGTTGTGCCCAAGTCTTATGGACGAGACAGCAGGTGAGAGATTATGAGATTGAAGAAAAAGAGATTCTAATTATGTGTGATAACACTAGTTCTATTGCAATCACTCAAAATCCAGTGTTGCATTCAAGAACAAAGCACATTGATGTCACATATCATTTTACAAAAGATCATGTTGAAAAGAAAGACATCAGCTTGGAATACATCTCAACTGATAAGCAGTTAGCTGATATATTCACAAAGCCTTTATGTGAATCAAGATTTGAAGAGCTCAAGAATGAGTTAGGGTTAATTGAGCTGAGTTGATACTCAGAAGACTCAATCAGCAGAGATAAAAGATGGGGAAATGGAAGTAGAGCAAGTTTCACATTTCAGCCAAGTCAAACAGCCTTATCGGGAAGTCAGTTGTATCGAGTTAGCTGATAGTTGGGTTACTTCATGAGAAGAGAGAAGCAGAGTTGAGTCACTTTGGATATAAGCTGAATTATTTATGAGCTAAGTGACAAAAAGGCAGTCATTTTAAATGAGCGGGAATGTTTTTAAGGGTTACGTCAGCGTAATAATGACAGTCATAGTAAAAGCTGCACAGTAAACCATATCATTGGATATAAATGATGTTGCATTTAATGCGGGGAATTAGATGTGGTTTTGAAGCTCTAATCTTAGCCGTTGATCTCGGTCAAAAATTTCAAAATTCGAAATATGTTCTTTCACGTTCCTTATATACAAAACTTCGTCTTTCTCTCTCCTCACGCGAACTATTCATTCTCCAACAAGAAAGTGTATTCTCTCTGAAACTTTGTGCAAACCCTAGTTCTTACAAGCAAGACTTCTCGTATTTTAATCAGTAAAAATCTCTGAAAATAGCTCCAAAACATGATTTGGTGAAGCTCTCAAAGTAAATCCACACTGGTGCTTCTTTGGGTTTTGATGGGATGATCAATCAGGGCGTGGATGATGCCCTAGTCAAGAAGATAGCTGAAAGGTTAGAGAAGTCCGGCACTGAAGGCCTTTCTGACATGGAGTTCACGCATATGTACCTTGAAGAGGTTGCTATGTTCTATGTGACGCTGAGGTGCAGGACGATGAAATCAAGTCTTCCGTCCACAGCAAGGTCATCAAACTCAATGCTAAAGACCTTGTTGAGCACTGTTTGTTGCCCGCGGAGGGGTTGAAGGACATCCCTGAGCACGATGTCGACTTAGCTGCGGCTTGGAAAGAAGTTGCCAAGCAAGAAAGATTCCTTGAAGGACGACTATCATAAGTTGATGGATGTCGTCTCAAAGTGCGTTGACATGAAATTTGGAAGCTTCAATCAGCTGTCCAAAACTAAGCTGATCGTGATGGTTGCGATCATGCAAGAGAAGCAAGTAAACTGGGCTGAGTTTGTTTCCAACAGACTCTGCCAAAATGTGTTGAACAGGACCTACAAGGAGGATGTGTCCTTTGGATGCTCATTGAATTATGGCCTGGTCATTGGCCATTTAATGGAGGTGAAGGGTATTGCTCTCCGCCATGGCAAGCCCTTCCATGTAAACAAGAATATGTTCAGGGCAAACCTCTCTGGTGCCCATAGGAAAGCCCATGCTAGAAAGGCGGATACCAGTGAGGGGGAATCAGCTGCTCCCGAAGACACAGCAAAGACCCCTCTACCTAGAAGAAAGTTGTGGTATCCAAGCCTGCCCCTTCCCCCGCAGCCAAAACAAAGAAAGCCTCTGCTCCCGCAGCAAAGTCCAAAGCTCCTGCCCATGCAGCCGAGACTCCTACCCCAGCAACTGAGATAGAGGAGGAAACCCATATTCCCTCCCCTATCATGAAGAAAAAGCGCACTGCCAAAGCAAGAAAGGCAGCTGCGAAAGCCATTGCTTTTGAGGAACCTGAGAATGTTCAACCAGAGGTTCCCCTGCTCCCATCCAGAAAGATACGGTTGTTCAGGCGCTCTTAGCTTGAAAAGACAGCTGAATTCGGCACTCAGCCGGAGAAGGAAGCTTAGACTGTTGATGCAGAGGAAGAGCAGTCTCCTGATGTTGTTGACGAGCCCAAGCTGTCTGCTGATAATAATCAGTAGAGGATCCAAGAAGACCCAGCTGTGAGGAAGACAGATGTGGAAATTGAAGCAGCCGAGACAATATAGTTCGAAATTGAAAGAGTTGTCTCCCCTCCAATGATGGATGCTGCTACAACTGAGGAAGAGCAAGGTCTCTTAGCTCCCATTCAGGAAACTAGAGATGAAGGTGATGATGATGATGATTTGATAATGTACTCTCCGGTTTACCCTGATATTCAAAGCCGTTTGAGAGAATGGAGGGCATGGAAGCTGGATCACTCAAGGATGTAGTTCACTCGCCCTGAATTCATCGAGGAAGAAAAAGAGCTTCATAGATTCCTTGGTGTTAATGATGTTAGATCCGCCCTAAATAAAGCAAACTGCCTGGACATCCTCTGCGTCCTTAAGGAAGATGAGAATGAGAAAGCGGCGGAGGAAGCAAGAACCTTGGAGAAATCTAAGATCTGTCAGCAGGCTGGGGCTATGAGCATATACATGAGTCTACTGACAGTGATGAAGACATGGATCCCGCTTCTATAGCTGAGATGTTGGAAATGCAGCAGGCTTTGAAGGAATCCAGAGCCATGCACGAGAAAAGCTTATTAGAAGGTCTGGGAGAGTCCTCCCAAACTCTTCTGCAAATTGATCCCTTGGGAGTGGCACAGCAAATTGTGATAGACACTGTTGCAGCCACGTCCCTCGTGCAATCAGGGGATGGCTCCAAGGGAACTGGCGATGAAGCTGGGAATTTGGGTACCCAAGCCAACCAACCCTTGATGAAGGTGTTAACACGCATGCCCCTGTCGATGTACACTCAGAGGGAAAAGCCGCGTCTTAGAAGCAAAGTGACCCCACTATCAGTTACTCAGCTGGTGCGCCAGCTGGGTGGGAAACTCTCTCCACCACAGCTGGGTTGGAGGAAGTTGTGGAAAACACACCTATGCAGTTAGGAGGCGAAGTTGAGAAGGAAATTACAGAAGAACAGAGTGACATTAACGACGCTCAAACAGTTAAGTCTTTCTCAGCTGAAATGTCAACTGTATTGAAAGCTGATGACGCTGCTGCCGCAGCTGAGGCAAAGGATGGTGAAGCCCTGGGAGTTAACACTCTGGGCTCTGAAAGTGCAATCCAACGGGTTGAGACTCCTATGGATGCCACTGTCCAAGACCCTAAGACAGCTGAGACTGTCGAAGGGAGGTTAAAAGACCCTAAGACAGTTGAGTCTATCGAAGGGATTGAAGAAGGCCCGTGGAAGCGGAGAGGGGGTATTGAAGGCCAAAGGGAGGTTGAGACTTCCCTTGGTAAAGTTGATGGAAACAAGAACATCCCTCTATTTGAAGGTGTAGCCATGGAAGAAGTTATTGGTTCCCTTCATGACTCCGAAGAAAATATTGACACATCATTTCTAGGATCAGAGGATGAAGCTCAGTCCACCCTGGCTGAAGATCCTGTAGTGGACCCAGCTGCCGATGTTCTAAAATCTCAGAGCCAAGCTAGTGACAAGATGGCTCGGATGAGGTTCAATTTTGATGATGAGCCAAATCCACAGGTCTCATCATCCTCCGATGAAGCTGATGATACAGCTGAGGACAATATTACTCAATTGGAAAAACCCACTGAAACCGAGGAAATTTGTTGAGGCAGTGAGCCTCGATCATTGGGCAAACCATCTCAGCGCCCCCCAAATTGAAATTGAGTCTTCTACGTGAGGCTCCCAGCTGCAGCAGATAGTAATAACTCCTACGGCTCGATCCACAGCTCCACAGTGTGACAAGCGCCAATGAAGTTGCCGCAATGAGCCAGGCACAACGAGTTGAATCACTGCAAGCACCTGGCAACAATATATTCTATACGTACACGATGATGCATTTCAAGATATGTTCCCCTTTTCTAAGGATCTGCCTGAATTGGAAGAAGAAACAACTGCTGAAGAAAGGAGATACATTGTAAGGGAAGAACCACTCATTCCTACAGACACGATTGTTCCAGCAGACTTCAACTTTGATGCAGAGTGGCCCGCAACTGAGTTCCGTGGAGTCTTCAAGAAAATTTGTGAAGAGATTGAGAAGAAGGAACGTCATCAGGCCTCTCTGGACTTATGTATGGACAATCGAGATGCCACCCTCACAGCCGATCTGAGAGGCATAGTGGTGAGACTAAGGGAATGGACTCAACAGCAGACTGCTATGCGAATAGAGCAAGTCCGCTATTTCAAAGCTCTATATGGAAGGATGCTCGTATGGAATGGAGATAACTCCATGTACAGACAGAGGATGAAGGAGTACATCGAGAGGATTAACCAGTCCCATAAGACAAATATGGAGCTGCTGCAACATTTCCACAAAAATGAGATTGTCAGACTCGAGAACAGCATGAATGACAAATTCAGTCTTCTAATGGCTGAAATGAGGATCGTATCAGCCGAGTCCAAGGCCACACGCTCAGAATTTCGCACAGCGTATGATGCAGCAGACTCCAAGCACAACTCAACCATCAGCCGACTGGACTTTATCCTCGGTGGTTTGTTCCTGGGATACCTCTCTCCTTTGGTGATGATGCCAAAAAGGGGGAAGAGGAGTCCCTCAAGGGATTGAAGGAAGAAAAACTTAATACAAGGCCGAGTATTTCACCGCCTATATTGATTTAGGGGGCGAAATATGTATTGCAAAGCAGTGAGTTTTTCCTAAAGAAATATGAGAAGATTTACCAGCTATTGTAGGAAGAGATTTCTCTAAAAGGATTCTTATTCTTAATCGAGGAATTAAACAAGAAGAAATCATAATCAGAGGCGCAGGTGGTACCCCATGGTACAAGTGAAGACACCACCAATCTATTTCCATGATACATGAGCAGATGTTTTGCTAGGAAATAATTTTCTACAAATTTGCAAGTGATTTACACAGGAAAATGAGACAAGAAGGCCTATTTTCACAACCTTATGTGATCATAAGATTATTGTCCAAAGACTGGGAGAAGCATTCTATAGAAAAATACCGATTAATTTTCGCAGCAATCGTGGTGATGAAGCCAAACATCGAAATCCAAAAATGGCAAATATAAGAAGATTTGGTGATGCAATATTATCCTTTCGGCAATATGGTTCAAAGCAGAAAGATACAAGGAGATTGGATAATAATTTGTACTCATTTAGGATACAAGGATAAGAACGAGTACCTCCAAAGGCTATTGCAAAACTATTAATGAGCCTAATGGAGAATACACAGTGTGATGTCACCATAGAGGAACAAACATCACTCGAGGATGTCAAGAACAAGATACAAAGGAATTACAATAAAAATCGAGCATGGCAGTTTGGGTCTGTCTAATTGAAATGTACAATGTAAAATATCCATTCAAGTTCTTTCATAATTCAGCAAATAGATCATTTCTTCTGAATTCAATGATAGGATCAACAACAGGATATGCAGAGGAACTTTTCTGGACAAAGAGAAGAATTCCCACGAGAACAAGATTCCGGCTAGCAAAGAAACTTACCGGAAATTATGTAACATGGCACATGTAGGACGTTGGATCGACCGAATCTGTCTGGCATGCCCCGAACAGAAAGAACACAAGTTTGGGAAATGATTCTGACCCAAACTCGGCCGAAAAGACCATACAGCTGGAAAAGACAAGGGCCCAACTCACAAGACGTGTTATCCTCCGGGACCACGCAAACCAAATTTTTAAAAGATTGTCCAACAACAATCACATGGGCTGAGTCACACGGAAGAAAAAGGAAGGTAGCTTGCGAGGCAATAATTCAGGATGAAGACATAAGCAGTGACGTCTAATATTTCAACAAGCCTTGGAATCTGCATTTCAATTACGGATTCAAGTTTATAGATAACGAGAGTTAAAGGAAGCTGAGGACATCGAACATTTTCCTTAGTTTTCTTAAGAATAAAAATCTGAGTGAAAAAACTTTAAAATCTGAGTGTTTTAGTTTTCTAAGTTTTATGTATTTTTGAGTGCAAGCCTTACTAATGAGAGGCTAAATAAGTACTCTCCTCCAAAAAAAAAGATTATTTATGTAATAAATATTTCTTCAAGTTCTTAATAAAAAGACGTTTTTTGTTTCAACATGTGTCCATAATATTATATTAATTTATCCCTTTGAAGAATTATCTTATACGCCTGGAGTAGGAAACAAACCAAAGTTGTGTTGAGCTGTTGCTGAAGGAGTCGATTAACTTGTAGACTATCTTCCCTGTTGGTGAAGTTGGACGGAGATGTCTGTCAAACGGTCTAGGAGCAATAATTTATCGACTGGTGGTTTTGCAAACCATCTCACCTGGTGGAGTTTTGGTCAAAGAAATGTATGGATTTTAAAGGATATTTTAATTTTACAGAATCATGTTGGGCCTAATATGGCCGTAATGGATTTTTTCATTTTCAATCTAAAGACCCAATTTGTAAACGGATAAAAAACTTGAAAGTGAGACCTTTGCAGAAGTATGCCCTGTTGAGTTTATAGGCTGGAAACTTGACATGATCTATTTCAAACCTCCAAATGGAAACTGGATCTAAGTGTAACAATGCCACAAATAAAACAGGTGACAGAAAATGAGGGTTCTCATTTCTCGAAAAACTGTAAAACAAATTGTTTATGGAGCTAAATTTTATGTTTATTGAATAGTGCAATGAATTTATAATTATGTAGTAATATGCCACAAATTGGAGTTTAAAGGGATAACTAGAACTATTATTATAAAATTATAAAACTATGGGGGCAAAATTGACCATATAGGGTGAAGTGTAATGATTTTCATAGTTCAGGGGGCATAGTGTAACAAATTAAAGTTTGGAGGGTAAAGTGTAATGCTATAAATCGGTGAAAATCTCTACAAATGGCACCAAAGTTTGATTTCATTAAACTCTCTAAGCAAATCCACTCAAGATCGTCAGTGGATTTCAAAGTTATGGTGAAGTAGGGTTCCGATGAAACCCTTGTCAAGAAAATAGCTGAGATGCTAGAAAAGTCAGGTTTTAAGGCTTTTCTGACCATGTAGTACTCTCATACCTACCTAGAAGAGGTGGCGCAGTTCTATGTAAATGCAGAAGTGCAGGACGAATGAATCAAGTCTTCTGCCCACCGCAAGGACATAATGATAAATGCTAAGGACCTTGTGGAGCACTGCTTGTTGCCATCGGAAGGCATGAAGGAGGTTAATGAAGCTGATGTTGATTTGGCTGCTGCGTGGAAAGAGGTAGCCAAATCGGAGTGTGCTGCTAAGGTGGTCTATACAACTGATAAGAAATTGCTGAAGGACGATTATCATAAGTTGATGGATGTCGTCTCTAAGTGTGTAGACATGAAGTTTGGCAGCTTCAACCAGTTGTCAAAGACTAAGCTGATCGTTATGGCTGCGATCATGCAGGGCAAGAAAGTAAACTGGGCAAAGTTCGTGTACAGCATACTCTGCCTGAATGTAATGAATAAGACGTTCAAGGAAGATGGATCTTTTGGAGGATCTCTTGGATATGGCCTCGTGATTGGCCACTTGATGGAAGTGAAGGGTATTCCCCTTCGACATGGAAAACCCTTCCATGTCAACAAGAAGATGTTCAGGGCTAACCTCTCTGGAGCCCAGAAGAGATCCCACGCGAAGAAGGCGGAAACAAGTGAGGGGGAATCAGCTGAACCTGAGTACAGCTTCTACCCCTCCACCCAAGAATAAAGCTACCCATGCAGCTGCGAAGAAGAAAGTTGACCCTGCAGCTAAGAAAAATGATCCACCTGCCCCTGCAGTCGAGTCGCCTGCCCGTGCAGCCGAGGGAGAGGAGGAACACCATACTCCTTCTCCTGCTATCAAAAAGAAGAAGAAGATGACGATGATATAATCATGTACTCTCCAGTATATCCAGACATTCAGCGCCGTCTTAGAGAATGGGGAGCATGGAAACTAGATCACTCAAGGGCGCAGTTTGCTCATCCTGAGTACATTGAGGAAGAGGAGGAATCGCTGCGATTTCTTGGAGTCAATACTGTGCTTCAGGCCCTGAATGAAGATAACTGCATGGATATTCTCCACATCTTCAAGGAGAAGGAAAAAGCCAAAGCAGCCGAGGAAGCACAAGCTCTTGAGAAAGCAAAGATGTGCACGTTCACTGGAACTCACGAGCATACTCATGAAAATCTAATTGAGTACACAGACAGTGACGAGGATATGGTTCCCATTGTTGCAGTAGAGAAGTCAGACATGCAACAAGCAATGAGAGAATCCAGGCAGTTGCATGATCAACAATTATTTGAAGGACTAGGAGAGTCGTCTCAATCTCTCCTGCAAATTGACCCTTTGGGAGTGGTACAGCAGATTGCCACAGAATCGTTGCAGCTACATCCCCAGTACTATCGGAGAAAGGGTCCAAGGGAATTGGAAATGAGACTGGGATTTTTGGGCACCCAAGTTGAGCCAACCCCTGAAGAAGGTGTTTTACCACCTTCCCCAGCGGCTGAGCATTCAAAAGAAAAGGCCGCGAGTTAGGAGCAGAGTGACCCCATCATCAGTCACTCAGCTGATGTGCCAGCTGAGGGGGAAACTCTCTCCACTGCAGCAGGGTCGGAGGATGTTGTAGAAGACTCTAACTTGAAGCAAGGAGGCGAAGTGGAAACTGAGAAAGAACCACAGTGATTGATATTTGGCTTCGGACGGTTGAGTGTCCCCCAGCCGAAATGTCATTGCTTTGAAGGTTGATGACATTATTCTTACAGTCGATGCACAGGATGGAGATGCCCTGGAAGTTAACACTCTGGGCAGTGAAAGTGCAATCCTAGAGGTTGAGACTCCTATGGATGCCATGGTCCAAGACCCTAAGACAGCTGCGACTGTCAAAGGGAATATTGAAGGCCTCGCAGCAGTTAAGTCTGCTGGAGGTATTGAAGGCCTAAGGGAGGTTGAGACTTCCCTAGGTAAGGGTGCAGAAACACATAATATTCCTCCTGTTAAAAGCGCTGAAATTGAAAATGAGATAAGCACACTTCATGACTCCCAGGAGAACCTTGATACATTATTTCTGAGATCTGAAGATGAAGCTGAGTCCACCCTTGTTGTAGATCCAAAGGACCCAGTTGAGGATGTTCTCAAGACTACGAGCCAGCCAAGTGACAAAGCTACTCGTCAGAAATTTAACTTCGATGATGAGCCAACCCCGCAAATCTCACCATCATCCGATGATGCTGATGATGCAGCAGAGGATCAGGTTATTCATTTAGAAAATTCCACTAAGATCGAAGACGCTGTTAAGACAGCCGAGGCTCAGTCAGCAGGGCAAATAAATACACTAGCCCTTTGGTGAAACCGATTCAATCACAAGCAGCTTCCATAGTCAGAAAAGAACGACTACACCAGCTCCATCACAAGCTCCCACAGCTGTGACCACTGCCGACGAAGCTATCGCAGCTGAGGTATGAAGAGCTGAATCATCTCAGGCACAGCCCTCACAAACAATCCCATATGTGAGTGATGATGCCTTTCCAAAGGTATTCCCTTTCACGCCGACCCTACCAGATTTGGAAAAAGAGACCGTTGCTGAACAACGAAGATTCATCGTGAGAGAAGATCCCATCATCCCTACTGACACCATTGTTCCAACCAAGTTCAACTTTGCTGAATAGTGGCCTGCAGCTGAATCAATCTAAATAGCTGAATTTCGTGAAATCTTCAACAGGCCTAAGACTGAGACAACAGGGATGCCACCCTCACCACAGATTTGAGAGGAATAGTGGTGCGGATCCGAGAATGGTCTCAACAGCAATCTGCCATGCGAATCGAGCAAGTTCGTTATTTCAAAGCACTATATGGCGTAATGCTTATGCGGATGGTCGACAACGCTGATCTGAAGCAAATGATGCAGGCGTATATTGAAAGGTTGCATGCATCTCACAAAACAGAAATGGAGCTGTTGCAAGAATTCTAGAGAAAAGAAGTTTTGCGTCTTGAGGAGACCATGAATGTGAAATTCAGCCTCCAAACGGATGAAATGAAATTGGTGGCAGCCGAGTCCAAAGCCACTCGCTCAGAATTTTGGACAGCTTACACAGCAGTAGACTCCAAACAAAATTCCGCTCTCAGCAGACTCGACTTTATGCTCGCAGGCATGTTCCCTGGTCTCTCTTTCCTTTGATGATGCCAAAAAGGGGGAAGAGGAGTCCCTAAGGAGTTTAAAAGAAGAAAAATTGAAAGAATCTGAAAAGAAGGGAAAAGCAGCCGAGGGGGAACACTCAAAAGATTTAACCTTGATGATAGCTGAAACCCCCCAACAAGATCACGTTACTGCCTCCATCATGAGCAAACTCCCTGTAACCCTACCAATGGGACACTCTGTTGTGCCAATAGCAGAAAGAAGGAAGATCATTGAAGCAGAAATTGAGGAGTTCTCTGAAAAATAGGAAGCTCGCGTTCAAAAGATCTTAAAAGAACACGGTGGACTCCCAGTGAATTAATGCATCATGTTGGATCTGAGCCTAGATCCATGGAAGAATTCAAAACACTGGAAGTTGAAGGCTACTTCAATGGACTGTCTCTAACCAAAGCATGGGATCTATACTGGGAAAAAGGACTGGAGGTGTGCAAGCCAGCTGAGGAACAGCAAAGCTCTAGCAGACACTCAGCCGGAAAATCCAAAGCTCATGTGCAGTACACTCTCAGAGAAAGAGGAGCTGAGTCAGGAAAAGAGCGAAAAAGGGATATCGTGTATTGGACTGGGCATGACCACTTGGCGAATTTAGAAGATCAACGCAAAATTGAAGAAGCCAAAAGAAGAATGGCAGCAGAAAGTGCCAAAGCCACACGCGAATGGGAGGAAAGGCAGAAAAGGGATGACCCTACTGCAAAGAAAGCTTACGAAAAGAAGAAAAAGAAATAAGAAAGGAAAAGGAGAGAAGAAGAAGATAAAAAGAGAAAAATAGCTGATGACTTCGACAAAGCTGAAGAGGAAAGAATGAGGCAGCGAAGGCGTTGAAGTGTTGTTGCAAACCCCTTCATGTATATTACTCACGTAAATACATTTTTGTAAGTCATCTGTATACTTAGTGAAGTTTTCTGTAACTTTTCACTTCGTATTTATTCTAGTATCCTATCATAGATGTCTGTTTTGTTACTTTGATATAGAATGCTTTGATACCAAATGTAAACAGTTGTGTAAAGGACAATAATGCTATGATCAATAAAATGATCGATTCTACGCATACATTCTTTGTTACTGCATTATCTGTATGTAACTTTGCTATTTACATGTTTAATGTTTTTAAGTTTTGGCATCATCAAAACGAATGTCATGTAAAACTTAAACTAGAAAGTTGGCACCCCATTTTCCTTGTAATTTACATTGTAATAGATAGGGCTGGGAAAGTTGAGTCAAGTCAGCTATGCTTGGAAATACAAGAAGTCAATCAAAAATCGAAGTGAAGACTCATTGTGGAAGCAATTGAGTATGGTCAAGATAGAAGACCAAGAACTCGACTGAAGATGTATCATCTGAGGAACAGCTGTGTGAAGAGTTAGTCAAAGTCAACTCAAGAAGCCAAGTCTCAAGTTGAAGTGACAGATGAGTCATCCAATGATTGGAGCGGACTCAAGTCACCTGGGGAAAAAGCGACTGACCAAGAGGAGTTAATCGAAATGAATCCGTTGTACGTAAGTCAAGAACATTACTAAAATAAGTAATACTTCCATGCTGACAGGTCTTAAAGTGCTCATCCCAGAAGCGTGCAAAAGAAATAAACCAATGGGAAGCATTGCACCTCGTGTCAGAACCTGAAAAGCTGCAAATTCATTTAATACGAGTAAGGGTCTACATCTCAAGACTGAGGACCAAGAAAAGATAAGCCAACGAACACAAGTGACTTTTGAAATTAGCCTATCTCTTCAACGGGCAGATTTTCGAAAGTTCACTATAAAAGGCTGAGGAAATTCATTGAGAAAAAGGTTGACCTTGCACACCAGAGAAATTGAGCAATTCAAGCTATTAACCTGCAAATATTCTCAAGAATATTAAACCAAATCCTCAAGCCTGAAACTCGAAGGAAATCGATCCAACACAAGCTGTGAAGGAAAGACAACTTCAAATCTGTTGAAGAGGAAACTTTTGAAGAATCAAAAGGGGTCTACTTTCCAAGGAGGATTGTAGGAAGGTTCAAGGTCGAACCAGTATCAAGTTATTGGAGGGCTTCGTGATCAAATCCAAGAGCTTGAGAAAGTGAGTTGAAGTAGCAAGGCAGATGCCCTGTGAAGAAGATGAGTCGAAAGAGAAGCCAGTTGTGTGACCAAGGCTGTCTATAGGCTGTTGACCACTTTGTAAACAAATCTTTTACATAGTGGATTCCTCGAGGAGTTGGAAAAGAGAGGATTAGAAGAATTACCCCATCTTCGAACCTCTATAAAAATTAACTGTGTCATTTATTTTTCAGCACATTTACATTTCTACTGATAAACTTATTTGCTATCCAACTGATTAATAACCAAGTGCTAAAATCAAGTGTTAAAACAAGTTTAAAACAAATCAAAGGGTGTTAAGTCTTCCACATGATAAAACCAATACATCCAAGTTAAAGTTCGGGTTAAACAAAGTGAGTTATTCTATCATGACTCTATCGAGTCCATTGAGTGGCTAATCTATTTGAATAACCAACTTAGATGTCCCTCAAGGACTTGATTGTTTGAGTTAACTCTGTAATATTTTAAAAGGACTAAAATCGAAAAGTTGGTAAGGTTTATTCAACCCTACCCCCCTTCTAAACCTTACTCACACCCATTGGGACCTACAATATAGACTGAGTTTTATTTTTGGTTTGTAGTTTGATATTCAATCACTCATACCAATCCTGTCTAAAAGCACTTTTGCTGAAAATTATATTTGAATTGTGTTAGGTTATGCAAAACTAAACCGTAGGAAAGATCACAATATTGAAAGTACATATACAAATAAATCAACATAACTCTATTTTATTCTATTGCAAATGTTATATTAGAAGTACTTGATGTGTTCCAGGCTATGCAAATCCTCCAAGAAACAAAACAATTATCAATGCAATAAGCAATTACGACAAGTCATCAACTAATCATTTTCTATAGTTATATATATTCATCGTTAACTATTTACAAAGACTTTAAGAATATATTTTTTAAAAAACATAATGACAATATATATTATGTTATATATCATAAAACATATAGTGCCTTTTTGGATGGTTCTATATATCATGCGTTTATTGCACAAAATAACAGAACCCTTTAACTTCCTGATGACTATTGGTAGTTAATATTCAATTACTGTTGCTATATCTTTGATTCGATTTTGCTTCTATGTTTTGCAATCATGTTATTGCTTCTGATACTCGTACTCAATTACTGCATGTTTTGTGTTTGTACTGGTGATTACTTATGTTGGTATCTTGTTATGGCTTACGTGTCACTAGTACAGAAACTACTATTGGAATCACCAAATACGCGTCGGTTTCCATGAAAAACAATGCCTAAAGTGGGCCGGTGGTAGTTTTGTAAATAAAACAAAGTTTTTACGTGTCGGATGTTAATAAAAAACTGATGCATATAAACTTTTTTATTTTTTTAATTAAATTAAAAACTTTGGGTGTCTTTTTTTCATAAACAACCGATGCCTAATAGCTACTTTAGGAGTCGGTTTCTCAGTGAAAACTGACACTCAAAGATTTTTATTTTTAATTTGTCCTTTAACCTAATTTTAATATGACATTGCATCTCCCATCCGCCATAACCCCATCCGCCCTCTCGCGTCCCCGCGCCCCCGCCTCCCCGCGACCGTTTTACCTCCGAAGCCACCGCCCCTACTGTTGCACCTCTGAAGCCGCCGAGTCGCCGCCCCCCGTCGCACCTCGCAATCAGGCAATAATAAGGAGTGTTTATCTGAGTTTTAGTTTGGGAAATTTTGGTATGTGTGTCTTTTCTCATGACCCTTATGTCTTCAAATTCATAAACTATTTGTATTTTTACTCTCAATTTTATCAGTTTCAAACTTGAGATGAAGGATTTTACTAATTTAGGGTTAGTTTCGTTTTACCTTCCTTTGTTCCGAGGATCATTTTTTATTCCTCTGTATTTTTACCATTTGAGTTAATTTTGATTTACCATTTTTACTCTCTTTTTTGTCTCACTTTATCATTTTCACATCTGAGTTTAATTTTCATTCAAAATCTTGAATGTTGCATTGAAAATCTTGAATGTTGAACCATGTCATTGGAATTATCGCATTACGGGTGAAAGGACTTAGTTCTAATTAGGATTTTCAATTTAAATTTCTTGTTCCTCTCTTAAGATTTTTAGTTTACTGTAGAAATATTAGGGAATGGAATGTAATGGATCTTGGTATTAAGTTTGGATTGACGATATTGAAGTTTTACAATCTAGTGCCTTTTTTATGCTTTGTACGCATTTGGTTCTAAATATACGGTGTCTAACCATTTAATGGAATTTTTTACATCTTGGACTCAGTAAGACGTTGTTACATTTGATTTTCTTGTCAAATATTTTTTTCAACGTGCTTTCCATAATTTCTAGGCGCTTAATACCAAGAATGTTGTGGGTTTTGTTGGCAACTTATAAGTTGGCTGGTTAAATTGTTTGCACCTACTTTTTTGATCAAGAAGAGTGTTATTGAAATTGAGTCTAAGTCAATGGTGTGTTAACCACAACTTTGCACCCATTCATTTTTTAAGAGTTCGCATACACTCCCTAAAGTGACTATCACATGTTTTCTTCTATGCAGAGCTGCAAACACTACGAAAAGTTTATGACTATGTATTAGTTGTCGCTTCTTTGATTTAAGGTAACCTCTAAAACTTATTGTATGTATGAATGTATATTATATATATTGTTTGTGTGCATATTGGTATATATATGAAATAGATGGAGGAGGGAATTGCATATTGATAATTGCTGTTGGTGGATGAATTTTGATGTATATATGTTGGATTTAAGGAGATGATGAGAAATATTAGTTAATATATTTTAGGATTATTGTATTCATGTTGATGAAGTTAGAAATATATATATATATATATATATGTGTGTGTGTGTGTGTGTGTTTATAATTATATATCTCATGCATATGAGCTCAAACACCTTAGACCCGTTTGGAATTTAGCATCAAATGTTGTGATTCTTCATAATTTGATACTGAATTCTGAATTGTCCACTTATTTGGACAATTTGAGAATGTGTAATTTAATGTAGCTTTGTTAGTATACTATTGTTTTATATATGTGCTAAAATTTTAGTCTGTATCTCCTTTTTGTTCTCGGGTGCACTGCAATATGTGTACTTTGAGAACTGAGGGGAGATGTTGCTGAAATTTTCACGTTCATGAACAAAAATAGTAAACTAACAAAACCACATTAAGTTGTTAGATAAATGTTTTTATCAAGATTTTGATGATTATGTTTAAATGAGTTTTTATACCAAAACAATGTTTATAAATGTTGTCCAAATACTCCTAAATGATTTAAAATGTTTTTACTAATTTTTGGAGTATTTCTTAGAATTTATTTTTTGATAAAAATGGACAACACTTTTGATGATTTTGTTTAAATTGATTTTTACACCAAAACTATGTTTATAAATGTTGTCCAAATACTCCCAAGTGATTTAAAATGTTTTTACTATTTTTTGGAGTATTTCTTGAAGTTTATTTTTGATAAAAATCGGACAACATTTAATATTTGAGGTCGACTGTCGCCTCTATACGTCGGCCAGCACCACGAAGAGTTGAAAAAATGAAACAGAATGAAACAAAAACAAATTATGTGAAAAAAAAAGAAGGAGGGGACGGTCAAGGGTGAGGTCGACCGATCGCACCCTAGGGCGACGGTCGCACGTCGCCGACCTGGCCGACCCCTCGCCGACTGCACTGGATCGCACTTTCTTTTTCGGCGTTCGAAATCTTAAACAGGCAAACCGGTCACCCTATGTTATTTTTTGTGACAAAGAAAATTATACCGTTTGAATTCTTGACAGCAAGATTTGCTTTTTAATTTTGTACAATATTTCTACATCTTGTGATCTTCTTTTTGTAGACAAAAAAGAAGATAGAGGAGCCTATGTTGGGAGCCTATGTTGGTGAAGACTTCCCTAGAAATAGAGGATGAATTGAAGACACAAGTGACAACAACACAAGCAAATACACAACAAGAAATCTGCATATTTCCAAGCTTTCATATTCAACACTCTTGTTGTATTTATAGTCTAAGTATTTCACTTTCACATCTTGATGTCTAGGCTTTATTTCTTGATTACACCTGCACTCAAATTGTTATATTCATTATTGAGTTGTAATCTTGATTTTTGTCATCATTCAACACAAGACATCCTTGTGAGTATTCTTGTGGAAAGAATACACTTAGGTGATCTAGGTGATAGGTGTTTCAAGAGTGTCTTTGCTCTTGAGGTGTTGAAGAATTTGGTATTCTTCAAGATTGAAGATTGTGGTGATCTTCAAAGGTCTTCATTGAAGGAAGATTGTGGTAATCTTCAAAGGGAGATTGTGGTAATCTCCAAAGGTGGTGTTGAAGAAGAGTGTGGTGCTCTTGAAGGTGTTGTAAGTTGAATTTGTATTAATTGTGGTAATTAATAAAATTCTTTTTCTTTTTGAAATCCATCCGGATATCTTTGGGGTGGTAGAGGATTAGGCCCTAGGTGGGTTGAACCTCTTTAAATCGACGCGTGTTGTTTTCTTCACGTACCTTTATTATTGTCTTGTCGTATTTGTTTCGAAAAAGAGGGCACAATCGAAAAGATGGAGATAATCTATTCACCCCCCCTCTAGATTATCGTAGCCGCTTGGACTTACAAGTGGTATCAGAGCCAAACTCTTTGGCAAGCTCGTTCAAAATTGCGAGTAAAGAGGAACGATCACCGGCTATGAAAGAAGTCTACCTTACCGGCGCCTCCACCACCAAGCCACCACTATTTGATTCCAAAAATTATATATTTGGGAAAGAAAGAATGGAATGCTATCTACAAAGTTGTGGGTTCGATATTTGGAACACGGTCATAAATGAAGAATCCATTCCGATGATGGACACACCACACACCTCCAAAGGCCTCAAAGAGCTCAATGATGAAAAGAAGAAAATCATCTCCTTGAATGGTAAAGCTCTTAATATTTTGTATTGTTCACTTACCATTTTGGAATATGATCATATTGTAGGAATTAAATCGGCACATGAAGTATGGAGAAAATTAGAAGAAATATATGCAAATGAAAGGAGTCACTCAAAAGCATCTACTTCTCAAATGGATACAAACCTAACTTGGGATGAGCTTCCTACAACTTCCGACATCGATGAAAACGAACGATGTCTTATGGGCTTCGAAGAAGAAAACGAGGTAAGTTCAAAACCCTCCACTTCTTATGATAATGAATTACAAAATGATTATAGTGATTTGCAAAATGATTTTGATGAACTTCAAAATGAATTTCAAAGCTTACTTGTTAAATACAAAAATTTGAAAAAGGAATTCAATATTTTGAAAATTGATAAGGATAATTTATTTTCCTCTTATGAATCACTTTCATGTGATCACACCACCACACTTGACAAGGTTAGAAACCTTGAGAAAGAAAATAGTACTCTTGTTGAGGATATTAATTGCATGAAAAATGATTTATCAAAATCCAACTTAAGTACCGATAAAATGACCGATATTATTGATGATCATAGTTGTGATAAATTGAAACAAGGACTTGATCATAAGCCTAGTGTTGTTAATTATGTGAAAAGAAATCAAGTCCCTATGCATGTTGGTCATTATGCTCCCAAAATTACTACGTGTTTTTATTGTGGTAAAACGGGTCACACGGTTAATACTTGTCGGGCTAGAAATAGCTCTAATTATTATTAGAGACCTAAAAGTCTCAAAACTAATCCCCAAGGACCCAAACACTTGAGGGTACCAAAAAATAATGTCATATTAGGTACCCGGCGTAATAATAAAGGAAAATTCATACCGCCAAGAAGATATCAAATGCCCGTGTCATTTGATCAAAGGAGAATACACCATCACGATAAATTTCCAAGAAGAGGATATAATCAAAAATGGGAAGTACACAATCCTTGGAAATGGCAAAGTCATCATCAACAAGATGATTCCCAAAGAGGAAGACACCATCAAAAATGGGAACGACAAAACTCAAGAAATGGGCAAAATTGGAGAAGACATCATCAACAAAATGATTTCTCAAGAGGAAGATATTATCTACAAAGGGAGAGACATAACCCGTGGAAATGGCAAAATTGGTAAACCGTATCTCTCCATTTAAATATGCATTTTATTTTGTTATTATGCATGTTTTTATTTGTGTCTTAATTTCAAATGAGTTTTCAAATATTTTTTAAAAAATTAAGGTCTTCAATATATTTGTGTTTTTAAAATATTTTGAAAAGGAGACCTTGTATGATGCTTATATAAACTCTTGTGCATTTATTATGACTATTGTGATTTATTATCTCTTATGGATTTATATAGTATAAGCATACTTGTGATATACCTTATTGCTTTAACCTACTCCTCCATTACTATGTTTTAGTCTTGTTTTAAGAATTGTGTAGGATTCATGTATCCTCACCAATGGCTATTTATGTCATAATGTGTTAAGAGGACCATAAACTATCGAGGTACGCTTCTCATTGGTATTCATCTTATAGACTCGATATTATGTGTGCCATATGCCTATGTGCTTGAGTTTCAAGATATTTCATAGTATTTCACCTAAATGCCATTAAGAGGATGTTTTGATTTTTGAGAAGCATTATTTGACTTAGCTTGTTTTATCCGAGTTTTATAAAGGATTATAATTTGTCTTGATAAAAACATTTGATTTTCATCCTTATCTCAAAAATTATGCATTTGATTGCTTATATTCATTCTTGTCAAAACTATTGTTCAAATGCTTCTAAATGAGGTCTCAACTATATGCTCTTGAATTTTTCAAATTTCAAAAGAGACCTTATGTAGCTTCCTATAAGCTTATTTGAACTTACACGTTTTATGAAACTCGTGATAATTTGTTTGAAAGCATAGTATGTGTTACTTGTTATAATGTCTCTACTATTCGATATTACTATGCTCTTGTGCAAGATATCTTGATAAAGATTTTGCGGAAATTTTTGGAACAAGCTCAATGACCAAGAGGAGGTTAGTAACTCAAAAGGTATTGTCAAGAAGAATGTATTGATTTTGATGTAACATTTGCACTCATAGCACGTTTAGAAGCTATTTACTTGCCCATTCTTGTTTTAAGAAAATTTCAACCTTTACCAAATGGATGTTATATCCAATTTTCTAAATGGTTTTATTCAAGAAGAAGTCTGTATAAAACAACCTCCGGGGTTTAAAATTTTTCTAGGCCAAATGATTTTTATAAAAGGCCTTGTATGGTTTAAAACAAGTACCCCATGTATGGTATGATAGACTTAGCTATTTTTGCTAAATGGTTTTACAAGAGGTAAAGTTTATATTACTCTCTTTGTTTTTTAAAAAGGGCAAGATTACTTACTTATGCAATGTATGATATTTTTGGTGCTTCTAATGAATTCTTGTGCAAGAAATTTTCTAAGTTAATGATAGGAGAATTCAAGATGAGCATGATGGAGGAGCAAATATTATTCCTTGACATCAAGTTAAACAATGTCAATCAAAGTGTACAATAGAACCTTTGAAGAAGTTAGGCATTGAAGAATGAAAAATTATCTCAACCTCTATGGTTACCAATGTAAAAGATTGACAAAGGTTGAGGAAGGCATATCGGTTGACAAACAAATTCAAGGTATGTTCTCTTGTATTATTCCCATGGACTCGACATTTTATATGTCTTATGTCTATATGCTCGATTTCAAAAACTATCCCAAAGAATCTCATTAAAGTGCCGTTAAAAGAAATTTTCAAATATTTAAAAGGCACTTCTTCTTATGACTTGTTGTATCCATAGTAGTAAAACGTTCTTATTTTTCCGGGATAACAAGTTCGGTGTTAATAATTTCTCAAAATATGGTTCGTCATAATCAAACTAAACATATTGAGATTTGATATCTTTTTAAGGGATTGCGTTTTTTTTAACAAAAACTTGAGATGTGTTTAATTCCGTCTCAAAGTTAACTCGCGGACATTTGTTCATTTACCGCCGAGTCTTTTTACCTCATTTCGAGCTTGATTATGACATAATGTATATTGAATGAGGTCTATGTTTGCATTTTGCACGTTTTTAAAACTTAGGGGCGAAAAATCGGATTTTTGGTTCAAACTTCGGATTTTGGAAAACAGGATGAACCACTGGGCTGACTGGGACAAGGCCGACCGGTCGCCCATGCCGTCGACCGGTCGCCCATGACCCCAACCGGTCGCCTAAGTATTTCACTTTCACATCTTGAGGTCTAATCTTTATTTCTTGATTACACCTGCACTCAAATTGTTATATTCATTATTGAGTTGTAATCTTGATTTTTGTCATCATTCAACACAAGACATCCTTGTGAGTATTCTTGTGGAAAGAATACACTTGGGTGATCTAGGTGATAGGTGTTTCAAGAGTGTGGTGCTCTTGAGGTGTTGAAGAATTTGGTATTCTTCAAGATTGAAGATTGTGGTGATCTTCAAAGGTGCCGTTGAAGGAAGATTGTGGTAATCTTCAAAGGGAGATTGTGGTAATCTCCAAAGGTGGTGTTGAAGAAGAGTGTGGTGCTCTTCAAGGTGTTGTAAGTTGAATTTGTATTAATTGTGGTAATTAATAAAATTCTTTTTCTTTTTGAAATCCATCCCGGATATACTGGGGTGGTAGAGGATTAGGCCCTAGGTGGGTTGAACCTCTTTAAATCGACGCGTGTTGTTTTCTTCCCGCACCTTTATTATTGTCTTGGCGTATTTGTTTCGAAAAAGAGGGCATAATCGAAAAGATGGAGATAATCTATTCACCCCCCTCTAGATTATCGTAGCCGCTTGGACTTACATAAGTGAGTACATATTCTTGAATGGGATAAGGCCATTACCAAATTAAATGAGGGAGTGGGTGTGGAGAGGAATCCATGAAGCTAGATTGTGATGAATGATACGCGGCAAATTTATATTTCTCAATGAATATTTTAGTGTTAAATAAGTTATTGAATTGATATTATGCAGTGGTAAATATGAATCGTAGTTGGATGTATAGTCGACGCAATACACTTGAATACTTGCAAGGAGTTGAGAGTTTTATAAAATATGCTGAGGAAAATAGAATTAAGAATGGCGAAGAAATGATTATGTGTCTGTGTTGTGATTTTAAGAATCTAAGAAAGTTTCGTAGTTCTGAGCAAGTGAAGAGTCATTTGATACGTCATGGTTTTAAGGAAGGGTATACACGGTGGATATGGCATGGTGAAAGTCTACCTCCTAATACAAACACAAGTAATAATACAATCGAAAATGAGGATAGTAATAATGACAATATTAATGCAGAGAATGATGACAATAATGTCCATAATGATTGGATAGATGAGATGATGCGTGATTTTGATGACGATTTGAACAAAATACCTCACGTATTTGACAGTATCTTTGTTGATGCTGGAAAACCTCTATTTTCTGGATGTAATAAATTTACCAAGTTATCAGCCATGCTTAAACTATATAACTTAAAAGTAAAGAATGGATGGAGTGACAAGAGTTTCACGGGGTTATTAGAGCTTTTAAGAGACATGCTTCCTTATGATAATGAGCTTCCTAGGTTAACCTATGAGGCAAAGAAAATGTTGTGCCCATTAGGTATGGAGATCGAGAGGATACATGCATGTCCAAATGGTTGTGTATTGTATTGGAAAGAATTGAAAAACTTGAAGGTTTGTCCAAAGTGTGGGGCATCGCGGTATAAAATAAAAAGGTCAAATGATGGGGCAAATAATAAGAAAGGTTCTCCAGCAAAGATGTTATGGTATTTTCCTGTAATACCAAGATTTAAACGCTTGTTTGTAAATGTAAATGATGCAAAAAATTTGCAGTGGCATGCTCAAGGGAGGAAAGAAGATGAAAAACTAAAACACCCAGCTGATTCACCTCAATGGAGAAACATTAATCGGATGTTTCCCAAATTCGATTGTGAAAATAGGAATCTTAAGCTTGGACTATGTATAGATGGAATGAACCCCCATGGTAACATGAGCAGTCGACATAGCACTTGGCCAGTGCTTTTATCAATTTACAATCTTCCTCCTTGGTTGTGTATGAAGCGCAAGTACATCATGTTGTCATTGCTGATGTCAGGCCTAAACAACCAGGAAATGACATAGATGTGACTTAGCCCCGCTTGTTGAAGATTTGAAAATATTGTGGAACGAAGGTGTGATGGTGTTTGATGCATTTACTCGAACAAAATTCTCCTTGCGACCGATGATATTTTGCTCGATAAATGACTTTCCGGCATATGGTAACTTGTCGGGTTACATTGCTAAAGGAGCTAAGGCTTGCCCCATTTGTGAAGATGAAACCAGTGATCTTTGGTTGAGCAACTGTAAGAAAAATGTGTTCATGAGTCATCGAATGTTTTTCCCTGTTGACCATCCTTATCCAAAGAAGAAAAATCCTTTTAATGGGAAAACTGAGACTCGAGTAGCCCGTTTGCCGTTATCAGGACATGTGGTTTATAAACGAGTTAAGTGGGTTGCGCGAGCAATACGGTATCGAATCCATCATATTTATGTGCCCGTCATAGATTGCGATGACAAATGTTAACTTAAATATCAATATTGTGACGTCATATCTATCTAAGGCCGTGCTTATAATGTCTCACACAAATTTCATCCTAGCACCATACCATCAAGAGTAAGAAAATTATATTTTTCTTTATTAATTTTTCTCCATCATAACATTTATATTTATAATTAAAAGTATTGTTCATGTTTCTAAAATGTAGTGATCATTGGTTGCTGCTAGTGATTTCTATTGCTTCGAGTACGGTATATGTCTTAGATCCAAAGGATTATAAGCGCACCATGTAAGTAATATATATATATATATATATATATATATATATATATGATAACTATTGCATATATTATGTTTGTTGCATGCGCATGTTTGATATTTGTTACTCTATAAGTTCTTTAAGTACATTAATTACTTTATAGAGTATTTCGATCATATTGGACACAAGTTGGTAAAAAGGGACGACAAATAATTTGGAATGTCATTAAGGTATATTAAACAATGTAGAATATTAAAGTTAGTATGAATTTATTAAATATATATTGTTCAGATCACTAGGCTAAATATACATCATTTTGTAGTGTCCTCAACAACCGGGAGACAGTGAGTGTGGATATTATGTTTGGAGATATATGTGGAATATATGTACTCAAATGTCCTATGTTGATTCTTTACATAAGGTAAGTAAAAATTAATATATAGTAACTTACTAAGTGCTTTTAATTATAAATTTCTAATTTCTTGAATTCATATACTTCAAAATTCTTATGAATCGTTGTAGAACTCATTTGAAAATGAACCGTACTCACAAGAGAAAATTAACGAGATTCGCAAAATATGAGCGTAATATTTTATTGAAGATTGTGTGTAAGTTATTAATTTGTTGGTTTTTTCATTAAAAATTATTTCTATAAATGGTTATAATTATATCTTTCTTCTTCTTTAGTTATAACTTTTTGGATTGTTTTATGTTGTTCGTGGTTCTTGTAGTTGATGGCATTGAGGAGGGATGACGTGCAACAATGGTTTAAAGTTAATCCTTTCATATGTGGGTTGGCTTTTGATTAAGCCGGATTGAAAACCGAATGAGTTTTCTGTATGTTTTTGACATTTTTGGATAGTGTTTGAAAACGGATTATTTTGTTGAATTGTTTTATGTTGTTTTTTATTTATGGCATGTTGGATTGTCTGTGTATATTCAGTTCAGATATTGCGCATGGAAGGGTACAAAATTACTATGAAAATTATATTTTAAAAAATAGTAATAGGTATCAGTTGCTAGAAACAACCAACGCCTATTTAGAGAACCTTAGGCGTCGGTTTTAACAGAAAGATCGATGCATATTGTCTACTAAAGTGTCGGTTGTTATATATAAACCGACACTTATTGTAAACAATACGCATTGGTTACAACCGATACCAAAAACTCGGAGTATTAGTGTTGCCTCCATGCGTGTCGCTTCAGAAACCGATGCTTATTGTCGTTTACAACCGATACAAATGAGGGTGTAAAGTTATTGACAATAGGTGTGTAAAGTTATTGTAGGTTACCAAACAATGGGTGTGTAAAGTTATTGACAGATAAGTTATAAAAACTTTGATTATTATCTAATGTTGTATTATATTTGAAAAATAATATGTTTTGCTTATTATATAGATATTTGGAGGAGCAACATTCTTCAAAAACTAAGTTAAGTGGTTATATATATTATTATATTTGGTTATCAAAAGCATGTAGACTGAGTTTTATTTTTGGTTTGTAGTTGGATATTCAATCACTCATACCAATCCTGTCTAAAAGCACTTTTGCTAAAAATTATATTTGAATTGTGTCAGGTTATGCAAAATTATACCGCAGGAAAGATCACAATATTGAAAGTACATATACAAATAAATCAACACAACTCTATTTTATTCTATTGCAAGCGTTATACACCTATATTTTTATCAATTAAATTATAATTACTTGATGTGTTGGAGGCTATGCAAATCCTCTAAGAAACAAAACAATTATCAATGCAATAACCAATTACATGTAAGTCATCAACTAATCCATTTTCTATAGTTATATATATTCATCGTTAACTAACAAAGCCTTTAAGAATATCTTTTTTGTAAAACATAATGACAATATATATTATATGTTATATATTATAAAACATATAGTACATTTTTGGATGGTGTTATCTATCATTCGTTTACTGCACAAAATAACAGAACCGTTTAGGTTCCTCATGACTGTTGGTAGTTAATATTCAATTATTGTTGCTATATCTTTGATTTGATTTTTTTGCAATCATGTTATTGCTTATGATACTCGTACTCAATTACTGCATGTTTTGTGTTTGTACCGGTAATTATGTATGTTGGTATCTTGTTATGGCTTACGTGTGTTGGTACCCTGTTCTATTTTGTGTTGATATGTTGTAGCTTTTAACTAGTTTGTTGGCCAAAATTTTGAAACAGTATATATATTGGACATCAAGTGCGGTACATGTGGAAAAACGGTATATAGTAATATAATTTCAAATCAGATCTTACAGTGTATGTTTGCATTAACAGACCATACAATGTAATCAGATCTTACAATGTATATTGATGTAAAATGTAATTTGCATATCATATAGGTATTCTATATTTAATGGTTCGCTAGTTGGTTACTTTGATTGTCCCGTGGCGTTTGTCCCCCTGCTCTTTTGTGTTGCTGAAGAAGTTCTGGGGAAGCTCATTTCACGATTAGTTTTCTCACAACTCCTCATGCCTTTTTTGGCGATGCATAATATTATGTTTTCGTCAACAATGTTATATGCAGATGATATAGTGATTCTATGTGCTGCTACCTCTGCTAATGCACACCATATTTTTCGCACCCTCCAACTATATGCTTCCTTTTTGGGACAGGTGTTCAATCCGAATAAGTCTAAGGCATTTTTTGTCTCTCGCGTTTCTCAGTATCTTCAGCGTCGGATTCAAACCATCATGGAGATTACTGGTGGTAATTTCCCAACTACATATCTTAGGGTTCTGATTTTCAAGGGGGTGCCCAAGCAGAGAGTGTTACAGCCCTTACTGGACAAGATTATTCTCAAATTTAAATGGTGTAAAGGTTCTTCCCTTTCATTGGCAGGCAGGGTTTGTTTGGTGAATTCCGTGATTGCTAGTTCTTTAGTGCACACCATGCTGGTTTATAAATGGCCGACCTCCATGTTTAAACAGTTAGAGAAAGCAATGTGTAATTTTATTTGGGCCGGAATATCAATTACAAAGGGTCTGCGATGGTTAATTGGGCTCACTGTTGCATGCCAATGAATAAAGGGGGTCTCGGTGTCCACTCAATTATTACGGCAAATCGTGCCTATCTTATGAAATTGGCATGGAAAGTCCTTACCTCTGATTCAGTTGTTCATAATACTCTTTGTAATTGATTCTTACTAGCCAATGGTTCTATTCGAACCATGTTTTTGCCATCTTATATTTGGGCTAGCCTTCGGCCATTGGCGCAAGATTATTTGATGGATTCTCGTCGGATTCTGGGGGCGCACTCCTCGATTGCTTTTTGGATAGATAATTGGCTTGGTTACGTTATTACAGACCGGGTTGGCATACCTAATGAATTTTATATTCACTTTCAAAATAGCATTCAGACTTCTTCTATGATAACACTTGGAATTTTACTTTTGCATTTGTTGAGGCCTATTTGGATATTGTTCGGGATATAGTTCGGTGCCTGATCACCCCAGATTCCATGGACAAACGGGTTTGGATGCATTCTATGGATGGGTCAGTTTCTTCTAAGGCGGCCTATGCAATTTTATGGCCTTCTTTTCCCATAGTTAAATGGGGCTCTTGGATCTGGTCATCTCACATCCCCGAAAGGCGATCGGCCATTGTTTGGAAGCCATTTTCGGATGTCTGGTTGTCCTGGACGTTCTCCGCCATCATTGATTTATTGGGCCTACCGCCTGTGGACTTTATTATGCTCATTCGGATTCGATTGATCATCTATTTATTTCTTGTGATTTTGTAGGGGCTCTTTGGGATTGGATTGCTGAATCATTTGTTGTGGCTTTGCACAAAGGCTTTAGCTTTAATGAATTATTAGTTCACGTGATGGGTTTTCACTTAGTGATCAGATTATGTTTTTATGGAGGGTGGCAATCATATCCTGCATCTGGCTTATTTGGCACATTCGGAATGATGTGATTTTTAATGACAAGAAATGGACTACGGAGGTGGCTCTTGTTCAGTTATGGGTGTTGATTTTAGAGTCCGCTCATCTAGACAAGGGCTGCATAAATAATACTCAGGATGAGCTTCTTTGTCTTCACCTTCTAAAGATTCAGGGTCGCATTCCGAAGGCCCCTCGCATTATTTCAGTCCCTTGGAATTTACCACTCCTGGGTTGGATTAAAGTCAATACGGATAGCAGTGCAGCAGGATCTCCAGGGCGTCTTACGACAGCAGGTGTTTACTGCACTGCTAGGGGTTTCTTTCGAGGGTGTTTTGTCAAGCAATGTGGCATTGGCTATGCTTTTGAGGCTGAATTAATGGCGGTGATGCGTGCGATCTCCTTTGCTTTTCATAAAGGCTGGACAAATCTTTGGGTCGAATCGAATTCGACTTTCGTGGTGGATCTTTTTCGATCTCGGGTTGGCTCCATTCATTGGTGACTTCTTAGACAATGGCAGTACTCTATATACCCGATCTCTCAGATGAACTTTGTCATTTCTCACATTTATCGGAAGAAAAATCGTGTGGCGGGTCAACTCAGTAAGCACTCGGGATCCATTTGGTGGGACGCCCCTCCGGAGGATATCGTTTCTTTGCTCACAGATGATTATGTTGGACGAGCACAGTATAGATTTGTTAGATAATTTTTTTATTCTGTGTTTTTCTATTGTCTCTATGGCACTTTATTTTTATCGCTGAGGTACTCTTTTCCTACTAGGGATTTTCTCCACAAGGGTAGGTTTTATCTTAGTAGGTTTTTAACGAGGCCCCATACATTGCGTTACCTGATTGGCTTGTGATAAGGATCTTTCTTTTCTTTTATTATATTTTTCGATTTTATTAAAAAATTCAGACAATTCTTCCTCATATAACCATTCTATTTTTATTGTACATATGATTCTTATTTAATTACTAATATGTTTTGGCAATATAAAATCCTTTTTGTGGAAGATCCTTGAGATAATTTAATTTTTTCCTATTTTGTAAAGAATTGTATCTTGTATTTTTTGGAATTTTGTATATTTGATCAATATCAACAATAGATTTACTGAAATCTTTGTAGAACTTTGTTGATTTTTTTAAGACAAAAATTCATATAGGACCGCCTTACGGGTCTAAATCCGTAATGACCCGCGGATCCTGTTGACCAGGTCCGCGGGTCAAAGTCACTTGCTCCCTTTTTCTTGTTTTTTCTTCCTCGGTTAAAGTAAAAGTTTTATGAGTAAAAGTATCGGTATTTTTAGATAAAGTATCATATTTTTAATATAGTCACAGATTATGATTACCGTACATTGAAGGAAAAATAAATATATCAGAGTAAAAGTAACACCTTTATGAGTAAAAGTATATATTTTTTGAGACAAAGTATCATGTTTTAAGAGTAAAAGTATCTGTTTTTTGAAATAAAGTATCATGTTTTTTTTTAATATAGTCACATATTATGAATTCAATACAAAGAAAGATGAATAATAAGTATGATAGAGTTAAAGTAATACTTTTATAAGTAAAAGTATTTGTTTTTTGAGATAAAGTGACATATTTTTGTTAATATAGTCACAAATTATGAATATATTACAATAAAAAAATATATATATAACAGAGTTAAAGTAACACTTTTATATGTTAAAATATCTATTTTTGAGATAAAGTATCATGTTTTTTAATATAGTCACAAATTAAGAATAAAGGAAAGAAGAAAAAATAAAAAAATAAAAATGATATAGTTAAAGTAACACTTTTATAAGTAAAAGTATCCATTTTTTGAGATAAAGTATCATGTCTTTTAATACAGTCACATATTAGAAATACATTACACTCAAGAAAGAATTATAAATTTAACAGAATTAAAGTAACACTTTTATGAGTTAAAGTATCTGTTTTTTTGAGATAAAGTATCAGATTTCTTAATACAGTTACAAACTAGGAACAAAAGAAAGAGCAAAAATAAAAAATAAATATGATGTAGTTAAAGTAACACTTTTATAAGTAGCAGTCCATTTATTGAGTAAAATATCATTTTTTTTAATACAACACATATTAAGAATATATTACACTGAAGAAAAAAAAATATAACAGAGTTAAGGTAACAATTTTTATGAGTTAAAGTATCTATTTTTCTGAAATAAAGTATCAGGTTTTTTGAAATAAATTGGAGAAAGAAGAAAAGAAAAAGAAAGTGAGAGAAAACATGAGAAAAGAGAAAATTAAGGAGAGAGAGAGAGAGGGGGGGAGAGAGAGAAATACGAAAAAAAAAAGAGGTGAGAGAATGTTGTTGGCGGTGAGAGGAGGGATGAGAGAGAATGTGAGGATCCGTCTTACTGATAAAGATCCGTAAGACAGTCTTACCAGAAACTCACTCAATTCGACAAAAACTTATATGAGACCGTCTCACGGATCTAAATTAATGAGACGGAGCTCCATATCACACAAAATGGATCTCACCTACCAAATATGGGTACTGCGCGTGCAGTGGAGCAGCACCACACGCGATTCTGCGCGTGTGTGAATTCTAGTCACATAAAAGCCCAAAAAGATGAGGCCCACTTTTGTAAGTTGACTGAAACATGAGATTGGGATTGGACCAATAGTGGAGCAGTCAAGTTTGGATTGGGTTTTGGGGTGTCATAAATGGAGCATGGATCATCTCCAGGGATTTTTGATGTAGAGATTTTTACTAAAAAATGTAGAGTATAATTTTGTGTTACAAAAGTCCCTTTAGTGGACAAGTATTATTTAGTATATCTTTTAAAATTATATACTATATCTTTTAAAACCAATGCGTATTACATAAAATTTATAATTTATAATCCATTTAAAAGTATTAATGTTTACTTTAAAAGTATTATTGTTTACTCGAAAAGTATCACATCTTATTATAAAGATATTGCTTATTTCGTCTTTAAAATCACATACTATTTCTTTTAAAACTATTAACTAAAAAGTATCACGTGTTGAACTAAAAAGTATCACAGCTTGAAGTGAAAAGTATACGTATTCAAAGTAAAAAAAAAAAAACCGGATATTATTTATTTACAAAGTAATATACAATCTTGTTTAAAAGTATCACATTTAATTACAAAAAGTATCACTTTTATTCTAAAAAGTACATGTTTACAAAAGTAACAAAACTGAAAAAAAGTATACTTGTTAATTATGGAGTCACTGCCCATCTCCAACCCATATACATTAACAAATGTATCATTTTATTTATCAAAAGTATTACATTTTCTAGTTAAAGTATTACTTTATGGCTTAAAAGTATGACTTGTCTCAAAAGTATTTACCTTTTGCTCAAACCTATCTCATGGACATAGATTCCCCGCGACCCATGACCCAGACCAAAGGACGGCGGCATTTTCATAAATATTAGGCTAACATGTAAGTTTGATGATAATTAAAAAGTATTAGTTTTTTCTCCAAAAGTATCACTTTTACTCTGACAAGTATACATTTTTAATGTAATTTTTGGGGCACGGTGGTTTTTTTTTGTAATATGACGAGGACATAATATCACTTTAGACTTGAAAAGTAACATTTTTTATTAAAAAAATATCACATTTTAGTAAAAAAAAAGTATCACTTTTGTTTGGAAAAAATACGTTTTCAAAAGTAACAAAATTGATATTATTTTATTTGCAAAGTTGTAAACAACATTGTTTAAAAGTATCATTTTTTATTTAAAAAGTATTACTTTTACTCTGACTTGTATATGTTTTCAAAGTAACATAACTGATATAGTAATTACCCTAAAAGAAAAAGTATTAGCTTTACAACACAAAAGTGGAGAAGAAGAAAAAGTGGGAATTCAAGAAAAAAATACCCAACAGATAAACTTTAAATTCAATAAATTAAACAGAAAACAAAAATTAAAAAATTAATACGCATAAGGATAAGAACAATCCAATTTATCATTGTGTCTTTAATGATTTCTTCCTTCAAGATTTCAATGAAATTACTTATTACGAGATGAATTACTCGCTTTATAGCGTGAAACATTTAATAATAAGAAAATGAAGAAAGGATAAGAATAGGTAGTGGAGGCCGTGCATCGAAAATTTGGGAAGATGAAGAAGATTGCCCGGACAGATGTAGCGTGCGTTATATTCTAGGGATTATAAGGACAGAATTTGGGTTTGGATATTGGAGCTCCGTCTCACAGTTTTTGAACCGTGAGACGGTCTCACAAGAGACCTACTTAAATAATTCAAACATATCTAAAGGTCCTTCAAGCCGAGGATCACAAATATTTAAGACCTTTTATTTTTCCTTTTTTTTCAAACGCAAAAAACATTATTAAATCGATCTATACCTACCTCAAGTAACACAAATTCAATAGGTACTACTAGTAATTAATTTAGTTATATTTTAACTTCACAGCCATACACTGTAAATTACAGTAGAGTAATTGATTCTAATTTGTTTGATCGTTTTATGAAAACATGAAATTAGAAATCAGACATGACGAAAAATTGAAGATTTAACTGAGTGAGAAATACCATGTTTGTTTCTACAGAGGTTTCTACACAATTTTGTTGGGGGCAGATTCGACTTTTCCCGATTATTACTATTATTTTATTGTTTTTACACATTATTTAAATTTAAATTATTTAATTAATTGTCCGGTATTATTAATTACATTACAATTGGGTAACATATATAATTATTCGACCCGCGCGGTCCGCACCAACCCGCGCAGCCCACTTTATCACACCAAACCAACACGGCTCATTAACTCAGGTATAAAAAAGTTCATCCTTGTTATTTGTAAGTATTTTAAATTTATTACACTCAATTATTGTCCTTTGCTCTAGAATTATTCTCCTATTACTGGTGTTGCAGACAAATTTCCGTACGAAGAATCTACCAACTCCAAAGAAGAAGTTGGGACGGATCAGCGATTTATAGCAGCATCAATAATTAAGTCAAAATTTCTTTCCCCCTCAAGATACAAACAAGGAAAAGATTCTTCCAAATATTACTTCCTCTTGCTCAATGAAATTCAACAATAAAAAGCTTTTAACCACAACATCATGGAAAGGAGAGCATATCCTGGAGTATCTACACTAATCAATACGAATTTCACAATCTCAGACTAGACATACGGCATACCTACTCCTACTTAACTTCAAAAATCACAAAAATAAAAATCAATGTCGAAAGCATTACGACTAGAAGCAAAATGGCGTCGTTTTCAACGTGCCTTGCCCTGCTTTACATGGTGACATTGTTTCTAGTGCCGTCAATGGCAAGCTGTTTATATATAATAGGTGTAGGGAAGACATCATCCTGGTCCTAAATTAAGTATAATAACTAAATAAATTAAACAATTTATAAATGAGTAAATGACCCTTTACAACTTCAGATGTTCAAATCAATACTAAATGTTAGCAATTTTGGGAATATCACTAGGCAGTATAACGAAACTTGAAATTCCAAGTAGTTTATGTCCTTTATGAATAGCTTCAGTTTTTCTGTCTATTGAACAAAAGTTTCAAGATATTTGCAGTCCTTCTGAACAACAATTTCTACCTCCAGAAATAGAATATGCACTGATGACGCCCGAGTCGAACTGGAAGAAAATTAATCCATGTCAACAATACAACACATGCCCGAATGGGGCCCCTGGGAACGCGTCGTGATAGTTCAGTGACACGTCATGAGTTGGGCTCGCCCACTACCGAGCCCAACCACAACACGACTACCGAGCCCCGACCCTTGAGCCCAAATCTTGGCGGGAAACGCATGCGCGACAGATTCAGAAAAATAACCATTTGCCCATACTTGCCCATACTTAGTGCTCTATTAGCACCAGAAGCTGCCACGTGTCAGAAGGTGATCAAGATGAGTCACCAAGTGGCAAAACTTGGCTGACATGCACGCTTAGGAGGGGACATGTGTCATTTTTCAAATTATTTTACTAATTAATGCAAAGATGACTATTGAAAACCCACTTACTAGAGGGGTATAAAAAGCCTCATTTAAGAGGAAAAAGACAAGAAAGAAAAATAGAAAAAAGGGCCTGTAAACGTGAGATTGTGAGAAAGACCGACCCCAATAATCCGGTTCGGCATAACGCTAAAAAGGCAGAATTAGCCATAAATAAATTCTTATATTTCCACGTGTTAAGTTTCTTATATATTTTGCTTGTTGACCAAAACGCACGTCAACAAAATGAGTCAACACTCTAGAAATGCTCATTTGACTGAAGAGCAACACCCTACAACCTGGCGGCCGGACCACTAATGGCTTAACGTGCCCCGACCAAAGCGGGGAGCACCACTTTATTTCCCTTCGCCCTTGGCTAATTGCTAACCCAACCTTCGACAAAGAAATGAACCAACTCATTTCGCAGACACTCGCCACCACAAACTCCCAAGCACCTCCTCCACCTCTTATAAATACTAATCCACTCAACCATCAATCGAACGTCAATATTAATCCCCAAGCCCCCTGTACTTCCTCATAATGAAGGCGGGGAGGCTAACTCGTAACGAACAGCGGGCCGCCGTGATGAAGGCGTCATGCGGAAGATGATGAAGGGCAAAGTCGGGTAGCGAGTCACAACCGGAGCCGACACGACCTCGCCGTGCCCATTCGGTGTTCGCCGGACGATTAGGGATTGATCCCTACGCCTGGCTCGATCGATAAGCTCCGGCTCCGGTTTCGGATGAACGAGAGCCAACTAGGCCAACAAACTCAAGGCCCTAGCTTGTGGCGAGTGAACGGGCGTGGAAATTCGGCGCTTCGTCGCCGTCTGAATGAATTGGAGGCGGCCCCGAAAGGCGAACCATCTCGGAGGCCGCCCAAGCAATGAATCAGCTTCGTGATGTCGCCGTTCGCTCCCGGTATCATGGCGACCCCGCTACCGCCAAAATTAAAAATCCCCCAGGTCGGTCTATACAATGGGGAGACCGACCCGACCACTCACATCCACAAGTACTTAGCATGGATTGAGCTGTACAACCCTAGTGATGCCATCCTCTGCAGGGCTTTTCCATTGACATTGGGCGACCGAGCCCACCGCTGGTTCAGGACCCTGCCACAGGGGTCCATTCGGGCCTGGGGGGATTTGGCCTCCGCCTTTACGACGCATTTCCTGACTTCCAAGGTCCGAGCCGCACCAAAGGACTCCCTGGTGAATATCAAACAAGGGAAGGACGAGCCCCTGAAAAGCTATATCGCTCGGTTTAATAAGCAAGTTCGAGAGATGAAACCGGTGTCGGATGACGCCATTCTAATTGCAGCCATGGTTGGCCTTGCCCCCGAGACTTGGTTTAACTATTCTATCCATGAATCGGGGCGACCTCGTACTAAGAATTCCTGATCCGCGCGGAACGCCACATCTGCGCGGAAGAAGCCATGGCAAGTCACCACCCCGAGCACAAGCCAGGGGCGGGACGGAAGGAAGGAATCGAATGCTTAGGGCGGGTCGGGATTGGACCATTCTTAAAACCGAACCGGGATGGATTTAAGGCTTGCCAGGAAGCACGAGCCGAAGTTGTCTTTTGAGAGTACCTTGACCCACACTCCATCAGCCATATGGAATGAAGTACAGGGTCTGAATTTGCTACCTCCGGCTCGGCCTTTGAAGATTGAGCCGGCCAAATTAGATTTACGTCGATATTGCGCCTATAATAAATCGATAGGCCACGATACTGATGAGTGCCGAGATCTCATCAGGGAGATTTTGCGTATTGTTCGGCAGGGCGGTCTCAAAAGATACGTCCATGAATTACCGCCCCCGCCGACACTAGCCCCAGGCGTCAACCCGGAGCGCATAACAAATCCAGCTCTCCTGCCGCCGCCGTCGGCCGAAAATCAAGGTAGGGAAATCCTCATGATGTCGAGCGTAAATCGAATCAACACTAACACAGTCGAAGATAGCCGCTCCAACAGAAAGAGAAAGGCTGATGTCAGATAGGCCGCCCACGCCGAAAGGCAAGTTCGGGTGGCGGAAATAAAGGAAGGCCAACCCACAGGCCGTTTTGTGTTCTCGGACGTGGATGCCGACCAGGTGGTCCACCCTCATTCTGACCCCCTGGTCATTACCGCACCAATTTTGGGTATCCCGGTTCATAGAATTTTGATTGACTCTGGAAGCTACTCATCGGTCATCTATGTCCGAGCTTTTCGAAGATTGAACATGGACGATAGCTATATTCGTCCGTGTAACGACAGCATTCTGGGGTTTGGAGGACGAAGAATAATCCCGCTCGGGGAAGTCGACCTACCCATCCAAATGGGGCAGGGGTCGCATAAGCGAACCGTTATCACAACATTCAAAATAATCAACGCCGATTCGGAGTACAATGCCATTATTGGAAGGCCGTTGCTTTATCATATAAAAGCGGTTGTTTCAATTTATCATTTTTGCATAAAATTCCCAACACCAGACGGCGAGGCCATACATAAGGGGAATCAGAGGGAGTCACGAGAATGCTCTCTCAAACTCCGACCGGTGGAGATTAATGTGATGGAACGAGGAGAAACCAGTGGGACAGCGCAAGGCGACCCCCCGATAAAAGAGGAGTCCGAGTGGGAGGTGATGATTGATCAGGAGGATAATCCAGGTCGGCGACCTGGAAAAGAACCAATTGTTGAAGACCAAGGGAGGAGGATAGAGCCGGGAGATGTACCGGCAACGAAAAATAGGCCAGCAGTTGAGAACAAACCGGCCACTGAGGATAAATTGCTCCTACAGAAAAAGGAGGGGCAAAGCAAGAAAAGAAAACGGGCGGAACTAGTGGAGCAGGTCGATACGGAATGCAAGGCGAGGGACGCCAATTACGTATTGGCCACGACCTCCCAGAGCCATTTCGAACAGAATTGATTGAGTTTTTGGGAAATAATCTCGACGTCTTTGCGTGGACTCATGCAGACATGCCCGGGATTGACCCCAAGCATGCATGCCACCGCCTTAATATCGATCTAACGTTCCGCCCAGTTATCCAAAAAAGGTGCAAACTCAGTCCCGACAGGCAAGTTGCACTCGAGGCCGAAGTTAATAAATTGCTAGATAATCAATTTATCCGGGAAGCCGTCTATCCCCGATGGGTGGCCAATCATGTTCTAGTCAAGAAAAGCAATGGCCAATGGCGCCTGTGCGTGGATTTCACCGACCTAAATAAGGCATGCCCCAAGGACAGTTATCCATTGCCGAACATTGATTATATGGTAGATGCCACGGCGGGATACGAATTGATGAGCTTCATGGATGCGTACTCGGGTTACAACCAAATACGAATGCACCCAGATGATGAAGAAAATACATCATTCTTTTCTTGCTCGTGGAATTTACTGCTACAAGATGATGCCCGCCCGGGTTGAAGAACGCTGGTGCGACCTACCAGAGGTTAGTAAATAAAATGTTTGAAGAAATGATAGGTCGTACTATGGAAGTATATGTAGATGATATGTTGGTGAAATCATTGTATATATCCGATCATCTCGATGATCTTAATAAAATGTTTGTTGTTTTGAGAGAGTACAAGATGATGTTAAACCCGAGAAAATGTACTTTTGGGGTCGGCTCGGGTAAATTCCTGCGGTATATATGGTAAGCCAAAGGGGGATCAAAGCTAACCCAGACAAAATAAAAGCCATCATCGACCTTGGACCCCCAAATTCTGTCAAAAGGGTACAAAGCCTGACAGGCCGATTGGCCGCCCTTAACCGATTTGTCTCACGGTCCACAAACAAGTGTAAACCCTTCTTTGAGATCATAAAAAAGAACAAAAATTTCGAATGGACCGAGCAAGCACAGGCTGCTTTTGAATCACTCAAACAACATCTCTCTTCAATTCCTATATTGCAAAAACCCACCCAAGGGGAGGACTTGTATTTATACCTGGCGGTATCCGAATACGCCGTCAGTTCGGTGTTAATTAGGCTAGATGACTCTATCCAACATCCAGTCTATTATACCAGTCAAGCATTACATGACGCCGAGTTCCATTATCCGCCAATGGAAAAATTGGCTTATTCATTGATAATTGCGGCACGAAAACTCCGTCCATATTTTCTGGAGCATAAGATTATAGTCTTGACCAACTACCCGCTGAAACAAGTGTTGCATCGACCCGACACCTCTGGTCGAATGATAAAGTGGGTCGTTGAGCCCAGCCAATTTGATATTCTATATGAGCCACGCACAGCGATAAAAGGACATCTTTAGCCGACTTTGTGGCCGAATTTACACCTTCCATACAAATAGAAGTTATGGAAGATCAAAAGTGGAAGTTGTTCGTCGATGGCTCCTCCATCGCAGGCCGAGCAGGGGGCGGGATCGTGATAATCGATCCAAATCAAAAATGCTACTGCTCGGCCGTCCGATTTGATTCCCGCGATGAACAACGGCCGAAAGCACGAGGCACTCTGGCGCAGTCTAGACATGGCGGCTTCCATGGGCCTAAAACGACTACTGGTACATAGTGATTCTCAGCTAGTCGTTCATTAAATCAACGGTGAGTACGAAGCAAAAGAGCAAAAAATCGCACAATATATGGGCTTGGTCAAGAAAAAATTGTTACATTTCAAGGCGGAAGTCTTACATGTACCCCGAGCCGAGAACATGCAAGCGGATGCTTTGGCTCGGCTCGGTTCCAGTCCAGGGACGGATGCTATTGCAGATGTAACTGTCACTCAATTGTCTGCCCCATCACTTAACGCAAAGAAGATACATGCTACTGAAGCCACTGAGCAGACCTGGATGACCCCGATCATTCAGTACTTGGAAAAAGGAGTTCAACCTGAAAACAAGGCCGAGGCCAGAACATTACGAACCCAGGTGGCTCGGTTCATGCTAGTGGACGGTGTCCTGTACAAACGAAGGTATTCCGTCCCGCTCCTGCGGTGCCTATCCGAAACAGATGTGGACTACGACTCGGGAGGTTCATGAGGGATATGTGGAAACCACGCACGGGGCCGACACTAGCTTACAAATTAATACGGCAAGGGTACTACTGGCCATCCCTAAAAAAGGACGCAATCGACCTTGTCAAAAGATGCGAAAGGTGCCAAAGGTTTGCACCACAGGCCAGGTACCATCCTGAGCAGCTTACCTCCATATTTAGTCCTTGGCCGTTTGCCAAATGGGGAATGGACCTTATCGGACCACACTCCCCACTGGCAAAGGGGGCATAAAGTATGCCATTGTGGCGATGGATTATTTTACAAAATGGGCCGAGGCGGAGCCTCTGGCAAAGATAGACGAAGAAAAGATTGTGAGTTTTGTATGGAAGTCCATTATCTGTAGATTTGGGGTACTGCATTCGATTGTTACGGACAATGGGAAACAATTCAATAACCGGAGGTTTCAAAATTTTGTGAAGGTTTCCACATAAAAACCACTTCTCGACTCCATATCATCCCGGTCAAATGGACGGGAGGTTGAGGCCGTTAATAAAATACTCAAGTATACCTTGAAGGCGAGATTGGAGGAGTCTAAAGGTAATTGGCACGAGGAATGCCCGGGGGTCTGTGGTCATACCAGAACGACGCATCGAGCGGCCACGGGAGAGACACCTTTTTCTTTGGCTTATGGAACCGAGGTGGTCATTCCTGTTGAGATGGAGCCCCTACCTTTAGAATTGCAAATTTTTCTGAAGATGGCAATGAGGCTGCGCTCCGAGCCGAGTTGGATGCTTTCGAAAAAAAAGATAGTGCCGAGATGAAGAACGCCGTATATAAACAAAGGAGTGAGAGGTACTACAATTCAAAGGTAAAGGAAAGGAGATTCCGGGTCGGTGACCTTTTGTTGAAAAGGATAACGGGTGTTGAGCCCAGCCCATTGAAGCCAACCTGGGAGGGCCCATTTCGGGTCAACAACGTCTTATCTAGTGGGGCATACGAGCTAGAATATTTGAGTGGAGAAAAATTTACACATCCATGGAATGTAGCATACCTGAAAAGGTACTATCAATAAAGATCTTGGTTTATGATCCAAATAAGATTCAGGGAATTATCCTTTCATCTGATATTCTGTGAGCTCTCTAAAGGGGGACGAAATTTTTACTCGCCTCGGCTACGTGCCGAGCACAGCAAAAATTGCCTCAGCTAAAAAAGTTGAGCGCCGACAAATCGTCTCGGGTACGTCCTTTGTACGCTGATAAAGGGTGACTCGCCCACAAGGCAGATCTACCCCAAAAACAAAGATTTGATGTACACATCGAGCACAAAAATAAAGACTTGATGTACACATCGAGCACAAAACAAAGACTCGGTTTACACACCGAGCACAAAACAAAGACTCGGTTTACACACCGAGCACAAAATAAAGACTTGGTCATGCACCGAGCACAAAATAAAGACTTGATGTACACATCGAGCACAAAACAAAGACTCCGTTTACACACCAAGCACAAAATAAAGACTTGGTCACGCACCAAGCACAAAATGAAGACTCGGTGTACGCACCAAGCACAGAGCAAAGACTCGGTTTATGCACCGAGCACAAAAATCAATTAAAGCGATTAAAGTCCTTTATTCAGGAGCACTGGGAATCGAGCCCTATACTTGGGAGTATAAAAAGAAAAAGAGGACAGGCAACAATCTTACAAAAGGAAAAAGAGCCGAACATATACACAAAGCTTAAAGTGCATACACAGGTGACAGAAGGAAAAGTTCATTTCCACATCAAAAGTATTTACACAGGGGGGGCCAGAGCCCATTACATCCCAAGGCCCGAAGACAATTAACCTACCTACAAATACATACGAAGCCTATGCTAGAAAAAGAAAAGGGAGAACAGCATCAAGACTGAGATGGGGGCGGAACCTCGACAGCACCACTGGAGGCAACCTCTTCTGCATCAGGAGGAGGTGAGCCCTGAACTCCGGGGGCCTCGGCAAAGTTCGGGCGGAGCGTATCAAGATCAGCCTCCAAGAGGGCCAAGTCCTCCTCGAGCTGTGCAACAGTCCTCCCGTCCTTAATAGCTTCAAGGACTTCCTTGAGGCTGGTCGCGTGGCCGCAGGTTAACATGAATGCATACTCCTCGGAGTCCTTATAAGCTTCGACGGCCTCTACACGAGCCTCAACCTGCTGCGGGTAGCCTCCTCGGCCTCCCTGCGCGCATCGGCCAACCGCCTCTCCATTTCTTCACTGGCGCAATGCGCACGTTCGTTCACCAACCTTAGCCCGAATTCCTCCTCGGCCTTGCGGGCGATCCCGCTCTGCCTCGGCCCTCGCGGCGGTTTCCTTTTCAAGGTTGGCCCGAGCCGTAGCTTCCTTTGCCTGGGTCTTCAGAGATTCTTGTACCCCTTGGAGAGTAGCATAAGCCTCCTGCAGGTCACCATGCCGCATTTCCAGATCAGCATATTTTCTCTCCAGCTCGCGAGTTCCCCAATCGCGTGCCACATGAGCCCAATGATCCGTCCGGACATCCCCATAAAGATATCGATCTGCTCCTCCCGGCCCGGTCTCCGGCGAGAATTGCTCAAACCTTTTGTCCGGCACGAGTTGGAACATTCATTGCGGCCCGACCCGCTTCCGTCAAAACTAGATCGCTTGCTCCTCCGTCGGCGTGGCGCACCGGGACGAACTCCACGAACCATCGCGGCATATCCGGTCATTCCTCGCAGACTCGTCCCGCACTCGGCTTGGAGGGATAAAATGACCCTCCCGGCCGAGGTCGTCCGAGAAAGCCCGCGGGACCCCCTTCAGAGTCTGCATCCCGGGATGCTTGGCGGTGTCGACCCGACCACACTTCTTTCGGTGCTGGGCTCTTCCATCACAATTCCCTCTCTTCTCCTTTGGAGGGGGGGTTCTTCCGCCTCAGGCACCCCATCGGCAAGGCGTTTACCGGCCCAGATATCTGCTCTCCGAGCCGCCTTCGCATCCGCAGCTGGCTCTGACCGCCGAGTCCGACGTGTGGCCGTGTTCCTCACGCTGCGAAGGCGTGCACGCAAATCCAAGCCACGCCTTACAAAAAACGACCACCGTCAAAAGGTGAAAATAAAAGGAAGAACATTTCGAAAGAAAAGGAAAATGCAATGAAGTATGGTGTTTACCTCGGCCTGCGGCCGCCCTCAGCAGCTTCGGAGTCCACGTATGTCCGGCAAGCACAAATGATCCGCCTATGGGACTGGCCGCTGCGGGAGACGGCCCAGCTCGCCCTGTCTGCGCCGGCCGCTCTTCCGGTAAGTTTGGCCATACTTCCTCAGCCCTCGGAGGGCTATGTTGAGGCTCTCTCCTAGCCTCTTCTTCCCTCTCTGCCGCCTCACCCCGAGTCGCCTCCTCGACCTCGGGCAAAGCAGGCCTCAAGCCGGCCGCGGCCAAGTTAACCTCGGTGGCCAGCCTCTCTATCCGCCTATCCATAGCGCCTCTGGCCTGGATATTCTCCAGCCTATGGGACGAAGGCGGCCGACAACGGCCCTTTGGACGCCCGGTTTCCTATAAAAAAGAGAGAGAAGAGAAAACAGAGGAAAAAAGGCAAAGTTAGCCACATAAAAAGAAAAAAAAAACAACAACAAAAACAGAGAAAGGAGAAGGGATAAACTTACTGTAACCAAAAACAAAATTTAAAGGAGGGTAAAGGACAGTCTCCTTGCTCCGTCCTCCACGCGAGCTTGCCACTCACCGCTCACCCAGAGCCATTTGTCCTTCCATTCCTTTAAAGATGAAGGAAGGCCTTCCACTAGATTATCCGGGTACCCCAATCGGGTCTGCACATAATACCACCCGGATGGCTGCCCCCGTGACGAAGGAGTCGCTCGCCAGACAAAGAGCTCGTTCATCTCTTTGAACTTAGGGTGGGGGTAATTCTCTAAGTGAAACATCACCAAGAGGCCGATAATCCAACCCCAGGAAATAGGATGCACTTAAGTCAGGGGAATGCCCCACTTGCAAAACCACCGCGTGAGGAAAACCGACAGTGGAAAGCGCAACCCATATAAGAGGCTGGCGACATGTATGGCCACACACCCCTCTGGCGGGTACTGGGGAACCTCCGTACCATCCGGTACCCAAAAATTGATACCGCTCGGAATCCGGTACTTTCGCTGAAATTCTCCCATCTCCGGGACCATCAGCATGCTGGGGATGTCGTTTATATCGCACGACATCCACCTAGGCTCTACACGAAGACGAGGGCCTCCTCCCCGCCTACCGTCACCATTACGATGGCCCATCGGCACATGAGGCCTCTCGGGCCTCGAATCTCCGGAGGGTTCATCCACCCGCTCCGCGTTATCACGCTCCGGCTCCGATGGGTTTATTCTCTTCTACTGGTGATAGTATCGAGGAGGTACTAAAGGGAATCCTCATTTGGAATTCTCTCGCGCCCGATCGGTGATATACCACACCTTCTCGAAAAACAACACCACACCAAGGGTTAAATATGGTGTGTGTCTTCTCCAAAGGTGTTCCGCCGAGGAGAATGATCTCGAAGAAGAGATCGAACGATGCTTGGGGTGTGAGGCGGAGATTCTTTGTCTTTGGGGAGAAAAAAACGAGAAGGTTCGGAGGGGGTCCTCAATTTCAACCTCTATGCTATAGCTACGGCTTCTACTATCCTCGAAGGAAGACATTTTATAGGAAAAAGGAGTATATTTTGAGAAAATACCTAGTTTCGAAGTCTCTGAACTTTGAAAACCGACCCAAAATTTCTGCTCGGTCTCAATCAGTTTAGCTCGAAGAGTAATGGATGTGAAAGTGGATAATGGAGGATAAAGGAGGTATTTATAGATGAAGTTCCCTCGAGAAACGAAACGCCTATTTGAAAAGACGCGCCTTTTCAACCTCAAAAGCCGTCAAGCGTGTCAGAAGACGTCGCGTCCCCACGCCCACTGACAGAACTGATGTACCTTTTCGGTTCCTGCGCAAGATTGGTCCAACCATAAAAGGCCACGTGTCCGTCATTATGGCACCACAATTAATGCGCCGCTACAGGCATTAACCACTACACGACAGATGTCAGGAATGAAACAACCTTTGAGGATTCATTTTCCCCATTAAATGTCCATCATTAGCATTAAAGTTTAACTCCGACTTCAGAGATTCTTCTCTCGAAATTAAACTTGGGGGCCTTTGATGACGCCCGAGCCGAGCTGGAAGAAAATTAATCTATGTCAACATTACAGCACATACCCGAATGGGGCCCCTCTGGGAACGTCAAGAAGAAAGTGCCGGTGACACGTCATGAGTTGGGCTCGCCACTCACCGAGCCCAACCACAACACGACCACCGAGCCCCGACCCCGAGCCCAAATCTTGGCGGGAAACGATGCGCGATGATTGAGAAAAATAACCATTTGCCCACACTTGCCCATACTTAGTGCTTTATTAACACCAGAAGCTGTCACGTGTCAGAAGGTGATCAAGATGAGTCACCAAGTGGCAAAACTTGGCTGACATGTACGCTTAGGATGGGACATGTGTCATTTTTCAAATTATTTTACTAATTATGGCAAAGATGACTATTGAAAACCCACTTACTAGAGGGGTATAAAAAGCCTCATTTAAGAGGAAAAAGACAAGAAAGAAAAATAGAAAAAAGGGCCTGTAAACGTGAGATTGTGAGAAAGACCGACCCCAATAATCCGGTTCGGCATAACGCTAAAAAGGCAGAATTAGCCATAAATAAACACGTATTACGCATACTTATATTTCCACGTGTTAAGTTTCTTATATATTTTGTTTGTTGACCAAAACGCACGTCAACATGGACAAATAAATATAAGAGCATATATATGAAAAGGTTCTAGTTCAGTAATTGATCCAGCACAATCAATCACATAAATTACACTTATCGTGTGATAGATTGGTTTAAGTACAGCTAAACCTAGAATGGATTATAAAATGATCCAAATTAAGACAACAAGACATCGTTAGACATTATTAAAAGAAAGAAAAAAAAATAAACATTGATGGAATATCATGCGAATAATTAAAATACTTGTTTGTTGAATAGTTTACTATATAGTAGACAAGAATACTGAGTTGGACACACCCCACGATTCCAAAAAAATACAATGAAAGCTCATATCAATAGTTCAAAATCAGACAAAAACATTACCTAGAAAATGCAGCAGCATAGAGTGCAATATCATGCCTGTCATGTGCTGCCACAAAGCAAATATGCAAAAAAGTATTCATAGTTTATACAATTAGTATAATCTCAACGGTTTTTACTTATTTAAATATGATCCTAATTTGTCCCCACCCCAGAAAAAAAACAGCACATACACACATATTTCACGCAGTGTATTAGTATCAAAAAACCTATAAAACGTAGAGCTTCCTCAGAGGTTCCTAATAGCTCTGAATTTTTTTTTTTTTGAAAAAAAAAAAAAAGAAGAGAGAAATATAAAGGCATGGAGGAAGATGGAATGAGAGCAAGAAGTTTTCGTTACGAAGATTACAACACGAGAAGGGTTTTCTTGAGGAGCTATCCTCTTCACTGGGGGACAGAATCTGAAGCCGAAGAAAGCATCGAAATAGCTAAGTGTAGCAAAGACAAACCTGCAAAAGTTACAAACAGAGCAAATGGAAAGAAACCGATTAAGAAGATAATTCTTGCTGTTGTCCAATGGGGAGAGAAGAGGGTCCTGGTTTTCAGAAGGTTCAAGGATAAGATCACAATTTTTGTTGTTAATTGTGTGCCTGTTAATTTCAAAGCTCCAACTGCCTTGATTTCAGTTAAGTGAATCTATGTACTGAAACAACTGCTGATTTATATAAAAGGGTTGAGTTTCTTGTGTATATGTGTGAAACTAGAACCTTGTTCTGTTATGGATGCTGAGAGAACATGTAAAAGGAGTTAGTAATGAACTAACTTATTTATCAACTAGAGAATGTTTTTATATATGAAGTATTCTCATCATACTCTCTTTGTGAAAGAGGAACCCTAAGCAGCAGTCTCTAATGGTTAGTCAAAACATTGGAAAGGCAAATATACATGTAAGGGAAGCAAATTTGACCACATAAGGAAGTATTGAAATATCTTTGAGGTTCACTATGTTCAATATGTAGTTTCGGGCCATCAACTACTCGGCTTGATTTTGGCTTCAAATCCAAGTTAATGAACCCTTGGATTAGCAAACCCTGGAGGAAAGCAACATCCTATTCTTTCTAAATTCACAAAACACTTCTTTGCTGTAGTTATCATTACCATTTACCAGATTAGGTAGATTGAATTTTAAATTTGATCACATTTCTCAGATTATAGGTTGATCACCTTTGGATTTGGATGTAGAGGTATCAGCAAACACCAGGCAGGCAAATCCTTGAGAAAATAGCACTTATTGAAACTCCTTCCAGTAAGGAATGCAACACTGAGCTAGCATCATTATTTTTCCCCAAATATAACCATCAACAAGTAGGCTCCTATTATTCAACTTGGAGGACTTTTAAACACAAATATATATCTGAATGTTAAGAAATTAAGGTTATAAGAGACAAATAAAAAGGTGCAATTTTCCTCCATATAATTCAAACAAAGAAACATCATGATCAACTCATGTCAGTAGTACAAGAGCCCCATCAAATATGGCATTAGTGGCTTTCCAAATAAACCTTTAACCTAGCTTTCCACTTCATGATAGAGTATATGATCACTATAAACCTAATACGGTCAGGACCTTACATCTGTCACACATCTAAGGCTATTCAGAAGAAGATTATTGAAACCCCCATTGCGAAGCACCCGACAGCCACCCAAGGGCTAAGTCTCTCTCCTGTCAGAGGGAGAGTTGTCAGTAAGTCACAGTTCGTACAATTGAAACAAATTCTGAAAATTCATGAAGAAAAAATTTGACAAGCATCACAAAGTTTTCAGTTAAAGCAAATAGTGGAATAAACCAAGTAATAGGAAACTTGATTCTGCGGATTATAAATTTTCCAGGTCATAGAGCAAAAGATAGAATTATGAGGAGCAAAGGATGAGGAGATCCACATTGCTGACACATTGAAGAATTATCACATTAAGCTCCTACAGAGATGAGATATTCTTAAGCAGCTCAGAGCATCTAAACCCAGTAAAGATGATTCCACCACTAAAAATTGATTAAACATGTTTCAAAACCCAAGGTACTTTTTAAAGATCCACAATCACAGGTAGAAATGAAAATGATAGGGTTTTGTAATTAAGATAGGCATAAAAATATTAACCAGCTTATATAACTCTTTGAAACCTGGTGCTTCCATCTTATCCGACTTATTTCAGCAGATATGTTTCCAAAAGACAGAAATGCTCTTATAAATTATGTATTATATACTGAAAAACCAAGTCCTTTAGCTCAAGTTGAACATGTAGGTTAGTTAATCAGTGTTACCTATTCTAGCAGCCTTCCAAAAAACACCACGAAATCTGCCAAAAACAGAACCATATCAGAAACTAGAAAGGGGTTTATGGAGAAATAAAAAGACACAAGCAGTGGCAAAATAAATAATTCTAAAGAACATAGATCATATAATAGTTTTAGCAGATGGAGCAGCATCTCAAAATAATATAATGGCAATTTCTCTATCAACATTTGACAACAGCAGAAGTACATCATTTATCTGAAGAGAGGTATAAAACAACGCAACACAGCTTCTTTCGCAAAAATATCTCAGTGTGGTCCAGTTTGATTTGGGGTTTTTCATGAACCTTGTGAATACATTAATTAACCCAGCCTGCTTTCAGTGGCAATTTTTTTCTTTAGATCTAGGCACCATTCAACCTACTAAAAGCTGCATCTAAAAAAGTGCCTTCTTATGCACTCGGTGTGTCCTCAAAAAATGATGTCCACAACAGAAACCAAGTATCCTAGAAAATTTAATAATCACGCTTGAAAATAAAAGACCTGACTGGCAGAAAACGGCAGAGGGTGTTTTTTTCTCCTTCTATTTTACCATTACTTTCTGTGTAAAGTCTTTAATCAGATCTTGAAGAGTGAGAGAGCGTGCCCTTAGGAAACCATCATAAATAGGCAGGTTTCTTAGTTTAAACAGAACAATAACGGGAATGTAATTGCTGAAAAACGCAGGAGACTGAAGAAAATATGCATCAACTACTACTACTTATTATGTACAAAAGCACATGTGAACCAATTTTGTCACCTGATCATTGATTCGTAAAATTTGTAAACCATTTCAAAAAAAGGGTGCTCATTAATCAGGGTATGATGTGCCCTCTTTTCGGTATGACCTAACAAGACATTAAAAATTTATCCTCGTCTACCCCGGTTGATGTGTCCTCTTTCAGTATTTTTTTTTTTTTTTTTTGAGTCAAAATGAAATTCGTTCATTTATAAAACAGAAGAAACTTACAACTGATTACAACATCAAATGTAAAACAATTGCAAGCCCACAGATCATAGACCTATACAAATCTAAAACAAAACTTTAAATCTAAACAGATCTAATAAATCCATAGATTCAGAGCTTCGCAACGTAGGCGCTAGACAAAACACGTACCAATAATCTTGATGTCACTTTTGTCACATATTATCAGTTAAAGGCACATCTGAGTCTTCTGAACAAGAGCCACAAATGGGACACAAAATAAACTGAGAAAAAAGCCACTTATTGGGACAAAAAACCACCTGATGGGGACAAGAGAAAACAACTACAAAGAAGATAAAAAAAAAACCAGAAGACATGAAATTTTGCCTCTCCCTCCTTCGTATCCACACCATAGTCTATCCCCGCAAAACCACCTCCATCACCGCCGCCACCACTCTCATGAACTCCTAAACTCGCGAGCCAAGCTCTGAAGAACCATACCCACAAGAGGAGGAGCATCCACCTGAAAGGGAGGGGCTAGTGACCAGAGACCATGGGGCTTTTGGTCTCCGGCCATGGTGAAGAGGAGGGAAAAGCTAAGGTGACTAGGTGGGAGAGGGAGGGAGGGGGGCGGCTGGTTTGTTTTAGGGTTTTGGGGAGAGGGGAGAAATAGAGAGAGAATATTTTTTGGGTGGGGTAGTGAAACTATCATTGTGTCCTCTTTCAGTATTGAACTAACAAGATACTAAAAATTTCTCCTCGTCTACCGCGGATGATGTGTCCTCTATCAGTATGATCGAACAAGATATTAAAAAATTTCTCCTCGTCTAGCCAAATAAAGGCGAAAAAATAAAAGGAAAAAAAAATTCCAGACTCCCCTTGAAGAGAGGTTAATCAATCAGGTACTAAAGTGAAGAGTGCTTGCAGGCCTACACTAAAGCAAGGTCAGAAACACGTTTCTGTCAATTGTAGGGGCAGGCACTTAAGAGTTCAGTAAGAATTTTGCTCGTCATAGGGATCAATCAAAAATGCGAAAAGAAGCCAGTTGTTTAAAAGAATAGGAATAGGTCCCTAAAAGTAGATATTATTGATTGGCCATCAAAATGAAAAATGTAAAAACAATTGGAAGAAGTTAAGTGACATGGCATCATTAGATTGGCATCATTAGCATCAATCTAGGTAGATAGATTCGGTTGTGCATCAATCTAGGTAGATAGATTCGGTTGTGTCATCACCTTGCTAAAAGTAGGGTGAATCTATTCTATCATCAGTGTCCAATCCTCACTAACTCCCCAATAATCTTTAGAGCTTTATATTAAATGATGATATAAACAACATAATAGCAACAAACAATTGCACAGGCTCAAGAATTACCACAGAAAGTGGTTCAGAAACATCTGAAAACAAAATTCAAAAACTAACTGGAGTGTTTTACTATAGACAAATCATGGTGGTCAGCAGTACACACATGACTTGAATGCTTACTTAAGTGTTAAGTATGAGAATGAATCTTGAACTGAGTAGTGACATAACTTATTCACGTCTAAAGGAGAACTAGTGAGCAATTTCTGATGAGGTTGACATTATATGAAGCCAATTAACCAAAGCGGACCAGACAATCATCTTAATAGTCAACGCGTAATCCTATTATATAAATCATTTGTCTTACTGAGAAGCTGGTGAACCCTTCTATTCACAATCAAATGGTTCACCGAATCTGGAATTTGAAAAATATCAATCCATCTGATGAAAAAGCTTACCCAGTTCTCTGTTCAAGAAGTGCTGGAAAATGCATCTTTACATACGTGCAGGCACAGATGCCTAACAACACTACTGTCAGGAACGAATGGAAATTGAATAGCGCTGACTGAAAATCAATTTGAATATAATATCAGTAAGTATCCTTACGCAGCCAAAAATACTACCCAAATCACAGTATTCCTCAAATATCATCCACAAATCGCCTTACCATGCTTAAACTATCCTCGTTGTGTTATTTGACAGCCTCCCAATATATCTAGAAAAAACCAAAAGACACTCATTAAAATTCACAAATATAAATGTGGCAAGACATACATAAACCAGAAAATAGTCAGTAAGAAAGAAGATAAGTCATAAAGTTGGATCTCTAAGGCTAAAAAAATCCACTGCAAGTGCCCGCATATTTCAGAGTTATCATCAGTGCAAAAACAAGATCAATTTCAAATTAAAGAAATTGAATCATGTACAATAACGGGCATCTAAACCATTATGCTTGTGCAATCAAAAAATGTTTTATTTATTGTTTTTCACTCTGGAACTCTTAGGTCCTAAAATGGCAGTAGTATCAAATCAGTCCACTTTTTATTAGATTTGACAAATTATAGATAACGTATACCAGGCAGCAATAAGTTCTCTAAAAGCAATGTGAAAACAAAATTAGAGAAAAATAAATAATCAAATTAAAAAGAAAAAGAAAAAGGAAAAAGAGCACATGAACAGAAACTAAACCATTAATTATCTCAAAATGCGCTATGGCACTAAATGTAATTTGAAAACAAATTAGAGGTACTTCAGTTTACGAAGAAAGATCAATAGGTTTAGACAGATTACCGCAAATTCGTAGCGATGCTTCCAGTTACGACGAAGGATCGAACCTTTCTTTCAAGCTCGGCATCGGAAGCGGGTTTGCACTTTTTTGTGTGTGTGCGTGTGTGAGAGAGAGTGGGGATGGGAGAGGAGGGGAGACGCTACCAAATCAAGTTTCGCCACGTAGTGAATAAGTAACTTTGACTGTGATTCGAGGGGTAGACGATTCCTACTCCACGAAAAAATTAATAACTTGCCTATCATGGTGAGGGTGGCTAAATGGAATCGAAATTGGATTAAATCTAACTAGAATCGAAGTCAACGATTTTGGGAGTTGTTGATCGGTCAACCATTTAAAATTGAAATCGTGTAGGCTGGTAGTTCAATCCGGTTCGGTTCTGTTCTTTTGGTCTCAAAACATAACCGAAGAGCAGTCGGTTTTAACCATCGATTAGAACCGTCGGTGGGGAAAGTGGTAGAATCGGCGGTTAAAACCATCGATTTCAAGGTTAAAATCAACGATTTTTTTTTTTTTGCTAAACATATGTTAGAAAAAATGTTAAATGTTTATTATGATGTTTTATATTCGTAACTACATAAGCATACATTTTAAACTAAATGTTGTAAGTGAACTTTGATTCTTTACACTCTAATAGTATATATAGACAGTTTAATATCATTATTTATGCTGCTTTTTAGGGCAGATCACTCAAGTCAACTGGGTTAACCAAAATCCTCTTCCCAAGAGAGGAGTCTTCACGTTAGTCCTCTTCCCGAGAGGGGAGTCTTTTCTTTCTCTTCCCCGGCGGGAAGTCTTCGTCTTCTTCTCCTATTTAGCATTTGGTAAATCCTTTGATGGGAACTTGTCCGCACACACGAGCAAACATTAAAGGGCCTGGTGGTTGTCCTGGGAGGCCTCTCCGACGCTTCAAATCAAGACGGTGAACCAGAGAAATAACAATAAATGAATACTGTAAAATAATGTGTAAGAGAATAATGAATTAATTCACTTACAGATAATAGGAGAGATCTTTTTATACTTATTAATGAGAATTTGGCCTATGGTCAGTCCGCGTAGGAGAAACGGTCGATGCGGCCAAACCCGGACTCCTTTGGGCCGGTTTAATTATTAAGAGCTCATTAGACAATTAATATAAAATAAATTATATATTTAATTAATGAAATACCATTTTTGTCCTACCATAAGCCCCAAACTCCGGTCTTTGCAGAGGGATGAAGCAGTGCGGGAGCTAATCCGGTGTAAAAATATGTGGCTTGTCTTGTAGTATATGTTGTCATGTCTTTGGAGAATATTTGACCACTTTGCACAAGGATACTTTGGAGTAGAGGCTTGTGACCACGTCTTCCAAAGGTAAATCTTTATCTCTCTCTACCTCTCAACTTTTGAAATTTCTTGCTTTGTAGAAGACTTAGGAAATTTCTAACAAGTGAGAGGTGAGGTGAGACTTGAGGTGAGACCTGAGGTGAGACTTGAGGTGAGAGTTGATGGAGCGATGAAGTGCATCGCGCGGAGAGAGATGAGAGCCGTAGAGGACTCCCCGAGGTGCCTCCCGGAGTGGGCAAGGGTGCTCCCTTGGCGCCCTCCCCGGCGGAGGAGGGCGCACCCCCAGGGGACATTCCGAGCCCCCAAGTCCATTTTTCTTTCGGTTTTTCTCCGTCTTTCTCCGAGTTTTCTTATTTTTTGAGCCACGTTCCGAATTTCGGTACTTCTTTCATTCTACTTGGAGGCCGAGGTGTTACCGGGCATTCTGTTTCTGGTTCATTCATTCCATGTCCCCGCTTCTCCATAGAGTTTGATATTCCTCCCATTGCTCCATATTTGTATTTCAATGGTGATGAGGAGGTAGAACTCGAGCTGGATTCAAGCTCAAGTGATAAGTCTTCTGAGGCGGAGGCCGAAAGAGATAGTTCTGAAGAGGTCTGCCCCATCAAGTATCAACATAGGCCTCCTCTCGAGAGTCGAGCAATTATCCCGGGAGAGTTGGCCAGTCGAGTGACTTCCATTTGTCTTCGTAGGCTGCGTGAGCGGCTTGAGCTTACTTCGACATTTGTGATGCTAGTAGCCCCGGGTTTAGGCAACAGCGTCTCAGTTGGCTTCGTGCTTCCTTCAGATGCTTTCCTCATCTCGATCCTTAGGTCAGTGGGAGCATGTGTTGGTCAGTTGATCCCTCAGGCCTATGCATGTATCCGAGGTTATCAACATGTTATGCAGCAATTGGACTTGATTCCGACTGTAGACGGATTTCATTCATTGTTCTACGCACGGAAGTCTCCGGGTGACACCTTTCCACTTCTTCTCACGTCCTGAGTGCAAGTTTTTAATGGATTTCCTTTCACTTGTGGGTTGTGGAAGGAGGATTTCTTCTATGTGAGGGATTATGGATGGGAGCTTCCTCACGAGTGGGTTTCAGAGGTTAAGGCTGCCCGAGGCACTCCCGCTTCCCCGAAGGATATGGCGGAAGCTTATAGGTTTGGGGGCTTGTTTAATAATCTTCTGAATGTTAGAGAGTTCTTAGGTATCCCAACTTGCTTTACTTCTTTACATTGTTTCCCACTTTACTTGTATATTTTGACTGTTCCATTTTCTGATGTTGCTTCTACTTGCTTTTCAGGTAAGGAGAGTTACATCATTGCAGAGTTGATGGCTTTTAAGAAGAAGGAAAAGGAGAAGGCCAAGGGGAAGTATGCTCTGGCGGGAGCTCGAGTGTCCCGCCTCGGAGCGATAGGCCGTGCCTTTCTCCCCAGGAGAGTGAGAGGTGCCCTTCCCGCTAGGAAGGTGATAGGCGCCCTCGCTTACGCGCCAGTACACTGATCCTTTGCGGGGACATTGCTTAGGTAAGCTTCCATAGTTTCTTAGCATTTCCATTATTCATTCTTTGTCTCTTTACTTGGCTAAGACGTGTACAAATTATGTTATAGATCTTGAACCTCGATGCGGCTTCGAACCATCAAGATGAGGCGACTGAGGTGGAGCCATCAACTTCGAGATAAGGTGAAGATCTTGACAAATGATGCGGCACAACATGGTTGTAAGATGTTTGAGTTGTCGAAGGAGCTTGAGTGGGCGAAGGCCCAGCTCGACCACAAGTCGAAGACGGGCGAGGTCTTTCTCCGCACTTTAGTCGGCGCCCATATACTAGATCAGGAGAGGTCCCGCTCGATTGAGGCTTATAGAGCTTCTCTGGAGTATCACTCCGAGTTGTTGCAGAGTCTTGATCTATTTTGTGAGTCTTTCGCCATTGCCGGAAACTTCTACGTCGGAGTGGGAAAGCTTCTGGCAAGTTGATCGACATCCTGGACTACGGAATTTCGGATGAGGAGGAGGGAGAGGTTGAGGCTTTGGTGGATCTTCCGATAACGCCAAATGGGCTATGGAGTTGAGCCTAGAGAGACTAATGCATCTCCTTCTTGATTAGTGATAGTCTTCTCCCGGTTTGATCCTTTGATTCATGCCCACAATTGTTTTGGCTTGCTTTATGCATTCGAGATGTTTCATTTTATGCACTTAAATATTTCTCCCTTCCTCTTGACCTTGAGATGCTTTGTTTGCCCTGTGGGGCTGGATGATTCTTCCATTTTACTTATGCATATTAGTTACCCTTTGTCATGTTTTCCTTGTGATATATGCGTATGACTTCTTGCAGGAGATTAGATTTTACATTACATTAAATATGTTCAAAATTTTTAATGGATATCTATTTAGAGTAAACTAAATATTTAAAAAAAACAGAAATTTCCACAAAAATCTGAAACAGAGAGCAATGTGAGAAATACACAAAACACACACACACAACACAAATAAAGAGAGGAGGATAAGATCTTCACTCCTTGACACCAGATATAGAACTTGTTGCTCTAGCTAACACATGGACAATAAGATTTGTCGATTTCTTAAAAAGACACAAGACACATTGAGCATATCCACAAACAAATGCTTACACTCATTAATAATGTCAGAAAAATATGAAATTTCTACTAGTTTTCATCTCAATGCTTTTATAACCATCCAGAAGCCTGTTTCCAAGGAAATAAGAGAACCATCAAGTTATTTCCTCATCCAATCGAGAACCTCTCTGATACATAACACATCGGCCACTTCTGCGATCAGCGGGCCACTGATATTACCAGGGATCACAGCTAAAAATTTCCCATCTTAATCCCTAATAATACCTATGTACAAAGTTTCGAAGTATGACTAAATAGCGCAACATCTATGTTACATTTCAGCCACCCTTGGCTTGCTTTTTTCCACTTCAGAGCTCCATTAGAAGGTCGTATATTCCAATATGCAACTTCAGAAACTTGGGCAGCCTGACATTGAAATAAAATTGAACTTGTAAAGTTGAGGGTTTGGGAATGTGACTTGCTTCTTTGATGCCAAACAATTTCATTTTTGTTACCCCACAAAGCCCACAACAGCATAGCTACCTGGCACTTCATTTCACTCGAAATATTCAACCGTATATTATTGAGGCAAGACCAAAAAAGAAGATGGTTCCATGATAACCCCACCAATCGACATCAAATTCCAACATCTTTTCTCAAAGGGACAAAAGAAAAAAGCATGAAAAAGAGTTTCAACACCAAAATTACAAGCATGGCATATCGAACAAATATGAACTTGCCTTGATATTAATCTTTCCTTCGTTGCTAATGACTTACAACACGCTTTTCGCACCAATATTTTTACTTTTGTTGGAACTTTTAAAGACCATAAACTTTTCCAGTCAAAAAGTTGAGAAGTATTAGATTGATCATCCAAATTCTCACACAAAAGTTGATACCCAGACTTGACCGAATAAATTCCTTTCTTATTACATGTCCACATCCAGTTGTCCCCAACATGACCATCACTTAATGGGATGATAAGGATTAATTGTTGATCCCTAGTTTTGAAAAGATCCATAATAACATCTACTTCCCATTGTAAAGTATTTGTATGCATCAAATTATGGCATGTGATAGTTCCCAAACTTAATGGAGAGGAAAACAAAAACACGCTATTCTTCGGAAGCCAGGGATCATCCCATACTGATATGTGTTTCCCATCTCCAACTTTTCATCTACATGTACTTGCAACAACATCCCATGCGCATGCGAGAATCTTTGCGCTATTTAGACAAAACTAGGATTGGACCCTATTTTGTGCACTTATGATTAGAAGAAGGGAAATATATGGCTTTAAGATACGAGCCATAAAAGAATTATGACCTGATAAAATTCGCCAAACTTGTTTCCCCAGTAAAGCCAGATTAAACCCATGTAAACATCTATAGTTGAGACCCCTTGACACTTATGAGCACAAAATTTATCCCATGATAGCCAGTTAATACCTCTTGATGATTCATCTCCTTTACCCCACAAAAAGGAATTCATCATTCTTTATAGTTCAGTACATAATTCAAGAGGGAAAGAAATATGCTCATAGTATAAATAGGCACGACTTGAGCAATGGTTTTTAAAAGGATTTCCTTACCACCCCTCAAGAGAAGCTTCTTCTTCCAACCTTGCAATCTAGTACAAACCTTATCTTTAATAAACGCAAAAACTTCTTTTTAATTGCATTCAACCAAAGACGACAAACCGAGGTAAGAACTGCGATTATCAGTAAGCGAAATATTTAATTGGGCACAAATCTTCTATATCTCTTATGGGCATGTGTTTCTACTGAAAGAAATGGAGGACTTCTGATAAATAATAATATGACCTGAAGCTTTTGAATACAACTCAAGACAAGATTGTCTCCATGGACATTCCTCAAGATTAGCTCTAGAGAATAAGTAGCAATCGTCTACAAAGAGCAAATGAGACACACTTGGTGCACTTGTAGAGATACGACACCCATAAATCCAACCTCTGATTTCAAACCTTTGGATGGGAGCCGAAAGCCCCTCCGCGCACAAAATAACTAAGTAAGGTGATAAAGGACCACCTTGTTTTAACCACGCTCCGGGATAAACTAATCTTATTAAAATTCGCCATGCGCAACCTTGTAGCATACAGTCGACACACACATCATTAGATCGACCCACCTTGTATGAAATCCCAACTAGAGCAACATATATTCTAAGTAAGTCCATTCTATACGGTCGTAGGCCTTACTCATATCGATTTTAAGCGTTGCAACCCCATATCTTCCCTGCCGTTTTCTTTTGAGGAAATGGTTGATCTCAAGAGCTACCATAATATTATGTAAAATGAATCTCCGGGGAACGAAAGCACTCTGATATGATACCTAGAAGAATAGACTTCAATCAATTTCAAACACTTTTGAAAAATCACCTTATAGGCCACATTGCAAAGAGTGATAGGCCTTACATAAGTAACAGACTCCGGTTTGTTCTTCTTTGGGATTAGAACAAGATTAGTATCGTTAAAACCTTCTGGAAATAAACAAGAGTTCATAAAATAGAGACAAGATGTTACCACTTTAGGTCCTGTAATGTCTCGTAATCTTTGAAAAAAATACGTATTCATCCCACCGAGCCCTGGAGATTTTTCAAGACATATTGAGAATAATGCCTCTTTAATGTCCATTTCTGAAAAAGGTTCAAGAAGTCGTGCATTCTGATCAACTGTAACTTTAGTCTCAACACAATCAAGAATTGGGTCACATTCACAACCTGATGAGGAATAAATCTCCACAAATAGTTGATGATGTGATTTCTTAACCCATTATCCCAAGTTAACCATGAAACATTAGATGCATTGAGCATGGAAATGGAGTTATGTCTCTTACGTGTAGATGCCACCGTATCAAAATATTTAGAATTTGAGTCCCCTCTCTTAAGCCAAAACTGTTTGTCTCGTTGCTTCCAAAAGTCCTCGTTTTGAGCCAGCAATAGATTGTATTGATGTTGGGCTTTTTGAAACTCCTCAGCATAGTATGAATCTCTGCCATCACGAAAATCCCATATTCTCCTCTTGGATTCATTAATTCTGTTATTGAAAGAATTTCTCAATAAATCACCCCATTTTAATAACTCAGACCCCCCAATTCTCAATTCTACCTAGCAAATTACCTTCCATCCCTCGACTCCAGCCATTCTCCACAATATTTTTGCAATCCTTTTCACGTAACCAATCATTCTCAAAATAAAATTTTCAAACTCTCCTAATAAAGTATTTTTGGCCCAACTCCAGAAAAATTGGGGAGTGATCCGACATCGAAGCTTCAAGATTCCAAACTTTGAAATTTGGAAAAATCGTACACCATGTCTGAGTACTATCTAAATGCTATTCCACCTAATTCAAAGAACCCATCCCTCATTCCCAAGTGAACTGATTGACAAGAATTCCCAAATCCACAAGACAACAATCATAAATTGTAGCTCGAATTCTCGATAGAAGCCAAGAAGTTTGTTCGATGTTACCTCATTTCTCCAAAGCAGAAAGAAAATCTTTAAAATCTCCTATACAACACTAAAAAGGTTGGATCAAATTGGAGGAAAAAGTTACATGATTGACACTTTATTTTTATAGGAATCATACCCAACAAGTGATAAGTAGACATATTCTCCAAGTGAATAAGAACCATTGTTATGGTTAGGAGAGAAACTCTATAAATGTGCCATATTCTTCTTTCTCCAAAGTAGGGTAATCCCTCCACTATGACCCATATTGTCTACCTCAAAAAACCCTTTTTTGGCTTACCACTTTAGGTCCCATTAACGTCTCGTAATCTTTGAAAAAAGCCGTATTCATCAAAGCCCAAAGCCCTGGCGATTTTTCAAACGTATTGAGAATAATGCCTCTTTAATGTCCATTTCGAAAAAAAGTCGTGCATTCGATCAATCAAGAATTTTTAGTCTCAACACAATCAAGAATTGGGTCACATTCACAAACTCGATGAGGAATAAATCTCCACAAATAGTTGATGATGTGATTTCTTAACCCATTATCCCAAGTTAACCATGAAACATTAGATGCATTGAGCATGGAAATGGAGTTATGTCTCTTACGTGTAGATGCCACCGTATCAAAATATTTAGAATTTGAGTCCCCTCTCTTAATTTGCCAAAACTGTTTGTCTCGTTGCTTCCAAAAGTCCTTGTTTTGAGCGGAATCTTGAACATATTGTATTGATGTTGGGCTTTTTGAAACTCCTCAAATAGTATGAATCTTGCCATCACGAAAATCCCATATTCTCCTCTTGGATTCATTAAGCTCATTATCGAAAGAATTTCTCAATAAATCACCCCATTTTAATAACTCGGACCCCCAATTCTCAATTCTACCTAGCAAATTACCTTCCATCCCTCGACTGAAGCCATTCTCCACAATATTTTTGCAATACTTTTCACGTAACCAATCATTCTCAAAATAGAATTTTCAAACTCTCCTAATAAAGTATTTTTGGCCCAACTCGAGAAAAATTGGGAGTGATCCGACATCGAAGCTTCAAGATTCCAAACTTTGAAATTTGTAAAAATCTTACCAAATCTCTCCATCATTAAAGGAAAAAGTTACATGATTGACACCTTCTATTCTTTTCTAGGAATCCATAATGAAATGGTGGGATAAGTAGACATATTCTCCAAGTGTTCAAACCATTGTTATGGTTAGAAGAGAAACTCTATAAATGTGCCATATTCTTCTTTCTCCAAAGTAGGGTAATCCCTCCACTATGAAAATATTGTCTACCTCAAAAACCCTTCAAAACCTGGCTTAACACGAATAAGTTCAACTTTATTTTTATTAATCATAGTCTCCAAGAAAAATAAAAGATGGTCTTTTCAATTGGAGTAATTCAATAAGACCGAATGTTTGTGGGTTGCAACCTTCCCGGCGATTCAGCTAATGGTACTTATTGATATCGGTGGGCCCGGAACCCAGAGCCCACCACATACAAGTTTTTGGTAAATGTTTGACCTTTGGCCCATTAACATCTCAAGTCCCACACTGAAAACGACCCAAAGCCCAAAATATCCGATTCTTTGTAAGCATCAACGGTGTCTTTTGTTCTTCCCATTCAAAAATTTCTTACCCTTTCCCACCTCGGTGACAACCAAATCTCGAGTTAATGGACCAGATAAAACCAAATCAAATAAAGATAAGTCAACCCACTTTTTCTAAAAACATAATTTGCCCCATGAGTTAAAAATGATTTCCAATCCGCATGAAGAGCTCATTCGGGAGATTGTGGCCCATGATTAGCCATTGAATTTGCTAAAGATTAACCGCCATCAACACCCTAGTCCTGGCGGAATCTTAACTAGAGAAGAACTTCACAACCATCGAGAACCAAATTGATCTGTTGTTTACGAGACGGGACCCTCAACTAAGAACCATAAGCTCTTTCATCCTTAAAAATTGGATTATTGAATAACTTTTCACAAAATTTATCGAATAATGCCTTAGTGAAGCACTATAAAAATAGAAAGTATGGAGGCATTTTTATTTGAAATGGACTGAGACCCATTCCTCCTCCGGCTTTTTAAGCTTCGTTCTTCTTTTAAGCGGGGTTGGAACATCAAATGCTACGAAACATATAATTTTGCCAAACATAAAAACTATGTTGGTCACGAATACCAAGTATGCAAAAATTACAAATGCTCTTGCAAATCTCTCCATCATGAAACCAAATGGCATATCAAACACTTGGAATTTAATAACTCAACGTGAAATAATTGGGATCTTGAAGTTTGTTCCCCATGTTTAATCGTTTTGTTAGCAATAAAGGTCAAGGCCAAAAGTCGAACACGTGCAATATCAATTCATGAAAAAATTGGAACAAAAATAGTTTAGGACCCAAATCCTTAATGAAAACTCCTTTTTGGACGCCAAATGGAAGCGGGTCTTCTTCATATCCAAAAAATTCAATTGATGATCTATAAGAAAACGCCCCATGAGACACCATTAAGGTTTTATCTTTTTTTTGCTTAACCTTCGACAAGTAGATGTCTTCCTTCTTTCTACGATTAAAAGGCGACCACACTTCCAAAATTGATAAATGTTTGTCCAACATTGTGACAATTAGAAAAATACAAGGATCATAGTATGAAAAGGACAAAAAGAAACCTTAAAACTTTTCTTAGAATAAGACACAACCATTGTTCATTCAATATATTATTAGAGTTAATTAAAATTTATATTTTATTATATTCGTAAACAAAACAAATGAAGGGTTAGTTCATTTTTCTAACAAATAAATTAAAAAATTAAAAAATGAATAAAATCATGAATAGACCTTTTTTCCGGATCACTTTCATATTTTACGATACAATATAAATCGAATAATCAGAAAACCCTATAGATATGTTAATTTAGAGAATCTGAAAAAAAAAAGAAATACTAATCATATCTTTATTTTGAACATATTCCTAGGGCTTCCAAGGATAGAAAAATTTGAGAAATTTATCAGAATAATTTCTTTCTAATTTGTTGCATTAAAAATTTGTATTATTACTTAGTTTTTTTTTCTGTGAATGTGAGAATATCACCAGTCAACAAAAGTAATGAAAGGGTTAGTTCATTTTTCTACAAAATAAATTAAAAACTATAAAAAATAAATAAATTATCACGAATATACCTTTTTCGTGATAGCCGATTTCATTTTTGTGCGATTCAAATATAAATCGAATATTCATAAAATCCTAAAAACTTGTTAATTTAAAAAAATCTGAAAAAAGGTTGATAATTAGATCAAAATTTTGAAAATATTTATAAGGCTTTCAAGAAAAAGTCAAAATTGCTGGAGTTCATTATTTGAAAACAAAACACCACGGGTAATGTTTGAGGGGCGGTGAGCGGTTGTTATATTCTTTAGCATAGACATAATTTTTAGAGAGAAAAGAGAGAGATATGACGAAAACGAAGCACAACTAAACCCTAATCGAAATAGCAAAAACAAACCCTAGAAAAGCTTAAGATTATTTTATCTTTTTTTTTGCTTAATCGTGATCGTTTATACATCGATTAAAATAAATTTTGGAAGCTTCCAAAAATGAGTTGAGTATTAAGTGGACTTGACAATTTTTGTTATTGGGCATAATTTTCTCTTGGGATCTAAAATATCAAACCCATGTGTTAATTGGGACAAAAAGCGATACTCAAAAGCCTTCTTTTAATTTTTTTAACTTAATTAAAATTTATATTTTATTTATTCTACATATTTAAATTTGTGATATTATATTTTTTTAAAACGTAAGTGAAGTTTTTTTATATGTATATTAGTTAGTAAACTTGATATTTTTTTAAAACTAAAAATGTATAAATATAAATATTGACATAGATAGATAAATTATCAACTATTACTTTACATATAAAAATCTAATGAAATAATTTGATAATATTTGTTTAAATTATTGCGATAATTATAATAAATTTCAAATTGTTTATATATTTAGCATTTGATATCTTATATTTATTTTCTATAAGTATGAATACAATTACAATTCACTAGTCAATTAAATAAATGTGTAATATATTTTGGAAAATAAAATGAAAGAAAATTTAATACATTTTTTTTAATCTGAAAGACAACTGATTAAACATTGAAAAGTCTCTGGAAAATAAGATTTAGATTATATTTGTAAAAAGTGTGTAATGATAAATGGGATAAAGGTATATATTAGCTGAAAATCCGTGTTATTTGTATAAGGAAGTATTCCAAAATTTATAATTATTGTATGTAGTGATTTAGCTTGATTTTTCGAGTTTGTATTGCACAATTTTATATTCTTTAGCATTGTAATTTTTATATACATGTAATTTACATCGTGAGTTCCTCACCCAACGTCACGTTGGTGAAATACTAGTTAGAATGTGATACTTAGCATAGTATTTTTAGGTGAAATTTGTTTATAAATCAATGAAAATAAACTTCTTAGGTAAAATCTCGAATTATAGGAATTACTACATTTGTTTTTATCATACTAGAATTCATTTGTAATGAAGTCTAATTGACAAAAATTACAAAACTAATTATAGAAAATATGATGTAATCTTATTTTAGTTAAAATTACAATTATAGAAAAAAATGACGAAGGTCTAGTAAATAAGATACATATCTATTTTAATTTATCTAACTATACGTAAGATATCTATATAATTAATCTATTTATTCATTAATTCATTTCTAATCTGACCTACAACTTGGATTCATTACGTTTATAGAAAAAATAACAAGTTGTGTACGTACCATAACATATTTTTGAATGAGTCGGATATGGAGATTTGTGAAAGGAACTATTGTCTACCAGTTGTCCAATTAAGAGATAATTCTAATTTCTAGATTGAGTTGACAATAATTTATGGAATTAATCATAGCAAAAATTAGATCGTAATCCTTGCCATAAGATATTCTAGATACAGTCTGTTTATAAATCAATGAAAATAAACTTCAAAGTTAATATCGATATATGAGATTTACAAGTTTTAAATGAAACCTAATTGACAAGAATTGCGGAACTAATTATATAAAAAATAGTGTATGATAATCTTATTTATATTAAAAATTGCAGAAAAACTAAAAAGATATCTATAAATAAGATATATATAAATATATTAATTATATAAAAATTAACAAATATCAATTACCATATTTATTTTTGGGTTCATTTGGATGATAAAATAATGAATACACTGAACACAAAATGAATACATTACAAAAACTTACATTTTTCAGGAAAAAACATTAACCCCCCAAACTATACGATTTTTTACACTTTACCATATCAACTAATTGTTTTAACACTTTAGGATATCAACTTCACGCTTCTTTCACTTAACTATATATTTCCCCCGGTAGTGTTTTTATTCGCTGGAACTTGCACACTGAAATCATAAGGGTATTTTCGTCCCTTCACTCATTTTCCGTAAAACTTCACGTGTATATCATATTGGTCTTAATTTTTCGTCCCTTCAACCCTAATTCCCAAATTTCTCTTCTTTGAACAAAACAAGTGAAAACCCCTAATCTCCGTAGCCCTATTCTGAATCTCTCAGTGAATGTGTGGAACATGCGATAGGATGGTGATCCAAGTATCTCAACTGGAAGAATTTGCCTTGATTATGGTAAGTGGAAATCATTCGCAATGTTTGGTAACCCTAACGTTTTGATTATGTTCGATTTTGGAAAATGTTGAATGAAATATGAAATTTAGGGTTTTATTTTTAATTTGTCCATCCTTTTGGTAATATGTTCTATCAATGTTCGTTTTAGCTTTGTTCTTTGGTCCCCACAGTTGTTGTTTGAGTTCTTGTATTTTATTATTCTATGTTTTTTTGGCTTTGTGCTTTTTGGTCCCCCACATAACGTTTCTCATCTATTTTTTCATTGTGCTACCCACCCAACCAGGTCCAGGGTACGAGTTTTTTACTATTTGAATGCATCAAAATGGACTATTTGTTAATTTGGGAAAATCATGTATGTAGTATCTTACATTGTGCACATTGACTATTGTCACCCTGATGGGATTTCACTACTTGGGTTAAGTAATATGGCCACAAAGATAGGTATGGAGCCTTTTATTTGTTTTTATTTCAATAGAAGTGTGGTGGATGACACTATTGATTTGAAGCTATTACAAAATGATGGTGATGCTATGATTTTGGTGAATTGTAGATGAAAATAGAATAGTTGGTGTGTTTTTTGAGCATGACAAAATTGTTGCATCTCTAGTGAATTACAGACTTCAATGCAAGAGTTTCCTACTATTAATGAACCTCTAATATTGTTGTTGAATATGAAGACAACATTCACCTTAATATGGACCAAAATGATTATGTTGATGGGGAATGGTTAGGTAGTAATGAGCATATCAATTTGAAGAGTGATATACTTGATGACAATGATAGTAATGCAAGTAATGATGACCAGTCAATGGGGTCAGATCGAGATATTTCAGATATCATTATTGTCAGTGAGTATGATGTCTTTGATGATGATACTTTATTTGATGCTAATATTGATATTGATATTGAATGGAGTGGGATAAATGTGTGCAAGTCTGAAGCTACAACATCTATTGAAGAGTGCAATAAAAGTGATTATGAAAATAGGAATATCTATAATCGGCATCATATTTTCAACCCAAGGCTAGACCACAATGGCCCTAAGTTTGAATTGGGCATGTATTTTGGTGATATACCTATGTTTAGGCAAGTAGTTAGAAATCACTCCATTAGGGATGACAATTCTCTTTATACCCAATGGAGGATCTGATACCCGACCCTACGGATGATGGTATAGAGGGTTTCTTGGACCCAATTAATTAAATTGGTACGTGAGTATTGGGGTTTTGGGTTCGGGTGTGGGGGCAGGTCTGGGAACATCATACTTATACCCTACCCAATACCCGATTAAATAATATTACATAATATTTACATATATATTTACTTATACATATCAATTTATTTATATTAAAAAAAGTTTCTTTTTACAAATTCCAACCAAAATATACTAAACCACCATGTGCTTTGTCTTCTCTAGTATTTTGTTAGGTTTTATTTAATTTTTAGCTCGTTAATTTTTTTTTTATTTTTTTCTCTTAAAAATTTAGTAAATATTCATAGATTCGTTGAAATAACTCAAATTTGAAAAAATAGGATTGCAATTGGTAATAGGGTAGTGGGTAGGGTATGAATACCGATCCCTCACGATGGGTATGAAAATAGAATACCTAATGGATATGGGGATGGGGATGTGGATGAATATATTAAATGGAGACATGGATGGAGGATATAGAATCCTATTAGAATCCTCCCCATTACAATCCCTACACTCCATTAAACAGTGGAAAATATATAATGATCACAATTAATAAAAAGACAAAGTACAAGCAAAATGTAAACATTAAACTTGCCCTTGGGTGATATATACTATGAAGGAACAAAATGGGGACTATGTACAAGTAAAAACTTACTTTGAGAAACATCAATGTCCTAGGCTTCAAAAGGTACCGCATACAAATTATAAATTTGTAAGTCAAACGTACAAAGATAGAATTTAGACTGATCCAAAATGGCATGTGGATTCTATGATGACTATCTTTCAAAAAGACTATAAGCTGATATTTGACAAAGCCAGATGTGGAGAGCAAAAAAAGGTGTTCATATAGGTAGTGTCAGAGAGCGAACAATATGCCTATTTTGGTCATTTGCCGAAGAAATTAGAAATTCTAACCCTGGCACAATAGTGAAAATAAAGTGTAAACTAGTTGGTGAGCAATCTGTCTTTAAGAGATTATATATATGTCGGGGTGCATTGAAGATATGATTTCTTGAGGGGTGTAAACCTGTTATATTCTTGGATGGTTGTCACTTAAAGACTTCTGTAGGTGGTGTTCTCTTAATTAATTTTGGAATAGATGCAAACAATTGTATGTACTCCTTAGCATATACAATTGTTGACAAAAAGAAAAATAAGTATTGGTTTGTGGTTTGTTGACCTTTTAGTACAGGATTTGAACATAACAAATAGTTACCATTAGACCATAATTTCAAATAAGCAAAAGGGGTTGCTTGATGCAATTGAAACTTTGTTGTTGCATATGATAGGTTGAGTTAGAGGCTCCAGATAATTGATCCAGGTCTCATTTTAGGACTCTATCAAAATATGACATATTATTGAACAATATGTCTGAGAGTTTTAATTCAATCATTATGAGAGGTAGATGTAGACATATTCTGAATATGCTTGGGATTGTGAAGGTGATTTTAATGATAAAAATTCATTTGAGGAGGGATCAGATGGAGAAATACCATGGGGATATATGTCATAAAATCTCAAAATTGTTGGAAGAAATAAAGAAGAAGTCTATGGACTTCAGCCTATTGGAATGGACAAGATCAATTTGAGGTTGAGTGTTGTCATGGTACAGATTCAAGGTATGTTTTAGGGAAATAACTTGTAGCTGTAGGAGTTGGGAGCTGACTGGTCTTTCCATGTGCTCATGCAATCTGTGGCTTTTACTGTAGTCCAAGTGGCTACGAAAATCTGGAGGGGGTGAACAAATTTTTCCAATTTTTCTTCTATTTTTCGAATATATGATGATTTTCAAGAAAATAAGAGATAGGAGAAGAATGAACACAATGATGTATAGTGGTTCCACTCACCTAGAGCTTAAACCACTACCATACGGTATGTCCGAGTGGATTTCTTAAAGAAATTTTTTATTAATCGATACTAAACGATTACAACTCAATGAGAAGAGCACCAAACTCTTCCTACACCAACAACCTTAAAGAGCACCAAATTCTTCAATACCTCTAAGAGCACACCAAACTCTTCAACACCTCGACGAGCACCAAACTCTTCAACACGAAAAGCACCAAGCTTTTCAACCAACAAACTCTAATCAACCAAACATATTCTTGCCAAAAGAACACTAACAAGAATTTCTTGTTTTAGATGATGTTATAAATACAATCAAGATTGTAATTTTAATGAAATATTACAACTCAAAAGTGCAAGTGTAATCAAGAAGAAAAGTCTATCAAGCAAGATATGAAAATGTAGTGCTTAGGCTATTACAACAAGAATGTTGAATATAAAGTATAATAATTTTGCTAAGATTTTCTTGTTGTGTTGTGGAATTTTGTTGTATTGTTGTTGTATTATTTTGAACCTCCAATCTTCTTCATCTATTTATAGAAGATCTCCAAGATTTGAATTCCAACATAGGCCCCTCATATTTAAATTTTATCTGCAAAAAGAAGATGACAAGATCCACAAAATAATGGCAAAAAATGATAAAGTGATAAAAAAAAATCTTGTTTGCTGCAATGTTTAAAATCATCTGATCTTGGCTAGGGCGACTGGTAGGGTGACCAATCACCATGTTGTAAAATCTGAATTTGACAGAAGGTTAGTGTGATCTGACACAGGTTGACCTTCGGGGAGACTGGTTGCCCTATAGGGCGGCATGTGCTTGATGAAAAATGTTCAGGGGGATGTTCACAAGTACCGATATCTCAAGGGCAATCGGTCGCCCTTGTTCAGGGTTGTTTTGACACAAAAAAATTTATGCAAGGTCTTCAGGCACCGGTTGCCCTTGATGGCGACCGATCACTGTTACTGTAAGAAAAATCAATTTTAAATAAACTTTGTAAAATAAAATCCAATTTTGAGCACGAATTAATTGTTTTGGTTGAATAAAATGACTAAGGTGCAATCATCAAAATCAAAATAACTTTATTCTAACAAACTCCCCATTTTTGATGATTTCAACCCAAAACGATTTTGATATGGTTTTTGGACAAAGACTTGATTTTTTTTTTTTTTACAAAAGTTTGAAAAAGCTCCTCTTATCAATATAAACTCCCCCTGTCAAAACATAAAATAAACAACTGTTGCAGCGACATAGACCATCTTTTTATTAAATTTTTATTTTTGCTCATTTAAGAGTACTAAATAAAGCATCATTACATTGAGCTATTTTTTTTAATGAATTAAAGATATATAAAAATGAAAAAGGAGAGTGTTCCTAATCACATAGATCAGGTAGCCAACGAAAAAGCTTGAAAATAAGTCCGAAAAAATCAAAATGGTCACAAGCCGACCAAATGGCTGAATGGTTGGGGCCTCGTTAAAACCTCCCAAGGTAAAACCCACCCTTGTGGGAAAAACCCTTGACAGGAAAAAAAGTACCCCCCATAAAAGAAAGTATGCGTCCAAAAATACAGCAAGAATAGCCCTGGCGCGCTAGCTAACAAACCTATAGTTGGACTGACCAACATAGTTTTCCGTGAGGAAAGGTACGATATCCGCAGGTGGGATTCCCCACCAAGTCCCAGAATGCGTCCTCTTGCTCAGTATGTCTGCCACCCGATTGCCTTTCCGATAAATATGCGAGACAACCAGGTCCATCTGTGAAAGCAGATGAAGAGTGTATCGATATTTGCTAAGGTGGCGCCAGGGAACCGCTGCGGATCTCTTCTGGATCAACTCCACCACATAAACAAAATCCGACTCCAACCAAAGTTGAATCCAGCCCTTAACAAATGCATAATGAATGGCCCACATAGCAAACCACCAATTCAGCCTCAAAAGCATAGCCCACACCACAACATTCCACAAAGCTACCCCGGAAGAAGCCTCTGCAATTTCGGAAGACCCCAGAGGCTGTAAGATTACCTGGCTCCCCCGAAGCACTGCCGTCCGTATTCACCTTGATCCAACCCGAAAGGGGTTTTTGCCAATTAACTTGCACAATCTTCGGGGCTTGTCTAGACCGTCCAGGAACACGAAGTCTTCGAAGAATGAAAATATCTTGTTGATCATTGTGCATGCAGCCCCGATCTAAGGAAGAGGATTCCATGATAAGAACACGAAGATGGAGGATGGCCACATCCACCGTCCAGAGTTTGGCATTAAAAACCAAATCATTCTGGATATGCCAAATGAGCTAGATGCAAGACAACACTGCCACACGCCATAAGAAATCAACCTGCTCACTAAAACGGAAGGTCATTAGACGCACCAGGAATTCTTTAACACTATGAGCCACAAAGAGGTTAATGTCAAATGCATCAAAAATCCACTACCAAAGAGCCCCTGCAAAGACACAAGAGACAAACAAATGGTCAACAGATTCAATAGAAGCACAACAGAGACTAATTATTTTGGTTGAATAAAATGACTAAGCTGCAATCATCAAAATCAAAATAACTTTATTCTAACAAACTCCCCATTTTTGATGATTTCAACCCAAAACTATTTTGATATGGTTTTTGGGCAAAGACTTGTTTTTTTTTTTTTTTGCAAAAGTTTGAAAAAGCTCCTCTTATCAATATAAACTCCCCCTGTCAAAACATAAAATAAACAACTGTTTGCAGCGACATAGACCATCTTTTTATTAAATTTTTATGTTTGCTCATTTAAGAGTACTAAATAAAGCATCATTACATTGAGCTATTTTTTAAATGAATTAAAGACATATAAAAATGAAAAAGGAGAGTGTTCCTAATCACATGAAGATCAGGTAGCCAACGAAAAAGCTTGAAAACAAGTCCGAAAAAATCGAAATGGTCACAAGCCGACCAAATGGCTGAATGGTTGGGGCCTCGTTAAAACCTCCCAAGGTAAAACCCACCCTTGTGGGAAAAACCCGTGACAGGAAAAAGAGTACCCCCATAAAAGAAAGTATGCGTCCAAATACAGCAAGAACAACCCTGGCGCGCTAGCTAACAAACCTATAGTTGGACTGACCAACATAGTTTTCCGTGAGGAAAGGTGTTCACCTTATTTTTAGCTTCACCGCAAGTGTACGGTATAGTTTATAGAATAGGGTAAGCAAGGTCGTATCCACGGAGACTAATAAATTAGTGCGCTAAGTATTGAACTAAGATAGTTTTATTTTTATTTAGACGATCGTAATTTGATGATTGTTGGGGAAGTAAAGAGAAGAATAACCATAAGATACAAGATGAAAATAAATATGGAATTATCAAGAGAATGAAATGGATCCCCGGGTTATGGTTTCAATTAATATTCCTCTTATTGTCCGATTTAATCAAAGCCAAAGTTATTGTCAATACTCCTATAAGACGATCACAACGGTATTTTATCCCCCCTCTCGAGATGTATATAAAGTGTAGATTGAAATATCTATGCTAGCATCTCTACTCAACATAAGATAAACAACTCCCAAAAGCACAAAAGATCAATTGTCCTCACAAATATTCACAAACCTCTCGATTATGCAAACATTCATGTCAAGATCTAATATTGAAACTCATCTCTCGAATTATGAATCAATATATCAAACATGCTAAATCATTGGCCAAGTGATAAAACAAGAATAAGAACAAAGTACTCAAATAGGCTTCAAGACAATAACTTCAACTAAGATTAAAACACTCAACAAGAGTTCAATTAATCTACTTCCAAAACCTGGAAATCACAAGAAGTTTAGCTACTCATTACAAATAAACAACTCATAAACAAATTGTTCATATTCATGACAAGCTAAAATGAAAGATTAAAGCACAAAGAATGAGAAAACTTAAGGAAATGGATAATCTCTCGATTAATCTTCAATCCTCAAGCTCCGATTTGACCCGATTCTTCCCTTGATTCTTCCTTGATGAAGTTGATGTGTTTCTTGTGTTCTTGGGTCTTTTCCAGACCTTTCTCCCCTGGTGTGCACCCCAAAAAGTGGTATTTATACCCTTTTAGAAGCCTAAGTCAATTTGCTGTCATTTTTGAAGTTTTCTGCAAGAACGCACGGGTCGTGCGTTGGTGCACGGGCTACCCGTGCGCCATACCGTAGAAAACATCCAGTCTCTGTAGGGTGCACGGGTTGTGCGTTGGCGCACGGTCTACCCGTGCGCCATCCCGTAGAAAACATCCAGTCTCTGTAGGGCGCATGAGTCGTGCGTCCACGCACGGGTTACCCGTGCGCCACCCAAACGTCCAAATGTGTTTATAGGGTCTTCATAAGAGTTGTAGACCTCTCTTTTAGCTTTCCATAGCCACTTGAATCAGCTCAATATCAATTTTGTAGAGAGAGTTATAACCAAAATACTAAACCCAAGTCTTTGGAAATTCCATACGCGTTTGGATGTTCCTTGAGATAAATCTCCTTGTTGTTTGATAATCCATGCTTCTTTTGCCACACGACTCATCACTATGACTATAGACTCCATATAGTTGGCTTCCAATTGGGTGTAATCGCTCGATTCTTGATGATTCTAGGTAGCAATGCTCGTATTTGTCACAAAATCACCCCAAATATCGTTAAAGTCCTACAAAACAAGCAAGTGTAATATTTTTTCCACAAAGAGCGAATATATACCATTTCATACATGTTATTGCATGTTTATAAACAATTATAGCCATAAATATGCCCTAAAATACATGCAAAACTCACACTCAACAAAAGGTACGATATCCGCAGGCGGGATTCCCCACCAAGTCCCAGAATGCGTCCTCTGTCTCAGTAGGTCTGCCACCCGATTGCCTTTCCGATAAATATGCGAGACAACCAGGTCCATCTGTGAAAGCAGATGAAGAGTGTATCGCCATTTGCTAAGGTGGCGCCAGGGAATTTTGCGGATATCTTCTGGAGCAACTCCACCACATAAAAAAAATCCGACTCCAACCAAAGTTGAATCCAGCCCTTAACAAATGCATAATGAATGGCCCACAAAGCCGCCACCAATTCAGCCTCAAAATCATAGCCCACACCACAACATTCCACAAAGCAACCCCGGAAGAAGCCTCTGCAATTTCGGAAGACCCCAGAGGCTGTAAGATTACCTGGCTCCCCCGAAGCACTGCCGTCCGTATTCACCTTGATCCAACCCGGAAGGGGTTTTTGCCAATTAACTTGCATAATCTTCGGGGCTTGTCTAGACCGTCCAGGAACACGAAGTCTTCGAAGAATGAAAATGTCTTGTTGATCATTGTGCATGCAGCCCCGATCTAAGGAAGAGGATTCCATGATAAGAACACGAAGATGGAGGATGGCCGCATCCACCGTCCAGAGTTTGGCATTAAAAACCAAATCATTCTGGATATGCCAAATGAGCCAGATGCAAGACAACACTACCACACGCCATAAGAAATAAACCTGCTCACTGAAACGAAAGGTCATTAGACGCACCAGGAATTCTTTAACACTATGAGCCACAAAGAGGTTAACGTCAAATGCATCAAAAATCCACTACCAAAGAGCCCCTGCAAAGACACAAGAGACAAACAAATGGTCAACAGATTCAAAAGAACCACAACAGAGACCACAAACCGATGATCCCATGAAACTCCCCATAGGACGCAATAAGTCCAAGACCGCCAAATGGTTGTGGATAACTCTCAATGGCAAAATCGAACGGCATTCCATAATATATGATGACCAAATCCAAGAACCCCATTGGACCACTGGAGAATGGGGCCAAATATGTGAATTCGCTGCCTTTGAGGTAATATTCCCATCATCAGAGTGCATCCAGACCCTCGTATCCTTCGAGGCAGGGGCGATGGGGACGCGGACAATATCCCAGACTAGATCCAAGTAAGCCTCAACAAACGCGAAGGTGGAATGCCAGGACTCATCATAAAAATAATCCAAAATGTGTTGCCCAAATAGAAATCGTACTCATGCGGAATACCAATTCTATCAGCAATGGTATAACCCAACCAGTTGTCAAACCAAAATAAAACCTCGAAATTACATCCGAGTATCCAACGCGAATCATCCAAGCAATCCACAATGCAAGGCCTGATCCCTCTCCAGATGGAAGAAGGGATGATCGACCGTCGGAAAAAGTCGTCCAATGTCAAATAACATTTCCTGAGAGTCTTGAAAATCACAGAATCCGAATTCATAATCTTCCAGCCCAGTTTCATCAAAAACGCGCTATTAGCCACAGTGATAGATCGCACGCCCAGGCCCCCTTCGGCCCGAGGCATACAACATCGATTCCAATTGACTACTACTGAACCTTTAGAATTCACATCACCAGTCCAAATAAAGTTATGCATGACCTTTTCCATCTGCTTGAGCAAGGATCTCGGACACTTGTAAACCATCATCATGTGCACAAAAAAACTAGTAATCACCGAATTAACCAGGCAGACACGACCAGCAAGACATAAAGAGGTCCCTTTCCATTTACGAAATTTTAGAATCACCTTATCAAAAATGGGCTGTAAGTTCGCAGCCTTAGGGGCACCTTTAAATATCGGGGCGCCTAGATAAACCGTAGGGAAGGCCCCTGACTGAATACCCATGATCGTCTGGATATGCCACTCACATAATTAGAAACCCGGGTACTAAAGTAGACTTTAGATTTACGAGGATTGAAGGCTTGACCCGAGATATCCGCATATAACATTAGGATCTGAGCAGGGTGCGGGCATTAGCTGAAGAGGCTCCACACATAATAACAATATCATCTGCGTACATAATGGAAGCTGGAAAAATAATCTGTCTAGGCGCCATGAATGGCCATAACCGATTCCAAGTAACCGAGACCTGAACAAGTTTACTAAAGACTTCATCTGTGATGCAAAAGAGTAAAGGAGATAAAGGATCTCCCTATCGAACATCTCTAAAACAAGAAAAATATCCCATGGGTGACCCATTCAGTAAAATCGAGATTCTGGAAGACCAAAGAATAACGTCTATCCAATGAACAAAAGTCTCCGAGAAGCTAAACCAATGTAGGACATGAATCAGAAAACCCCAATTTAACGTATCAAATGCCTTGTGGATGTCAATTTTTAGGATCATATTATCATCATTCCGGCCATGCAAAACAATGAAACCCTCAGAGACCAGGGCTATATAGTCGTGAATCTGCCTGCCCGGAATAAAACCAAACTGTGTAGGTGACAAGTAAGCAGAAATGATAGAGCCCAATCAAGTAGCCAAAATCTTGGTAATAATCTTGAAAAGAAAATTACTCATAATGATTGGCATAAAGTTCTCAATAGTGTTAACATCCTTAGTCTTTGGAATGAGAGCCATAAAACTAGCATTCAACCCTGAATGGAGGGTCGAGCTAGTGAAGAAAGAACGGATTGTCGCGATTACTTCTACTCAAATGATGTCCCAATAATAGATATCCGAACCCATATCAAAAACTGCTTCCCGAATCTCTGAATCCGAAGGAATAACTATAAGAAGAGCATTATCCACTGCTCCCACCATCGGAGATATCACCTGATCAACCATCATATAATCCAAAATGGTGACCCATATGTTCACGAACAGCTCCTTATAGAAGGAGATAATGTGATTCCCAAAAATGACCAGATCATCCGAGTAATTACCATCAATCATCAAACCCTGAATCCCCAAACGGCTACTCCAAATATGACAATGATGATGGAAAAAAGCTATATTGTGATCCCCATCCTTAAGCCAGGCCAACCGAGCTTTCTGTTTTAGGAATTCAGATTATAATAACAGCGTATGAGATAAGACGTTTTAGGCTTCAAGTTCCATATAACGAAGAGCTGCAGAGAAACCCAATGCCTCAATATCCGCCTGAATCTGATGAACTTTCTCTATCTGACTATCCACCTTGCGATTAACATCATATCCCCAAAGACGTCCTTATTTCATAATTTAATAGTCTGACGCAATCTTTTACGTTTCAACATGACTCGCAGGATTGGGTTAGGGGATGCGCATGGCATAGCCCAAGAAGAAGTGACCAGATCCTGAAACGAATCATGACAAACCCACATACGTTGAAAATGAAAAGGAACCGGACCCCTGCTGACAGATGATGAACAAGAAACTAAAATAGGATGGTGATCTGAACCAATGCGAGGAAGAACCAAACCTTTGACTGCTTGCCAGAGGGAGAAAAATCGACACGTTGCTAGGGCTCGATCCAATTTAGCCTGGAGAAGGAAAAGGGGCGTACGAGGGGAGCACCAAGTGAACGAGTTCCCCGTCGTCTGCACAGAAAACAACCCAACATCCTCCAAAAAGTCCCTGAAGTCCTGACAAGATGCCTGGGATAAAATGCCACTGCCCAATCTCTCATGATGACCCAAAACAACCTTAAAATCCCCAATAAGCAACAAATCATCAAGACCCAAATTTCTCAAATCCAGCCAAAATACGCCGGTCAATATGATTACATAAACCATGAACCGTGGCAATATGAAAAATCATAGAACCCAACTGCACCTGAAGAACAATACACTGAGAAGAAATCCAAACCTGTTGTAAAATAGTAATGCCCGGATCATAGAAAACCCAAATATCCACCCAACCATTAGAGAGAAAGTTCTGAGTCACAAAATTCAAACCCAAACTAGTCCAATAAGAAGCTAAAATCGAAGAAATGTCCACCTTCGGCTCACAGATAGCCAAAATAGAAGGTTTATGCTTGTGACATAAAGCCGTAAGAACATTACGAGAGGTAATATTCCCAGTCCCCCGGATATGCCAGAAGATGCAATTTATTGAGACATAGTGGGGGTGGTAGCCCGTGATGCACGCACGGTAGAATCCGAAGTGATATGTGTCGCAGAATCAGACGCTTGAGCATTAAAACCTCGTCGGCATAGTCCGCCCATTGTTTTGAAGTCGCAAAATCTAATTCACTGGGTCTTGTCGAATATGAGTCAATCGTGAGATCATGAATAGCCGGAGATGGACCCTGAGCAACATTCTGAAGTAATTTGGATTTGGCCAAATCGAGAGAGTTGTCCTAGAAGGTGCGACTTAGAACACGGATGGGCTTCTCCAACGGATGCTGAATCGTAAGAGGCAGACTCGTAGAAAAGGAGCCAGTGTTAGTGACCGGAGCCTTGGGAACCGAATGTCTAGTTGGTAGAATCGGAAGGGAATCCGTGGAATTCTGTTCTGGTGTGTCATCCGTGGCAAGCACCTCAAAAGCATTCCCAAGGTGTATGTCGTTAGGGCAAGTAACTATGGCATAGGAAGGGGATCTCGGCCGCATAGTTGAACGCGTATTTCCCATTGAGTCATCACGACCTTGCCCTTGTCCGTAGCCTGCTGCACCGGATGATAAATTTTACGAACTCTGGAATGACCCCTTTGTGCTGAAGTATGGCGTTCATCTGGGGCCTTAAAACGTCCTTGGGTAGGACTAGGTCGTCTTCCCGAGCCGACATCCCTGCAGAAGTAAGACGGCATGAAGCAGTCGAATGTCCCGTATCATTGCACTTAAAGCAGAACTCAGGGAGTTTCTCATAGCCAACCGAGATGAACGAACACTGGCCCACCCTTTCCACCATAATGTGCTCAAAATCACAACATTTAAACTAGGATAATAATCATATCTATACCAAGACAAATATGAATATGCTTGAAAAAAATACCATAAGCCCAATTAAGCTCTTTTTTTAAATCACTTTTATCAAGAAGCAATGCTTGAGTACACTAATCTCTTTTTCAAAATCACTTTTACCAAGAAACAATGCTTGAGCACAATAAGCTCTTTTTCAAAACTTCCTTTTATTAAGAAGCAATAAGTACTAAGTTTCAACACATACCAATAAGTCATAAAACACATCAATTTTAGCATGCTAAAGAATATACCAAGAGCTATAAATAAGCACTTCTTTCATCTAAGTGTTTTTACCAAGAGTACCAAATAAGCATTTGTGCTTATTTATTAACAAATTTCCAAAATCACATAGCTATCAGTTTTTATAGCTTTTTCAAAATCATATAGCTAGCTTTTTTTAACTTTTCTCCCCTTTGAAATCATCAAAAAGTCATTAGTCATCATAAAAATTAAACTAAATAAGCACAACAATATTATAAAAAACCATAGCATAAATAAGAAATTTTGACAACAAAAAGTGCAATATCATGAATACATAATGATAAAAATAGGAAGTGGGTCAAAATTCAATCTTCATCGGAGGAAAAGCACGTCGTAGGGAGAACAGGGGCGGAACATGATTCGACATTAGGGGGGCCAAAAGCTGAAAGATCAAATATTTGTTTATATAGTAATAAAATTTAAAATACATTATATAATTGCATCAATACAATGTCATATTCATCACTAAGAATCCCAGAATATATAATTACAATCCCAATATATTAAAATTTAGAACGTCTCTTTGCATATCACGAAAATTGTCTATAAGTGAATCTATACTAAATTTTGGTGCAATTTTCTTTTTAATATATACTGGCAAACAATCTATAAGAAATTCATCTTCCATCTTGTTTCGAAGTGTTGTCTTGACTATATTCATAGCAAAAGAAGATCGTTTTGTAGTAGCTATAGACACCGGAAGAATGAGAATAAAAGTTATCACTCTGGATAGATTTCTGATTTCCTAGTTATCACCAACCATTGGCATAAATCAGAAATAGTTGTCAATGTTCTAAAATCAGGAAGTTGTCGCGCATAATCAAAATGCTCAAATTGCATCCTTAAATGTAGCATTTCATGTTCTGCAAAGTCTTTCGAGTAAATTTTTTTTACCAACTTGCAAATATCATCAATTCTGAATGATATGAGCATCTCTCTTGGATCTAGCAACTCCACTGTGTTTTCATTGAATTCACTATTCAATTCTTGCAATCGAGAGTCTATCGCTGCATTGAAAATATCAACTTTATAATGATGCTCAACTGTAATTTCATCCTGTTAATGGCATGCCCTTCCTCTTCTTGCAATATATTGAGCATCCGTGGTACATGTATATTAACTACTTCACAAAAATGATTTCACATTTGAAACTAAATTCATCCTATCCATCATCTCTCAAATTCTAAATGAGCAACTTAAGTGGATGATACAAGATGCAATCGCATTCAAAATATCTTATGATTGATGTTGCAAAGCTTGACAAAGCATATTAGAATTCTCCAAGATTGATTCATAAGATGCAAAATGAAAATAAATTCAAATGAAGTTAGCATATCATAAGCTGCATCGGCATCTCCTCTTTGGAATTTTAGCATTCTTTCTTTTGAAAAAAAATGTCGATTTTTTGTGTCTTCGTCTAAAAATAAAATAAAAGATTAAATATAGTCTAGGCCAATAGAAAATTTTACCTAAAATCACTTCAATCTCATTATCTAATTAATAGCCTCTTAATAATAATAAAAATAATAAAATATTACTATTGAAATGAATGTTGCAAGCAAGTTTATAAAATTCATCTTCCTTAAAGTCTTTTTTCCCGTTGAACAGACTCATTAATTTGTTCTAAATATTGCACATCTCATAAATGATTTTATTGTGCTCGGGTACAATCTCTAAATATTATATGTTATAAGTGGAGTCAATTATCCTATTTGTCTTATAACAATACATTACCTCATTTCCACTTCCAATTTAGCATTCTCCATTAATTCAAAGAATCATTTACTGAGAAAAAACATCAATCTAAGATCCACTATTTGGCAGAATAATTGAATAAGTATGTTTATAATAATCATTGGTATCATCATTAATAAACTCAAATAAAAATAGGGCTAAGAATTTACATACATCATATTAATAGATATTTACATTATAAAATAATAATATTAAAATAAAAATACGTATGCAACGCACAGACGGAGTACTAGTTTGAAAAGAAAAACACAAATAAAGTTTAATTTTCTACATTGGTATATTGATAGTGCATTAACTCTAGTTTTTACCCTTTCTTTTTTTTCTATTACCAATACATCCAATCTATATTTACACTATCATTGAAACAAATGAACTTATATTTCATCATCGCTTCATCTACTTAGCACCTATCACTATAGAACAAATAATATCTTAAAATAATAAAAAAATTATTGTTAAATCTAAATTAAGAATTTGGCACCGCATATCGCACTTCAAAATGAGAGAACAAAACAATTTCGTGGCAAAAGGAGAAAAAGTCTAAAGATGAGGTATGAATTTGGAAAAAATCAGAAATACGGAGACCAATCATGGTGCAGAATGTGGGTAAACCCAATTTACCGCATGATTGGTATGCGAGAATGAGGTGAGAATGGAATGGGCATTCCCAAACCCATTCCCATTCACATAATTTGTATATTTTAAGACTGGGAATGGTCATTCCCGCGGGAATGAGTATACCCGCAGCTATAGGATTAGCCATACCCTCCCACCCCCAAGGTTTTACGTATTCTCAATCCTCCAGGAATAAGCTTATATTTTTATTTGACAAAATATTTTCAATTATATTTTATTTTGACAAAATTATCCTCATAAACTTATAAACCTAGACTGCTTCAAATTATCTTATCTTCCATCATTCTTCACATCGTCATCTTCACAGATTCTTCACTTATCGTCTGCACTTCTCGTCTTCTTCCCAACCAGGTAACTTTTCTTCTCTTTTCTTTCACAAATTTATCAATTTTACGAAATTAAATTTCTGGTTTGTCATAATTTTTGCAAGTTGTTCAGTGAAATTCATTTGGAAGAGAAAACATGAACAGTTGTTTGGAATCAAACCCCTTGGTCTGACTATCATTAATCTTTCCCTGTTTTAGTGTTTCGCTTTTTGTGGATTGTTTAATTGCTCTGGCCTATTTTCATATTTGAAGGGATGGAAACAAGATTTTAAGGGCAATAAAAACACGCATTATTTAGGGTTTTGATTACTGGAGTAAGGCCTTTTGTGATTTAGTTTTTACGAAGAAACCCATAAACCAAAATTAGTAACCATCCGATCCTGAAATTTTCTTGGAATAAGACATTTGTTATTTTAGTTTATAATTTTCTCTTGGTTCATTAAAAATCTACCAGTTTTGTGATTTACTTAGTACTAGCATTTGAACACTCATTGTTTGGGATTTTGGATTAGAAAAACAAATTTATAATGTAAAGATTTGAATATGGAAGAAGAGGTGGACGTCCCTGAAATTAATGATCATTCATTCTTTGGCATTGTTTCTACTTCTTACCAATTCTGCATAATTGTTTGAATTGTTTGTCAAATTCCCAGTGTCAATTTGGCTCTAGTTATGTGAAACTAACATAATTTGACATCTAAGAAAATATTTGGTAGCATCCTTGGAAATGTCAGATTTCTTCTAATTCTAAGCCTGAGTGCAAAAATTAGGGAAGAGATGATCCTATTCTCCTTAGCTAAGGTTGTCACATGTGTTTCTGTTCTATTTATTCTCGATCTTAAATAGTAGCAATGATTTATTAAAAGTTGGTTCCAGTCGTGGTGGACTACCGACTCATATCCTTGACTTCGTGTGAAAAATCTTTTTTTGGATGTTTTGAATTTTATCTTATTTATGCCTCAGAATTCATTGAAGTTTAATTTTTAGCTTTTCTCATTGATCCTTTTGATTACTTATGTAATTATGTAATTTGTTGATTGTTAATCCTAGCAATGGACTAATGACTTGACCGGACTGATATATATTTTATTATATTTGCAGTTATGACAAGATTAAGTTTAGCAACAAGAAAATTAGCAAGGAGAAAAAAATACATAGCAATGTTGTCATATTGGTTTAGCATAATACGATTAGTAAATTGGTTTTGGCTTATTGTTCTAAATTTAATAAAATATTATAACAAACCTACTAGTATAAGACCAGTGTATCAATATAATTTTTATGAGAGGAGAAAGTATTTTCAAAAAATAATATATGCGAGTGATAATACATACAAAAACGTAACGAGAATGAATAGGCAAGCCTTTGTTCGCTTATGCTCTAGATTTGAAGCAACTTTCAACCAAAAATAAGTTAGTGGATGAACAAGTTGCTATGACAGTGCATATTTTGGCTCATCACCAAAAGCATAGAATTATAAATGTGAATTTTGAATGTTCCGGGGAAACAATTAGTAGGCACTTGAGACAGGTCATAAATGCTATTATTAGAATTCAAGGAGAATTGCTTAAAAAACCTGAGGCAGTACTAGATAATTCTACAGACGAAAGATGGAAATGGTTCAAGGTATGTTATTTAATTTATAAATAAAATAATTTATACATATAACAATATAATTATTCCAATCTTATCACAATAGGGGTGCTTAGGAGCTCTAGATGGTACCCATTGTTGTTAGTATTGTGCCTACGAGTAAATTATTATGTAATTGACATTTTGAATAAAATATTATTTTCATATATATTGAGCTTGCATATATCCATGAATTGTTTGATATTAATAATTGAGTGTTTAAGTTGTTAAACACAAAAAGATTCAATTTATAATTCAATTCAAAGAATTAAAGTCCACGACCGGTAAATAAATATGGACAATTTATTTTGATAAGATCGTCTCAATTTTATTGAAGTTTATCTTGACTTTGGTAATAAAATTGTTAATACACTTTCTAAATGTATTGGACTGGACCACGTGAAATTAAATATTTAGTTGACAAATAGATATTTAATTTCACTTTATTATCGTACATGACACCTTAATCTGAGTGGGTAATGAACTTTGATTACTAACTTGAAGTTCTTTGAGGCATCAATGAGTGTGATTAAATTGATGATCAATATCTCGATGCTTTGGGAATTAAAGCGAAATAACAAGGAACATATATTCACAATATGGAATTTGTCACCTATTTAATAGGCATGATCGTGATCTCTTACAATCTGAGCTCAAAAATTCGACATTTGTTGTTGAATTCATGATGTGATCGGATGGGACTATCGGATAGAAGATGATGATTGAGATTTATAAATATTAGAAAATGGATTTAGGCCATTTTATCCTATTTCTAGTATTTAGTTGATCAACGGGGGTGACATGTAAGATCGAAAAATCAGAGGATTTAATTATTGGCTTCAGTAAACCGAAGATACGAATTCAAATGACCAAAAGAGAAAAAATGGCAAGACTGTTGACTTTTTAAAATGGACATTGACCAGCCACTTTCCGGCCATTCCAATGCCGGAGTCATACCGGAAAATGTAATTCCATCTCAATCGAGCACAACCAAGCTCACACCAGCGGGAAACATGGCCGAAAACATCGTCAATTTTGGCTTACAAAATCGAAAATCGTGCACATTTTAGGCGCCGATTTCGAACCTTCTCCGGCGACGATTCCGACCACCAAACTTGACGTGCAACCACAGGTTTTGATCGTCTCTCCATGGGCTTCAATACCCAGCCACCAATTTGGGCCCTCCGACTCGACTCCGGCAATAATCGAAGCTTTTCCTAATATTCCTAACTTTCAATTAAACTCCAATTCCGACCCCAATACATACCCAATCCCAAAATTGACCACACCATATTTCAATTCTCTCCAAGACGCACAAGTTCAGCCCTCCAATCGACCCAATTGTGCCCCGGATCAAAAAACCCATATTGGGGATCCGAAAGTTGATTTTTGAACTTTGGATGCCCGTTTGACCCCTAAAATGGCCGATTTGGCCTTCGTCGAAGAAGGAAATATTGCTCAGGAGGTCTAAACGAGTGGCCCTAGCCCATCCAATCCTGGTGTTGCTCTTGCTCGTGGTCACTATTCACCGGCGGTTCGGGCCCCACGCACGCACGCACCCGTATGCGGCCATAACTTCGTATTTTTCTCCATTCTCATTTTACAATGCTGTCATACATCCCTCGGGTACTTGTTTACATCCGAACCGATCCTCAACCTTTTATTCGTCTGACACCGCTAATGTGTTGGGACTCGACTTAGGAAGCGGTTTATCTCAATGTGCAACATACTCGGCCTCCACTCCTACATGCCCTCCCAAGAATGCTTGTTCAAATGGCTGGAAGCACCTCTACAAGGGCCTCTCCTAGTGAATCGATCCTCGAATCTCGGCCCATTACGCTCACTCTAATTTGAGTAACACGTTCGCTAAAGTTGTTTTGTGCAACCCCACACTATGGATTGACTCCTCCCCAGGCCCAGGTAATATTGCCTCATTTTCCAATTTGGTTTATGGTAATACACATTCTATCCCCAAACCTGTTAGGAAAGGAGATTATTATTCGATTACTATTGATGAAAATGCTTACCAACAACGTCTTCAATTTTCGTATTCTTTGATCGGGCGGGTTATTTTGGGGAAAGGTAATAAGCCATGGGCTACTATCTTCGCACAAAAAACTTTCGAGCTATGGGGTATTAAGAACAATCGAAACTAATTCCCCTTGGGCAAGGGATTTTTGTGTGAAATTATCTAATGCGCAGGATCGTGCTCGTGCTCAACTTCGCGCCACTTGGGCGCTTAACCCGGGAACTATTCGTCTCTCTCCTTGGGTTCCGGATTTCAATCCTTATAAGGTGCAAACCTCGGTGGCTAGCATTTGGGCACGCATCTTGAGCTCGTTTGGAATCTTGGGACACCAATAACATTCTGGGGATTGCCAGTCTATTGGAAATCCATTGCAAATTGATCAGTGTTCGTTGGATGGTTCTCTGGGACATTTCGTTCGAGTTTTGGTTGATATTGATTTTGCTAAGCCGTTGGAGGATCACATTATGGTGGGAACGCATTGGCCAGTGCTCCTTTGTGTCAATCGGGTATGAGAAACTCCCGAGTTTTGTTCGAGTGTGTGGGATTACGGGACATTAATGATGCCTCTTGTCGCCTTAATAATACGGGCAACTGGATACGAAAGGCGTGCTTCTCCGACCGGGGATGCCCCGAGCGCCAACTACTCGCCCTAGTTCTCAGGTAGAGAGGGCGATCCAGGCGCGCAAGGTTTATCGTCCCCGGCAAAAAGAGACAAGGGTAAGGGAGTTGATGACTCAACGGGAAAGATGGGTTGCTATGCGTGCGAGGTGTTCTACTACCCGCACAATAGTCACTTGCTCTCACGGATATCCACTTTAATAACACCTTTGCGGCTCTTGGTTGGGCCGACTCCCAGGACTCGCATTCCGCAGTGCCAGGCCGATTATCCCGCTTATGGAGTCATCTCCCAAGGCTACTACTTCCAACACCGGCACGGCTCCACTATTATGCCTCTTATGGTTCAATATCCTTTGGGAAGCCTATTCGAGCCCTTAGCCATGCCTTCAGGATAGCTCCTTGGACTCGGCCACATCTAGAATTCTCCGGAGTGTTACGTCGGGTCCGTCCGTCCCCCGATTCATGACATTACTATTGAACCAGAGCGCTAAGAACCACATGAGATGGACTTTGCGGCTTCAAGAGATGGGCGATTATGCGGATGAAATGGGTAACTCTCAATCGTCGACTACAACGCAACGCACCACATGCCGAGTTTTTCGTGCGGGCGATCGACACGGGCGCCACCTCCCCGCAGCTCTCAATGAATTGCATCTTCCGGAATATCCGGGATTGGGAACATTGCATCTCGTAATGTTCTTAAGGCTTTATGTCACAAACATAAACCTTCTATTTTAGCCATTTGCGAACCTAAGGTGGACATTTCATCCATTTCGGATTCTTCTTGGAGTAGCTTGGGTCTCGGGTTTGTTGTTCAAAGCTTTAAGGTGACAGGCGCCGGATATTTGGGTCCTATGCGACGCGAGTATTTTGTCCAAAATCAGGTTTGGTCTTCTTCTCAATGTATTATTTTGCAAGTTCAAACTGGCTCTATGGTTTTCCATGTTGGTTTTGCTCATGGCTTGTGTGATCATGTTGCTCGTCGTGCCCTTTGGTTGGATGTGAGGAATTTGGGTCTTACTGATCTGCTGTGTATTGGGGATTTCAATGTTGTGTTGGGACATCACGAGCGTTCGGGCAAAGACTACCTTATCCCGGGCTTCTTGTCGGACTTCGGGGACTTCTTGGAGGATGTAGGTTTATTTGCGGTCTTGGACTACGGGAACTCATTTACTTGGTGCTCCCGAAGTCCCCTATATCTCCTTCGAGGCTAAGTTGGATCGAGCCTAGCAAATCGGTCAATTCTTCTCTTTTTGGCAAGTTGTTAAGGGCTTAGTTCTTCCTCGCATTGGCTCCGATCACCACCCTATTTTGGTTTCTTGTTCTAATCCCACTATCGTGGTCCGTCTCTTTTTCGTTTTCAGCGCATGTGGATTCATCACGACTCTTTCCAGGAATATTGTGACTACTTCTTGGGCAATCCCATGCGCATCGCTAATCCATTGCAACGTAGCGTCATGTGGAAACTCAAGAGGTTGCGACAAACGATCGAGGTTTGGAATAAGGAAGTTTTTGGGGATGTTAATCGTCAAGGTGGATTATCGATGGAAAGGGTTCAATAGATTGAGGCGAGATATTGAATCCCGGTTTCACCGAGGCTGGAGGATATGGAGTTGGAGGCGCGATCGGTCTTTGTCTCGACGTTGCTCATGCGAATGGAATTCCTTCAAAGATAAATCACGATCGGATTAGTTAAAGGATGGAGATCATAACACATCATTTTTCCATCGTCATTTGTCGATTCGGAATGGCGCTCACGGATACAAGGTTTAATGGTTGATGGTAGTTATATAGAGGACCCGGTGGCTCTTGGGAATCACATTATCTCCTTCTATACGGACCTCTTCGCGGACACGGGGCAAACCACTTCAGACTACACTCTGGTCGATCATCTTATTTCTCCGATAGTTAGCATGGTTGATAACGCACTTTTGACGGCTATTCCTTCAGAATCTGAAGTGAAAGAGGCGGCATTTGATATGGGTTTGGACAGTGCCCCGTGCAGGCAGGGCGGTTTGATGGGAGATTTTATCATCATTTTTGGGATCTCATTTCTGAGGAGGTGGTGGCCACTATCCGATATTTTTTCATCACGGCTTCCTTCCCGGCGGGTCTGAATGCCAGTTTTATGGCACTCATCCCAAAAACCAAGGAAGCTAATGTGGTGGAAGACTTTAGACCGATCGTGATGAGAAATTTCCTTTTTAAGATTATTACCAAGATTACGGCGACGCGGGTGGGCTCGATCATCTCTTCTTACTTGTCGCCTACCCGGTTTGGCTTTATCGAGCGGCAAATCCACGATCAGTATTGCGTTGGTCTCGGAGGGGTTCAATATTTTCAGGTCGTAATGATGTCAATATGATCTTAAAGATTGACATCCCGGAAGGCTTTTGATACTGATTAAGTGGGGCTTCTTGATTCACGTATTACGTCGCTTTGGTTTCTCTGAAGTGTTCATTCACCGGATTGAGATCATCCTTGATCTTCTAGAATCTCTGTCTGCTTGAATGGGTCACCGGTGGGTTACTTCTCTTGCTTCGAGGGGTCCGACAGGGGATCCGTTATCTCTCGCTATTTTGCATCGCGGAGGACGTTCGAGTAGATTGGTCGAGGACGCGGTCAACAGAATCTACTCCGGCCTTTTCGGACGCCTAATCGGTGGTTTTCCCCTCATCCATTATGTATGCAGATGATATTGTGATTATGTGTGGGGCATCCTCGAGTAGTGCACGTCGTCTTTATTATCCGGATACTTAACCTCTATCTGGGGACATGTCGGGTCGATTTTCAATCCTAATAAATCTAAAGCTTATTTTGGAAGCGGGTTCCAATCATGTGCTAGGTCGCATTCGAGGCGATCACCGGGATGCATATGGGCGCATTCCTACGATCTACTTGGGCGCGCCCCCATCTTCGGGCGGTGCGCCCAAAGTGGCCGACCTCCAATCAATTTTCGACAAGATTATTTTCAAGTTCGAAGGTGGAAAGGTTACGCTCTGACATCGGGCCGCATTTGTTTGGTGAATTCGGTGATTACCGGCTCCTTTGTGCACACGATGATGGTATACAAGTGGCCCGAGAACTTTGTTACGACAAATGGAAAAGGCTATGCGTAATTTCATCCGGATTGCGATGTGAACTCGAAAGGATCGTGGTGGTTAATCGAGCCGTTGTTGCATGCCGCGGGCGGAAGGCGGTTTGGGTGTCCGTCTATTGTGGTCGCCAATAATGCTTTCCTTATGAAGTTGGGATGGAAGATTATGACTTCCAACTCTTTGGTTTACAACATCCTCCGTAGGCGTTTCTTCTCGATGGATCTCACGCCGTTCTTTCATCCCCTCTTCCATCCGGGAGAGGATTCGCCTGGGATCTCGGGTTTCTTGGAGGACTGCCATTTGGATTAGGGATGCAATTGGGAGTTCGATTCTGGTTGGATAATTGGTTGGGTTACATCATTCTTTGATAGGATTGGGATTCCGAGGAGTACAGGCACTTATTTCGACATCGCATCTCGGATTACTTTTATGACGGGACATGGCACTTTACTTTCTCATTCATTGAGGCTTATTTGGATATGGTCCGAGATATTGTTAGAGTCCCCATCACTCTAGCACGATGATGGATGTATCACCGATGAAATCGCTACACATTTTTGCGTCCTCGCTCCAAGCGTTCATTGGGGTTCGGATTTGGTCTCCTCACATTCCGAAAGACATTCGATTGTGGTATGGCGGGCTATCCACAATCGTCTTGCGGTTTTAGACGTGCTGCGTTCGCGCGGCTCCTTCACAGGACCCTCGGTTTGCGGTCTTTGTTGTGCTAACAATGAATCTATTGATCATTTATTTGTCTCATGTGGTTTTGCGAGAGGCCCTATGGCGGTGGATTTTTGATGCCTTTAATATCAATTACTTTAGGGCTTATAGCTTTAATGAATTTACGAGTGCGTTTGATGCGTTTTCATTTCGGTGATCGGTGGGCTTTCTCGGTGTGCGGTTGTTCTTTCGGTACTTGGCTCATCCGGGAAATCAAAATGACTTGACCTTCAACAACAAGACTTGGACACTTTGGAGGCGGCCATCCTACGCCCGTGTCCTAATTCTCGGGAGTCATCTTCCTTAGACCGAGGTTGCATGCAAAATGATCAACAGGACCTCTTCATTCTCCCGGACTCCGTGTTCTGGGTGCCCCGACAAGCCCCGAAGATTGTGCAGGTCACTTGGCGAAAACCTTTGTAGGGATGGATCAAAGTTAACATGCAGACGGTAGTGCTACGGGGCACTCGGAAATCTCACGGCTTCTCGGAGTTTTTCGCAATCGTAGGGGGTTTTTTCGCGGGTGCTTCGTGGAACGATGTGGTTTTGGTTTTGCTTTTGAGGCGGAACTTAGCGGCTATGCGGGCCATCCAATACGCTTCCTCTCAAAGGGATGGAACCAATTATGGTGAGTCGGACTTGGTACATATGGTGGAGTTGTTGCGTAAGAAATCCACCTGGAGTTCTTGGCGCCATTTGAGTATGTGGAGATACACTCTCCACCTTCTTTCTCAAATGGATTTTGTGGTTTCGCACATCTTTAGGGAAGGAAACCAGGCAACGGATATTCTAAGCAAGTCGTCGCGGTGGATACATGGTGGGGTTCGCCCCAACATCCATTATTGATCCTCACTCAGGATTATGTTCACAATCGAATTATAGGTTTGTTCCTTAGTGCGTCGCATTTTTCGGTCTTGTCGGCTTTTGGGACGCTTTTATCATGGGGGTACTCTTTTTCCTTCCGAGGGTTTTCCCACATGGGTGGGTTTTACCTTGGAAGGTTTTAACGAGCCCCAACCATTTCGGCCGTATACGGTCGGCTTGTGACCATTTCGTTATTTTCTTTTGACTTTGTTATCGAGGCTTTACTTTGGTTACGATCGACTGTGATCGGGAATACTCTTTTTCATTTTTATATATATTTCGCATTTATTAAAAAAATTATTGGCTTGATAATTTCAATTAGATTAAGAGTGCAATCTTATTCCTTTAATGGAGTGGAATGAGATTAATAAATTATTTTTATTGATCAAGAGTTGATTGAATCAAACTTAATTTTTATTGTAGTTTAGTCTAATTGAGTCCGATCAGTCCCTTTGGTGGCTCTAGAAAAAGAACCGTAATAAATTATAAGGGTTATAGTTTATTAGTGCAGTGTATTTAATTAAGTGGAGTGATTGAGATAATTTTGGAAAGAAGATAAATCATATGATTTGTCAATCAATATGATTTGATTTGCCAATCAAAATATTACCTAAAGTAATACTTTTCTTTTGGCAAAGGTTTCCATAGTTAATTATTTCTTATTCTACTTAATAACATCTAATGATTATTTTGTGCCCCACACACACAAGAAAGATTTTATTGCACTTCTTGAGTTCTTGGAGAACAGAAGAAGAAGGCTTGAGGGTTTGGAGCTTGGAATTTCTGCAAAAGATTTTTGAAAGAACGCTACAAGGGCAATCTTTTTTTCTTTCTTGTTGTACAAATTAATTAATTCATGTTAATACACATTATGATTCAAGATCATACTCCATATTGCTCGGATGACATAAAATTTATTTTTGTGATTGAGCAATTCCGTTCCGGGCAACACCCATGTCAAGGTTCGAGTGCCTGCAGAAGACAAACCTCAATATCGAACGTGTAAAAATAAAATTGCTACAAATGTATTAGGAGTGTGCTCCCAAGATATGCACTTTATCTATGTATTACCAGGATGGGAAGGATCAACAGCTGATGGTAGAGTGTTAAGAGATGCAATAAGTAGGAGAAATGGGTTAGTGGTTCCTCGTGGTAAGATTCATAAATCTTGAAAAAAAAATGTAAATAAATATCATATGAATAGCTTAAACTAACTCATGATTATTAAATAATTTTAAAGGTACATATTATCTTGTGGATGTTGGGTATACAAATGGTGAAGGGTTTCTTGCACCATTTTGAGGTCAAATATATCATTTGAATGATTGGAGTGATAGACACCAACCTACCATTGCCGAAGAATTCTTTAATATGAAGCATTCTTCTGCTAGAAACATAATAGAGAGGTTGTTTTGCTTGATAAAGAGTCGTTGGGGAATCCTGAGAAGCTGTTCATACTATCCAATAAAAATTCAAAATCGCATCATCATGACATGTTGTTTACTTCACAATTATATAAGGCAAGAAATGGGTGGCGATGATGATGATGATGATGATGATGATGATGATGATGATATACAAGATGAAGAAGGAGGGCAACACCAAAATAATAACGAAATTGATGAGAATGAAGAACATGTTACTACGATTGAACCTTCTAATGAATGGACAACTTTTAGAAAAGATCTTGCAACTGACATGTTCAACACTTGGAGAGCTCATACAAATTCTAGACAACTTCTTGTGTTTTTCAGTCAAAGGTTTTTAATTTAATATTTTATTGATGATTCTTGTATTATTTTTGTAAATGAAATCTGATTGGTGTACTTAATAACATGGATGTTCTGACAATTTTTTTTTAATCGTTATTGATTTAGCTACTTTACGCCTTTAGTTTACACTGATCATGTCATAATATTTTTTAAATATTTGTATTGATCTAGTTATTATTTATTGTCATTTGTATATTTATATCTGTGTTCTAAAGAATGGAAACAACGCAAGATACAAGAGGCCATGGTAAGAACAAGAGAAAATGGAAGCATGAGGAAGACAGGAGGCTTGTTGAGACACTTCTTGATATGGTGAATCTTGGCATGTATAAAGCTGAAAATGGTTTTAAACCTGGCTACTTGAACTATGTTGAAGACAAGATGCAAACCTCTTTGCCTAACTCTGGTCTAAAGGCTAAACCACATATTGAGTCGAGAATTAAGACCTTAAAGAGAGATTTTCATATTGTGTATGACATGTTAAATGGCCCCAATACAAGTGGTTTTGGTATGGATCCGATCAAGAAATGTATCACAGCTGAAAAGGCTGTATGGGATTCATATCTTCAAGTTTGCATATATAACTAGTTAAATATATGCTCATGTTAAATATAATATAATTATATGAAAAACTTATATTGAGATTTAACTTTTTGCAGAGTCATCCTACACATGCAAGTTGGCAAAATAAACCATTCCCATTTTATGATGATGTGATTACCATTTTTTGAAAAGATCGTGCAACATGAATAAATACTGAAGGTCCTACTGATATGACGGAGGAGATACAAAGAGAAGAAGCCAATAATGATACTAATAATGGTGTTGATCCAACAAATGGAGATGGTCTTGACGACTTAGATGCTTCTATTTCATTTTCTCCTTTGCAATCTCCACGATCTGAAGTGAGTCACAATCAAAAGAAAAGAAAGAGAAGTGTTGATAACTTGACGATTATGGCAGATATCAAAGAAGTAGCTTCAATTATTGGAAGTGAAATTGCAAAAGCTAGTCAAGTTTTTGGAAAAGCTATTGGAGCCGATCTTTGAAATTTGAGAAAAAGAGACAAAATATTGATTCTCGAGATAAGGAGATCCCCAATCTTACTATAGGCGAAATTATCAAAGCGAGTGTGCCATATAAAGTGCCATATGAGTTAACCAAGCGTATTTTTGCGTGGATTTGGAGACGGAAGAGAACGAGTTAGTTAAAGTTATTCTACGTGGTGATATTTGAAGTTTTTCTCTCTACATAAGTATTTATAATAGTTTGTTAATTATTAAAAATATTGCAGCTCTTTCATTTTTGGCAAATAAGACATTGATAAATGTGTTGGTTATTTAAATATTTAATTGGACTCTTTTGGTTGTTATGGCTTGTGTTTTAAATATCAGACGGTGATTTGCCATCGAAAGTAAGTGGTTCAACTGGTTTTCGTCAATTTTCGGTTTTACCGTTTTAATAAAAAATAATTATATTTGATATTATATTATATAAAATATGGATGTAATTCATTAATATAAAAGGAAAAGTTGTATATATGTATAGTTAAAAGGAAAATATCTATATATTTAGCTCAAATTTCAAATAATGACATAAATATATTAAATATTAAGTTTATAAATTTTATTTTTATAAAAAAGTAAAATCACAAAAATTGTATTTGTTTTTGGCGGTATGTTCGATTGACCGGTATTGACCGGTTTAAAAAACGATTTTAGGGCCTTATTATGGATCGATTTTGTACGGTCCGGTATTTATGGCTTGTATCTTTATTTTCCTACAATTTGTAACTATCCTTTAGCTTATAATATCATCACGTCTCAAATAGATACATAGTCAGATATTAAATATGCCATGAACAGTCGTCTCAAAAACAAATATGCCATGAACAGAGTAAGATGAAACATGTAGACTCATGATACTTTCAATGGCTCTTTGACATTCTGGAATCTCATATACCAATATGAATGTGTTGTTTATAATCTCCTAAAGCAATTTTCATCAAAACTTTAAGTTTACCGTTTCCAATAATACAATTTGTTAAATCATCTAAATAAGTTGTCTGTGCTTTTTTTAAAGATTATTAATAATTTAATGAAAAAGTTAAAAATATAGTTAAAACAATTTTTTCACAAAATTCTACTAAAGGGTAATTTTGTCATTGAAAAAATTTCATTACATTCCCATCATTTTTTTAACTTACCAATCATGAGATTGTAATCAAATCAGGATTAACTATTTCATTCCTTTCTCATTCCTTGTTGATACCAATCATAAGAAAATGTATACTTGTATCATTCCATTCCCTTTGTTATTACATTCCTAAACTCATCCCATTACTACATAATTCCATTACATCATACTAATCATGCCGTTAGAGTTTGACTATTGGTTATCCACACATTTACGGATATTTAAATCTATCTTTGCACTGAAAAAAAAAAAACATCTCTCGATGACTTGGAAAAATGATGTTGGTCGATTGGGGCCTGATTCTTTATTAGTTACTTTTAGTTTCGGGTATAGTCCATCTTTCCAATTAACTGATATTATTACCCTCAAGGAGTTGACATTATGAATTTTTATTAGTTAGGGAGTGATTGCTTGAAATTTCGTTTTGCTTATTTTTACTTTTAGAGTTAATAGTATGAAAATTTTATTTTAAAAAATGAGAATGAATTTTGAGAGGTGTAATTGGATATAAGATGAAAATGTGATGATGATTTTTAGTATAATAATGATTGGATGTGATTGGTGATTTGAAAAATAAGAGAGAGTGAATAGTGTATTTGTGATATGATTATATAATAATGATAGTTGATGTGATATTTTTTTATTTAAATTATAAATTGATGTGATTAATGATTTGAAAAGTGAGAAAAGTGAATAGTGTATTTTTTGAAAATTTTCACAAACAAGCACACTTCTGTGAAAAAAATTGTCCGAAAAGTGGAAGAGATGAAAATTAATCCACAAGCAAGCACTCCCTTAGTGTCTTTGTCTCTCCCAATCGGAAGTAGATTTCTTGTTCTGCTTTTGGAATTTCACTTTCTATTTCACTATTTGGTGGATGCATGTATACATTTCAAATCAACATGACATGTTTATTTTATAAACATGTGTCCATCATCCAAGTAGTGAAATAGGAAGTGGAACACCAAATTTGTTTTCCTCTAAATCACACACTAGGCATGGCGATTTTGACCCGGTCTGTGGGTACTCGCCCTGGCCTATCCCGTGACCCGCCACGAGGCAAGTTTGCGTATTACTTCGCCACATGATACCCGCTCCTTTATATTTTTTAATATATTTAATATATATTTTGCATATATAATATATATTATAATATAATTTTTATTTTTAATACTATATCTAACATTTATAAAAAATAATAGAATATTTACACTAAACCTTCTGTACTATTCGCATTTATATATGTTACCATATAAATTATTTTTTCTTACACTTTACAATAAGAACTACGTGAATTTTTGCACTTTACCCTATATGGACAATCTTTTATTTTTATTTTTAATAAATACAAAATATAATTAAAGAGGAAAATGAAGTCTTTTGTTTACAAGCCAATCAACTAGCTTTATAATAGGGGTCTCATGAAAGTACCCATAAAAAATAACTTAAAATCCCAATTTAAATGATGGACGTCTATTTCTAGAATATTATTTGAATGACAATGTGATTTGTTTTTTTAGCACGTGCTCGAATATTATCGTCTTGATGATATGATGTATCTGTGTAATATCGGCCCAAGATCCTCGAGCCACAATTGTCATAGTATTCATAGCTTCTGAGGAATCACATGAGTGGAAGACAAACGGAGTAGTTGAGGAGTCGCCTAGCTTGGCCTTTGAAGCATCTAACTTATTTTGTTCTTCTTAGTCGGCCATATCCGGCCATCTTTTTCTTGCCGATCGCCATCGCCTTAAAAGTCTTCGAGGGTTCACTTGTCTGCAACACCCTTGTATCAGTAGAAACCACCATATTCCGAGCGTCTGTTTCAACTCCATGCGAACCTGGCTTGTAAAAAAAACCATAGTACGGTCCTTGTTAATGTTTACTTGCTCATGACCCTTCGAATCCCCATGGACTTGATCCTGCCACTTCCCCGTTCTATCACCTACGACATGTGATTCCTTGATGACGTCAACCCGATCGTGCATGGCCTCCACATTAGTTTCAAGACATCAAAAGAATTTTTGATTGAGATCCCCGAATTTTATTTTTCTTAAAATAATGACAATAATTCATTATGGTTATTAGGCATATCATATTATCGTATGTAAAATTAACAATTTTATAAATTCATACCTAGTTTTAACGAAATGTAGCTAGGTATTCCTAGTCGATTTTTGAGTTGCTCGTCACACGTAGAGAGTTTACGACCACTCAACCTTAAGAGGCATCACAATTATTCGTACCAACAATACAGAAAAAAGCAAAAAATTACAACAAGAAAAATTTACCGCTAACTTTAGACATTAGCGCCCAATCTTAAGTATTCATCACTAAGCAATTAAAAAAATAAACAATATAATTTTAGTCAATTAGCGATGAAATATTCGTCACTAACTAGAAATGTTCAACTACATTATATTCAAACAATGTATGAATTTAAGAGATTATTAATTTTTTATACGGAAACATGATGGTTTGGATATGGTTGTAATGAACTATTTTTATTATTTTAAGAAAAATAAAATTTTAGGGGTAAAAATATCTATATAGGTAAAGTGCAAAAAATTACATATTTCATATGGTAAAGTGTAACGGGAAATAATTTATATGATAAAGTGTAAAAACGCGAATAGTATGGGGGCTTAATATAATTTTCTATTTTTATTTATAGTGTAATAACTTTTATTTAGATACACAATCCACAGTCAGTCTTTCTTCTTCATTTAATGCTACCACTTACAAACCATACGATGAATTTAGTCTAAAAAATATGAAAAGTTAAGCGAACTATCTATTTATTCAATTTCTTCTAAAACAAATTCAAACTTAATATCAAGAATAATGAAAGCCAATGCCCTTCAAGTTTCATCACTTTTTCTTAAATGGGATGATTACGAAAAATGTCCTTGAGATTTTGATTAATAACAAAACAACTCTCAGATATTTGAAAATTACAAAAATCCCTTGAAATTTAATTTTGTGTTAAATATAAGTAGATAATTGTAATATTTTTACAAATGTAAGTGGTGTTAGCAATATTGTTGCTTTTGAAGAGGGTAAAATGTAATACAAAATCAAAACCTCAGCGTTGTTTTTTTTTTTTTTTTTTTTTTTTTTGTAATTTCAAAACCTTTTTTTTTTTGTAATTAACCCAAACCTTAGGGTAGTTTTTGTAATTACCCCTTCTTAAATTATAGTCTCTCTTTTTTAATACAACACTCCTGTTTTCACGCTAATCTCTTAAATATCAAAATTTCAACTAGGATTTACAATAAAATACTCAAAGTGCGACAATTGAGCAAAAAATGAAAAAATAAAATAGATGTTGAAGATTTTTCCCTGCATTATTAAAAAAAATGAACTCCATATCTGAAGACTCCCACTACTCTTGTCCTAGAGCTTTGTGGAAGATATGAATCGGAAATCCTCTTCCACCCTATTACCAGGAGATTGAACCTCCACGCGGCTGTGGTCTTGCCAAAGAAATGACAACACGTCACTCAAATCCTTTACCAGTTCAACTATGCCCCGAAACTTCTTCCCTACATTATTCATTCCACATACTTAAGCTCAATAAGCAAAAATTTCTTCCCCAAATTATCATTCCACATACTAAAGCTCAATAAGCAAAAGTTTCTTCTCCAAATTAGTGGGAGAAGCCAATAACCTTCTAATGTGAATGGTAGACTATTAAAATTTAAAACCCTTTAGAAGACTTAAAAAGTCAAAATACAAGAATTGAACTTTATCCAAACACAAGGACTCTCCATCATCATTCATCACAACACATACTTTACGGACAATTCATTTTGTTCTGTCTTTTTGCGGTTAAGACCATCAGAACCGTTGGTTTATGGGTTCTGAAACTAAACTGCTCTGCTCCCCTACAGTTTGCTTACAGGAGTTTCTGCAGCTGCATAGAAGCAAACCTGAAAAACTAAACAAAAAAAAAAAGACATTCTCAATTTTTTCTTTTCATCAGGTAAATGTGCTTATTTGTTCAATTTTTTTCCCTGCTGCTGCTTCTTGGAATATAATTCTGCTAGTTTCTTTCTCCATTTATAAAATTAATTTTCACTTGTGTATTTATGTGTTGAATTGTTGTGACTGGTAATTTTCTTGAGTCTCTTGAATTCTGTTTTCTACAACATTGTTATGCTGAAAATCTTGACAAAAATCAATTTTTTTTTTTAAGTCTGTTTTAGACCTAAATGATAGAAAATGAGAAAGTGGACATAAAACTACTACTATATATCTTCTTTTGCATAATCAATGAAAGTTGCAGATATATGGAATTATGAGGTCTTAGATCAAACTTAAGCAATATTTATTCCTTTTAGAGTACTTGGGCTATGAAAATCTTTAGTTTTGACCTATTGCTCTAAATAACTTTTTTGATCTGCAGATGTGAAGCAACATTTTGTATGGTGAACAATTGACATGACTACTCTATCTCTAATATCTGGGAATTGTGGGAGAGGAAGGGGAGAGGATAATAATGGTTCAGGATTTAAATCAACTTCACATTTCACAAATGAGTTTTTGTCCAGTGATACTCATGGGAAATTGTTGCGAAATTTAAACGTTATACGGTTGAAGGATTATTTGGAATGTTCAAGGCAAGGAAATGGGAAAAATTTTCGTGTTATCGCGAGAGTTAGAAAGGGTAAGAAACATGATTATCCGTGGCCGGATGATGTTGATCCTAATAGCAAGGCACCATTAGCTTATCTTTCACACTTCAAGCCTCTTGAAGAGAAACCTAAACCTGTAACACTTGCTTTCGAGAAGCCATTGATTGATTTGGAGCAAAAGATCATAGAGGTTAAATACTTGGTTTTTCTTTTTAATGATTTTATTACTTTGCTAAGAAAAAATCAAAATCCTTGCTTGTTACAACATAATTATATAATGCTGCTCTGTTTTATGTTTGTGTACAGGTTCAAAGAATGGCTGATGATACTGGATTAGATTTCACTGACCAGATTAATGCTTTAGAAATGAAGTATGAACAGGTAAATATGAAAAATATTTCATATTTAAAGTTCACATTGAAGTGAGAACTTGATAAATTGGTTTTTCCCTATGAAATAACATCATAAATCAGTTCTTATATTTAGCATGGCTGAGAGATGTCTGCTATAGAGGTTCTTGGTTGTATAAAAGCTTGAGCTACAAACTAGGATTTTGGAATAATAAAAAATGTGGTAATTTAACTTAAGAATCAAATGAGACACTAATTTCCTTCCTTTAAGGTTTAAATTGTACCATTTATATATTATAATTACTGTATTTTAACTGAAGCTTCACATGACTGATCATTGTGTACAAACATTTCCAGTTCTACTTATATCTTGATCTATTTGAGTGTTTCAAGTTTAAGTGTTCTAGCATTGTTTCAGGCTCTTAAGGATTTATACACACATTTGACTCCGATCCAACGACTAAACATTGCTCGACATCCAAACAGACCTACCGTACTTGATCATATTTTAAACATCACAGAGAAGGTATATCTTACAACATTTTACAAGTGTTTCTTCTATAAATGATGGGGTTTTGCTGATTTTTTGTTTTTTAAAAAAAAAAAAAAAAGTGGGTGGAGCTCCATGGAGATCGTGCGGGTATGACGATCCAGCAATTGTGACTGGTATAGGAAGCATAGAGGGCCGAAGCTACATGTTCATAGGCCATCAAAAAGGAAGGAACACAAAGGAAAACATCATGCGCAACTTTGCTATGCCAACTCCTCATGGGTACGTTTTTGGACGCTTTTGGAGTAGATAAAAACTTTTTGTCTGAAGTTTGTCCATTTCAGCAAAGTTATTGGGGAGTCAGGAGTGTTTGCAAAAACGTGTGCTTTTAGAAGAAGTTATTTATTGGAGCAGAAGCAAAAAGTAGTTGGGAATCAAAATTTAGTGGTGTTTGCAAATAGAAGCTAAAAGTTGAATAAGTTAAAAGAGAGTGTTGGTAAATAAGTTCTAAAAGTGTTTTATTTGTGAGTAGAAATAAAACCAGAAGCAGAATAAAAAATCGAATGTTTTGGGTTCTGATTAAATTATGCATAATCAGAAGCAGAAGCAGATGTTGATATTGGAAAATACTAAAAATACTTTTTTTGTAGCAATCACTTATTTTAACTGTTTGCAAATACTCCTTACCTCATGATTTAATTCTGTTTATTCTCATCCTGAAGGTTTCATGCTATTCGAAAGAAACTCTGCCAATTTGTGAGGCCGTGTTATTTAAAAATAGTGTTAGCATGCATAGCTATTTTATATTTTCCTGTGAGTCACACTATGAAATTTATTATTTGCAGTTATAGAAAGGCTCTGAGAATGATGAAATATGCTGATCATCACGGGTTTCCAATCATTACATTTGTAGACACTCCTGGGGCTTTCGCTGATCTGAAATCCGAGGAACTAGGACAGGTAACCAGGATTAATTTGATGACAACATTTGGCCTTAGATTAAAGTTTTTCAGAATGACCCATAACATTGACTTCTTTTAGGGTGAAGCAATAGCCTACAATTTGAGGACAATGTTTGGCCTTAAAGTTCCAATTATCACAATAGTAACTGGTGAAGGTGGTTCAGGCGGTGCTCTTGCAATCGCTTGTGCCAACAAATTGTTGATGCTCGAAAACGCAGCATTCTATGTTGCAAGGTGAAATTTTGTACTAGTTATTTTCTAAAAGTTGAAGAAACACAATAATGACCAGCAAACTGCATAAATTTGAACTATAAGTTTGAGATATTGAGCTAAGACTATTACATAGTTGCATTTTTCTTCTCATTTTTTTATGTTCATTAGATTTCCAACTAACTCTATACTTCTCTTGTCATAGTCCTGAAGCTTGTGCTGCAATATTGTGGAAATCATCCCAGGCAGCTCCTAAGGTATATATGATGAGACAAAATGACAATTTTTTTTTGGAATAAAAAGCTTTAACAAACCTTCTGTGTGCCATTGATTAGGCAGCTGAGAAACTGAGGATTACGGCTCAAGAACATTACAAGCTGAAGATAGCAGATGGTATCATTCCTGTAAGCACACTGATCTTATTATCTATTGGCTTTAGCTTTTTGGGTAATGAGAGAAAGTAAAGTTAGATGGAACAAGAAAATTTATAGTCATATCTAAAATTCAAACTTAATAAATTCTGTGTTCTTAAGTACTCGAATTTAAGTGGCAGGGTAAGTAACTTTTGTTATATCTCATTCAGACTAACTTATATCAGGGATTTTATCTTGAACCTAAGCCAATACAGTTGTATTTATTGACAAATTTTCACCAATTTGCATTCAGCAAATGTTGTTCCTAATTTATATCCATTTTCTTGGTGTGATTTGTTTGTTCAATGTTTCAGGAACCTCTTGGTGGTGCACATGCTGACCCTTTATGGACATCTCTGAGGATTAAAGATGCTATACTCCAGCAAATGGAGGTAAATCCTTTGAAGTTCTTGTCCAAATTAATATTAAAGCTGCCTTATCCAAGTGGGAAGATTAACTGTACAGAATCCATATACAATGAAGGAATCAAGTACAGAAAACTAAGGGAAAAATCATGGTTGTTAAGTACCTAAAAAGCAAACAGAAAAGAGAGAGATCTCAGTGACATTAGTCCTAAAATATGGGAGTGTTTTCAAAACATTTGCTTTTAAAAGAAGTGATTTATTATTAGAAGTGAAAAGTAGTTGCCAATCAGAAATGCCAAATTGGTAGTGTTTGCAAATAGAAGCTGAAAGTTGATTCAGTTAATAGAAAGTGTTTGGTGGATTAGGTTGTAAAAGTGATTTTACATATCTCAAAATGAAACCAGAAGCAGAATCAGAAATCTAGTGCACCCCTCCCCATGTTTTTAGATTCTGATTAAATTACAGAAGTTGACATTTCAAAACACTAAAGACTACATTTTTCAGCCAAAAGCTGACAATCACTTTTTTTAAGTGTTTGTTAACACTCCCTATATTTTCTGCTCCCCAATGAATCCATTTAGTAAACCTTGAAATCCATTGCATTTTCCGTATGTCAAGTTTCCATTTTGATCCAGGAATTGACAAGAATGAATACAGAAGAGCTACTCCGACACCGAATGCTCAAATTCCGAGCAATTGGACTCAGCGGATTCAAAGAAGGCTCTGAGGTGGAACCCGAAAGAAAACGTAACATGAAATCATCTGAGGTAAATGCACCAAAGTTTGCCGACATAGAATCTGAGATCGAAGATCTCAAGAAAACGATACTTGAGGCAAAGGGACCATCTGATCCAATCACCAACCAAAAACTTGAGAAGCTTGAGGAAGATCTTGACCAGGAAATGACCAAGGCATTTATTTCAATGGGCTTGATTGATCAGATCGAATCTCTTAACTTAGAGCTAGCTAGAGCCCCTAATCCTGATCAAGCCTTAAACCAAAATCTGAAGGAAAAAGCAGATAAAATAGTACAGGAGTTTAAGAGAAATCTGTCACGGCCTGGTGCCTATCTTGGATTAAAGCAAAAGCTCCAAACTTTGAACATGGTTAGTAGGCTTCTTGAGCTGAAAGAGAATAGTGAAAAGTTGAAAAGTGAACTTAATCAGAAGCTTTCGGCAGAAATAAAAGCCAAAATGGAGGCTTTGAGGATTGCTAAGGAGAAGTTATCAAGAGGGGATCCGTTAGACGAATATCTTGCAAAGGAAGTTGAAGATGCTAAGGAAGAGCTTGAGGAGGTTCTAAGATCAGCCAACTTGCAGGTTGTCGGAAGGGCAAAAAGGGAAAACTTAAATATGCCACCTGAGTTGAGAGAAGAAATGGTGAAGGTAAACAAAGAGATTAAGCAGGAAATTGAGAAGGTTATAGATGAAAAAGGACTTAGTTGGAAAATTGATGAGCTGGAAACAGAAGCTATGAAAGATTCTACTTCAGACAAAGTGAAAAAGCTGGAAGCAGAAATTAAGGAAGTAATTACTGATGCTCTTAGTGCTAGCCCACTTAAAGAGAGGCTCGAGAACTTAACGCTGCAGCCTGAAAACATTGGCGTGGATAACGGCAGGTTGTGAGAAAACTCGAGACAGGTTGGGCAAAATGCGAGTATAAATATGTATATTTCTTACATCGTATCGATGTTGAGGTTGACACGGACAATCTTGTGACTTAACTAGGATCAATTCTTGTTTGAGTGTTGCCTGTTTCTGAAAATTTTGATTCAACATGAATGTTTATTTTATAATGTGTAGACTTTCCTTGCTTCATTTTGCTGCATGCTATAGATATCAGGTTGCATAATTTTGTTGGATTGCTTGAGCAAGATTTGATTTTGACAATAATAATTAATACCCTCAAGTAGAGATGCCACTCACAGATTTATGTGAAATCATTCATTATAATCGCCCCCCCCTCTCCAACAAATTCCATTAATCTCTCAATCTCCCGCCCCAACACAATCTCATTCTAATCGTGTCCCTTCTAGCCCATTCCTCGTTCAAGTACCTATGACTCTCGACACCCCAGCCCAAAAACTCGCTAGAAAATTCACTACTCTCCAGAAACAATCTATCTCAAAATCTCTCTCTAAATATACCCTTCATACAAACTAACAAAATGAAAACTCCAAGTTGATGGTTTTCTTCATGAAGAATTAGAATCTATTTCGGTTGAGGTCATCAACAAGAAATAGGGGACTGACGATTTGGATCCTTCTTTAATGCAGGATGACACTAATTGCCCGACGACGTTTGGCAAAGACCTACTCCGCCAATCGCTATGAATATCATAAGTTAGAACTGTAGAGGGCTTGGGAACCCCGTACAGTTCATTAATGCGCGCCTTTATGCGCGCTAAGCATCTCGATGTTGTATTTATTTGTGAGACAAAATGCAATGTCTTAGAACTATATAAACTCAACAATCCCTTGGATTTTTTGGCAACATTGTCCCTCCTAATGGGTAGGTTGGGGTACTTGCTCTCTTGTGGAAAAAATCATTCTCAGTTACTTTGCGCTCCTTTTGCGACCGTTTCCTTGATGTGGACATTCTTTGCGGTACCCAATCTATCAGAGTCACGGTTATTTATGGTCAACCGGTAGTTTTTTTCCATAAACAATTTTGGCAATTCTCAAAGCACAGAAAAGCTCTCCCGATATGCCGTGGATCTGTTTCGGAGATTTTAATGAGGTTCTTTTTCAAAATGAGTTCGAGGGGCGAGGACCTCGAGGCTCGAGCTAACTGGCAAAAAACTGCATTCCGAGAGGCTTTACAATTTTGTGACTTGCAAGATATGGGTTTCCCTGGAGAGTGTTTCACATGGAATCCCTTTACAGTTTCCCCATTCATGCAAAGAGCCAGGCTAGACCGCATCACGTGTAATCAAGCTTGCCGCTCCATTTTTCCCACCTGGTGAGCCGAAAATATTCACCCTTCCTCTTCGGATCACGCCTTTCTTTCATGTACTCTTATCCCACCACCCACCTCACCATTTTCCACCTGGAAAAAACATGAAGCCATTTCCAGCCTTCTATGATGCTGTTGATCTCAGTTTTGTGGAAATCTAAGTTGATGTTGCTGCAATTATTTTGGCTGCTAATTACAACGCCCTTTTTCCAGCTTCCTATGCAGCTCTTATTGAGGACATTCGGTTCACCAAAACATAATTATTCCCCGCGGGTATCTTTTGGACTAGTCAGAACAACAACTTCATAACCCATCATTTTGCTTTCTTTGCTAGGAACATGTGATTAGAAAGCTATACTTGGGTGTCCCAAGCTCTCTTAGTCACTCATTGTTGGATGATTTCCAGCACCTTTAATATTAATTTTATTGCTCTGGCTTTCCAAAAAAAAAAAAAAGATCAGTAATCAAATAATCAGAGGCTTAAATTTACAACTTGGATATTGATAATCACATTCAACACAATCAACTTAAACGATAGGGGAAGTAAGGCTGTGTTATGAATCTACAAGTAATTAATCACTTTCCTATCTCAGCTGGAGTTGGATTTCCTCAGCAGGATGTATTGAACAGATTCTAGGGTTAACGCAATGGGTGCTCGTGTGCAGAGTGTGTGTTCAAAACATGAAAAATGCAGAGAAGAGAAATTAGAGAGAAGAAGATTTAGAAATTGATATTAATTCTCCATTGCCCCCTTTACAACTCTATCACCTAAATTAATAGCTCAAATTTGATCCAACGACCTGGTAACGATTTCTAACTGTTCTAACTAACAATTCAACTAGATTTACAATGATTCTCTAATCAACGAGCAGCGTGTTGTGATAGTTGGAATGGTGTCGTTTAGCTTTTATTGAAACGGTGTCGTCTGGAAACTATGCTTTGCACGTCTTTTATATATCAAAAATGTGTTTCTTCCTCATGTGTGTGTATATGACACTACCCCCCTTAATGTAAGTCCAAGCGGCTACGATAATCTAGAGGGGGGGGGGTGAATAGATTATCTCCATCTTATCGATTTCGCCTTTTTTTTTTTAAACCGAATGCTCAAAGACAATAATAAAGGTGCGGAATGTAAACAACACACGTTGATTTAAAGAGGTTCAACCCACCTAGGGCCTAATCCTCTACCACCCCAGTATATCCGGGATGGATTTCAAAAAGAAATTTTTTTTATTAATTACCAAAATTAATACAAATTCAACTTACAACACCTTGAAGAGCACCACACTCTTCTTCAATACCACCTTTGGAGATTACCACAATCTCCCTTTGAAGATTACCACAATCTTCCTTCAACGGCACCTTGTGAAGATTACCACAATCTTCAACCTTGAAGAATACCAAATTTTTCAACCCCTCAATATGAAGATCACCACAATCTTTTTGCACCTATCACCTAGATCATCCAAGTGTGTTCTTACCACAAGAACACTCACAAGGATATCTTGTGTTTGAATGATAACCAAAAATCAAGATTACAATTCAATAATGAATATTACAATTTGAGTGCAAAGTGTAATCAAGAATAGCCTAGACCTCAAGGATGTGAAAGTGAATAGCTAGGCAAAATTACAACAAGAATAATAACAATGAAGAACAAATATTTGCTTGAAGTGTATCTTGTTGTGTTGTATCTCAATTGTTATTTTGGTTGCTCCAAAACTTCCTCTATTTATAGGAGATGATTGATCAAGCATAGGCTCCTCTTGGGGGTTGAAAATCTACAGAAAAATACAATTAAAATCAAGAATATAGCTGTTAGAGATCAATCCCACAATTTAAGGAAATGTGTCTGCTGTCAAACGGTCATATTTTTGCTGTCAAACCACAGGGCGACCGGTCGCACAGAAATAAGAGATTTGAAGAACACTTAGAAAGTCGACCGGTCGCCCCCTGTCTCAACCGGTCCCCCTCAATCATTTTGAGAGAAAAATAAGTTCTGTTTTAGAAGAACGTTCGGTGTGTCGACCCGACCGGCAGGCGGCCGCCGGCCGGAGTCGACGCCGAAGCGGCCAGTCGACCGACCGACTTTTTCACTGTCTCATTTTTTGTTCCAAACTCATCTTCAGGTACGAGTTGCCCTATAGGGCGACCGATCGACCTCGAGACAGAAAAGTTGTCCAATTTTTGTCGAAAATAAAACCCAAGAAATACTCCGAAAATTTAGTAAAAACATTTTAAACCAATCGGAAGTATTTAGACAACATTTAGGAACCTTGTTTAGAAGTAAAAACTCATTGACATAAAATTATTAAAAGTGCTATCCAATATTATCGAAAATAATCTTGAGGAAATACTCCGGAAAATATTAAAACCATTTTAAAACATTTAGGAGTATTTGGACAACCTTTAAAAATATTGTTTTGGTGACAAAATAAAATCATCAAAATTAAGATAAAAACATGTATCAAACAATCTCCCCCTTTTTGATGATTACAAACCAAAACAATTTTTACACAACTAAGAGATCAATTTTAGAAATGATTTTCCGGTAAAAACATTTGACCGTTTGGAAGCAACCAAAATTTCCAAAATATAAAAGCAACCAAGTAGGGGAGTAAATATATAGTACACAAGCTCCCCCTATCAACAAGCATATCAAGAATAATGTAAAAGCAATTTTCCATAAGCTAAAAGCTTTAGCTTTTACAATTTGTTCAAGAGCTTATAAGCTCCCCCTGTCACAAAACATCATTAAACAATATATAAGTCCATCAAGCAACAATTGGACTAAAAAGAATCACAACTTATGGCTTTTAAGAGCCATAGCTTATAGCTTTTATAACAAGCTTTTATTAGCTTCTTTCAGCTAATGAGCCAATTTCCTGTTTCTCCCCCTTTGGAATCATCAAAAAGAATGTTAGGATGATAAAAACATCATAAAATGACATCAAAGAGCACCAAAGGGACGGTTTATCAACCGTTGAGCAATTTAAGCTTAAAAACTCCAATAAATTGGAGAAATATATCATAAGAAATCCATAAGCTCATTTGTTAGCCAAAAACATGATCTCAAAAGGATTTTAAGACATTTGGAAGCAAGAGAATCATGTATAAGTTGAAATTTTCATTGCGACATTTTATCGAACACCTTGTGTGCGTAAAAAAATAAAAGAGATTGAATATAGCCCTTGTGAATGTTTCAAGCCAAAAAGTTTTCATATCATCATCAATCATCCTCATTTCAAAGCTCAATAAGATCATATGCAAAATATGCAACATTTGTCCATCAAATAAGAGGCTCAACAAAAAAAGATTCTCAAGGGTTCAACCCAATTGAGATAATTTAGTCAAAGAGGATCAAGGCATTATAAATGCCAAAAATTAGAGCATCCATCAAGTTATACAAGTCATGCCTTAAACAATACATGTAAGATATATCAAATGTTCCAACATATCCATCTAAGCAAAATGATCAAAGCATTAAAAGAAGCACTTTTACCATCAAGTACTTTATACCAAAAATCAAACAATATGCTGAATTAGAGTATTTTTACCATCAAATACTCCATCAATACCATGATCAACCACAAGTCATTATCACTCGCACTTTTAACCCTTTTAAGAAAACAAGCAAATCTCATTAGTGCAAAAGAATTCTACAAAAGTTCAAAAAAAAATGGAAAATGCTCGAATAGTAAAAAAAATATGGGGACATCAATCCTCGTCCGAAGAGAAGCAAGTTCCGGGAATAAGATCTTTGATGAATTTCTTCAATTTGCCAATTGACTTTTTCAAACTAGAATTTTCCTTTTTCACAACCCGGAGCTCTTTTCTAAGAGAGGCCACATCTCTAAATGTTTCTCTTTCCACTTTGGCCATTCTCTCTTTGAGATTAAGATCTTCAACATCCAACTCATCTTCATCTCCTTCCTCATTTTCTTCCTCCCTAATTTCTTGTTCTTTTCCCACATTCTCTTCTTCATTTTCCTCTTCATTTCCCACATCATCTCTTTGTTCGTCAAACTCACCTCTTCCAATATTTTCAACCTCATTGTCATTAAAGAAATCATCCCGAGGTTGTTGTTGATGTCGGGCACGTCCCCTAGCGGCTTTGGTAGGAACCCGTGGTAAATGTCGTCACATTCTTACCATTTGTAGAATATTGGCATTATCAAAATCATTGTGACGAATTTCGGTATTCATTTCATTTTCCGGGTATCCCGATAAGTATAATAGTCGGCAAATCAAATTACCCAAGGTATATTTTTTCTTGGTAAGCTTTCTAGATTCCGACAAACAATACACAAAAATTACCCCATAATTAACTCTTTCTCCTCGAACAATCTTATAGGTAAGAAAGAGTTCGAGATTACTCGGAAGTTTTATTTTCTTTCCACAAACACAATAGGAGCAAATGATAGATATAATCCGATAATTTGGCGGCATTGCCGAGTATGTTACTTCGGGATACACTCCTAAAAATGTTTTCACATCATCTAGTGAAACACCGAAAATGTTATCATCCCAATGAGCGCAATCCACATTGACCACTCCATCATTTGGCACGTTAAAGTGATTACAAATATCGGCCAATGTCCATGAAAAATGCCTACCATTAACAAATGTGTGAAGTTCCAACGGATTATCTACCGTAGCTTCAACAATCCACATATTTGCATAAAAGAGTTTTATAAGCTCGTCATCATAATGCAAACACGGATTATCCCAAAGTGAAACCCATCCTTGAATTTCAAAATAAGCTCTAATATCCAGAAATTCATCATGAAATGCTTGAAATCGAACCATACGAGTGCACGCAATTTTCTTATCATTCAATCCAATATTCTCATAATGCTCCTCCGCAAGTTTATTTAAAAATTGAAATCTATTAGCTCTAGAGGGAGACTCGTAGAGGAGTGATAACTTACTAGAGTCCCAATGAATGCTCGATTTTGAAACCCCGACTCTTAATTCGACAATCTCCTCTTCCGTAAGCCGATTTTGATAGTCTCCTTGTGGAATATCATCTTGTTGGGGATTGGAAGAAGATTCTCCCCTTTGCCTCCTTCTCCTCATTTGAGGATTTCGTTCGGTAGAATTTTTGGAGGTGCCATATATGTGAAGTTCTTGCAAAAAGAAGTGAATTAGCAAGAAAGATTACAAAGATTGATGAAGAATTGAAGATTGAAGAAGAAAGGGGGTGAATATTTCGCAGCAAGGGTTCTGAGGAGTTTTTCTGCGTCTGTTAAAAACTGAAGACAGAACATTTTTAAGTTGAGAAATTGCCCTGGGCGACCGGTCGAGGTAGGGTGCGACCGGTCGACGTGCAGGGCGACCGGTCGCCCCTGCTTTGACCATCCCAGTGCAATTTTTCATACCCCGGAATTTTCAAAAATTTGATTTTTCACCCCAAAAGTTTTAAAACTTTGCAAAAAGATAATTTTGGATCAAGTCCAACAAATACGAGTTTCGGGAAAACATATATTCGAGAAAAACGAGACTTAACGAGTAGTGCCGTTTTAAGAAAAATTTGCAAAATTATTTAGGGGCATTTAAGGGGTTAAAATGAAATATCTTGAAAGATATGTGCATAAGAATAATATCGAGTTCTAAGATAAATACGAGTGAGCATACCTCGATAGTTTAAGAGACTTGATGACGAAATAGCCAATGAATATGAGATATATATATCCTACACAATTTTTAAACAAAGTTTGCACAAAAACACAAGTGTAGGCAAGTAATAGGAGATATCAAAAAGAGCTTATGCTATAAGATTTCATAAGAGCCACATAAGTCTAATTAAATGCACAAGAAAAAAATCATGCAAGGTCTCCTTTTAAAAATTATGAAACTCACAAATATATTAAAGACCAAAAAAAAATACTTGAAAACTCATTTTGTAATTAAGACATAAATAAAAACATGCATAGAATTAAAAATGCATATATAAATGGGGAGATACGGTTTACCAATTACGCCGTTTCCATGGGTTGTGACGTTCCCATTGTTGATGATATCTTCCCTTTGAGAAGTCACTTTGTTGATGATGACTTCTTTGATTGCTCCATTTCCAAGGTTTGTTGCTTTCCCATTGTTGAAAGTCTCTTCTTCTTTGAAGATCATCTTGTTGATGATGTCTTTGCCATTTCCAAGGATTGTGTTCTTCCCATTTTTGATTGTACCCTCTTCTTGGAAATTAGCTTTGTTGATAATAGTTTCTCCTTCTTTGATCAAATGAAACGGTCATTTGATGCCTTCTTGGCGGTATGAATTTTCTTCGATCATTATTTCGCCGGGTACCTAATATGACATTATTTTTTGGTACCCTCAAGTGTTTGGGTCCTTTAGGATTAGCTTTGAGACTTTTAGGTCTCCAATAATGATTAGAGCTATTTCTAGCCCGACAAGTATTAGCCGTATGACCTTTTTTACCGCAATAGAAGCATGTAATAATTCTAGGAGCATAATGACCAACATGCTTAGAGACTTGATTCTTTTTCATATGATTGACAACATTAAGCTTATGATCAAGTTCTAGTTTCGAATTATCACAACAATCAACAATTTCATCGGTACTCAAGTCGGATTTAGATAAATCTTTTTTATGCAATTAATATCCTCAACAAGAGTACTATTTTCTTTTTCAAGGTTTCAAACCTTGTCAAGTGTGGTGGTGTGAGCACAAGATAGTGATTCATAGGAAGTGAATAAACTATCCTTATCATTTTTCAAAACAATGAATTCCTTTTTCAAATTTTTGTATTTAATAAGTAAGCCTTGGAATTCATTTTGTAGTTCATCAAAATCATTTTGTAACTCACTATAATCATTTTGAATGACAATATCATAGGAAGTAGAGGGTTTAAGACATACATCGTTTTCTTCTTCGATGCCCATAAAACAATATTCAACTTCTTCATAATTGGAAGTTGTAAGAGGTTTGTTCCTTAGATTTGAACTTGTATCCCTTTGAGAAGTAGATGCTTTTGTTTGACTACTTTCATTTGCAAATACTCCATAGATGGCTTCTAATTTTTGCCATGCTTCATGTGCCGATCGAATTCCTACAATATGTTTGTATACCAAATTAGTAAGTGAACAATACAAGATATTTAGAGCCTTACCGTTTAAAGAGATGATTCTCTTCTCTTCATTATTGAGCTCTTTGATGCCTTTAGAGGTGTGTGGTGTATTCGTCGTTGGAATGGATTCTCCATTGATGACGGTGTTCCAAATATCGAACCCGCAACTTTGTAAATAGCATTCCATTCTTTCTTTCCAAAATATAAAATTTTTGGAATCAAATAATGGTGGATTGGTGGTGGAGGTGCAGGATAGATGAGCTTCGTTCGTAGCCGACGATCGTTTCTCTTCACTCGCGATGTGAAACGAGCTTGCCAAAGAGTTTGGCTCTGATACCACTTGTAAGTCTATGCGGCTACGATAATCTAGAGGGGGGGTGAATAGATTATCTCCATCTTATCGATTTCGCCCTTTTTTTTTTAAACCGAATGCTCAAAGACAATAATAAAGGTGCAGAATGTAAACAACACACGTCGATTTAAAGAGGTTCAACCCACCTAGGGCCTAATCCTCTACCACCCCAAAGATATCGGGATGGATTTCAAAACGAAAAAGAATTTTATTAATTACCAAAATTAATACAAATTCAACTTACAACACCTTGAAGAGCACCACACTCTTCTTCAACACCACCTTTGGAGATTACCACAATCTCTATTTGAAGATTACCACAATCTTCCTTCAACGGCACCTTGTGAAGATTACCACAATCTTCAACCTTGAAGAATACCAAATTCTTCAACACCTCAATATGAAGATCACCACAATCTTCTTGCACCTATCACCTAGATCATCCAAGTGTGTTCTTACCACAAGAACACTCACAAGGATATCTTGTGTTTGAATGATAACCAAAAATCAAGATTAAAACTCAATAATGAATATTACAATTTGAGTGCAAAGTGTAATCAAGAATAGCCTAGACCTCAAGGATGTGAAAGTGAATAGCTAGGCAAAATTACAACAAGAATAATAACAATGAAGAACAAATATTTGCTTGAAGTGTATCTTGTTGTGTTGTATCTCAATTGTTATTTTGGTTGCTCCAAAACTTCCTCTATTTATAGGAGATGATTGATCAAGCATAGGCTCCTCTTGGGGTTGAAAATCTCTGAGAAAAATACAATTAAAATCAAGAATATAGTTGTTAGAGATCAATCCCACAATTTAAGGAAATGTGTCTGCTGTCAAACGGTCATATTTTTGCTGTCAAACCACAGGGCGACCGGTCGCACAGAAATAAGAGATTTGAAGAACACTTAGAAAATTTCAACAGGGCGACCGGTCGACATAGGCTTCGACCGGTCGACCCCTGTCTCAACCGGTCCCCCTCAATCATTTTGAGAGAAAAATAAGTTCTATTTCAGAAGAACGTTGGTGCGGTCGACCAGGCGGCCACGGTCGACCGACGGTCGACGCCGAAGCGGCCGTGTCGACGACCGTTTTCACTTCATCACATTTTTGTTCCAAACTCATCTTCGGGCACGGGTTGCCCTATAGGGCGACCGATCGACCTCGAGACAGAAAAGTTGTCCAATTTTTGTCGAAAATAAAACCCAAGAAATACTTCGAAAATTTAGTAAAAACATTTTAAACCAATCGGAAGTATTTAGACAACATTTAGGAACCTTGTTTAGAAGTAAAAACTCATTGACATAAAATTATTAAAAGTGTTGTCCAATATTATCGAAAATAATCTTGAGGAAATACTCCGGAAAATATTAAAACCATTTTAAAACATTTAGGAGTATTTGGACAACCTTTAAAAACATTGTTTTGGTGACAAAATAAAATCATCAAAATTAAGATAAAAACATGTATCAAACACTTAAGACCAGGCTTGTCCTCAAGACTGGAGGTGGGTAAACTGGCGAGTGATTGTGTCGTAGTCCTCCCATGTAGACTCTGAATCGGGGAGATGGGACCAGCGAACGAGAATCTGTGGAACGGCAACATTATTGCGTTTGAGGAGGCGGCGAGCAAGAATGTTCAAAGGGCAGAGAATAACTTTTCCGTCATCGTCAAATGAAGGGAGTGTTGGAGAAACATTGTCAGTTGTCCCACCCTTGTTTTAGTAAGGAAACATGGAATACCAGATGTGTCTTGGAATGAGCAGGAAGTTGAAGCTTGTAGGCAACTAGCCCTATGGCTTCTATGACTTTGAAAAGGGCCTGCAAACTTAGGACTTAATTTCCAAAGCTTGCTCTTGTGAAGTGAAAGTGATATGATTTCAACATTAAGTAAACCCAATCGCCCACATGAAATTGTCGATCTTTGTGATGTTTATCCATTTGTTGTCTTCATTCGATGTTGAGCTTGCTTTGCACATGTGTAGTGAGATGATCTTTGAATAGCTTGTCTATCCTATAGCAATGCCTCCACCCCTACCCAGCTTGTCGATCAAGATATGGTCCCAAAGCGAGGTGATGAGGCTTGTAACCATATAAGGCCTCAAATGGCGTCATTGCAATGGATGTATGAAAGTTGGTATTGTACCAAAATTCAGCCATAGCTAGCCAATGAACCCAATGCCTTGGAGAAGAGTTTCACATACATCGGAGATAACTCTCGAGACACTGATTCACCATCTCACTTTGGTTGTCCGTCTGTGGGTGGTAACCTATGCTATGTTTTGTTGAACACCTAAGAGTCGGAAGAGTTGTTGCTAAAAGTGGCTCGTGAAGATTTTATCCCTTTCAGACACAATGCTACAAGGCAATCCGTGAAGCTTATAAATTGTATCAAGAAATGTGTGTGCAAATTGTGATGCAGTGAATAGGTGGTGTAAAGCAAAGAAATGTGCGTATTTAGTTAACCTATCTACAATCACCCAAATATCATTCTTGCCCCCAGAAAGAGGAAGTTGTTCAATAAAATCCATGGTAAGGTGCATCCAAGCTCCCTTTAACACAAGAAGAGGATTCAACAACCCAGACAAACCTTTATTTTCATGCTTATGCAGTTGGCAGACATCACATTGAGAGACAAGAGTATGAACCAAGGAGCGAAGGCCTGGCCACAGGAATATAGCTTGCACTCGTTGAACTGTGGCTTGTTCACCAGAATGCTCTCCTAAACATGACGAGTGCATGTACTCACTCACTCTCTTCCTTAAATCAAGATGGCGAGCCCACGTACAATTTGCCTTAAATCTCAAAATACCCCTCGATGGGGAAAAAAAAAGATTATTGGGAAAAGTGATCTTTGCCAATGATGGCTTCGAGCGTTCATCCCCTTCATGGTGAGTTGAAGTTCATTAATCCACAACATAGTTAGACGTGGTACAATGGGCCTCCTCCAAATCTCTTCTTGAAAGTGCATCAACTACTTTATCTCAACACCCTTTTTATATTCAAACCTATAATATAACTTGATGGCGTGGTTAAATACTTCTACCAAAGGGTGGATATTTTTGCTCCAAAAGGTACTTTAAGTCTGTTTTGATAAGATTTGATGACAAATTGCCCCTGAATCAAATAAGATCTTTCGCTGATAACAAAATAGCCAGAAAACTCCTTCTCATACACTGATATGCCCATATTTTTGGGACCAAGAGGATTACTGATATAGCCAAAAGGGTGATGGTCTTGCAGTAGAACAACTCTCAACCCATAATAACATGCATCAATCTCTATCACAAAAGGTTTATTAAAGTCAGGCAATTGAAGTACAAATAGATAAGGTCATAACTTGCTTCAAGGTGTTGAAAGCCTGTATGGGTCCCTCATGCCATTTAAACTGACCTTTCCTTGTTAATCTGTAAGACTCTTGGCAATGAGACCATATTGTCTTATGAATTTTCTGTAATACCCGGTCGAACCCAAGAACCCTCTCAAAGCCTTTACTATTTGGGTTGATCCGCAGCTACACCCTCCCCACTTATAATATACCCCAAATAATCAAGCTGATGTTGCCCAAAAACATATTTGGATGCCTTTGCAAAAAGTTGGTTTTGTAGCAAAAGTTTAAAGACACTATGTAAATGATTATAGTGCTCCTCCATAGTGGGATTGTATCTTAGAATATCATAAAACAACGAGCACAAACTGCGTGAGATGAGGACTGAAAACATGGTTCATGAGAGCTTGAAATGTGGTTGGGGAATTAGTTAATCCGAACGACATAACTTTAAACTGATGTAAGCTAGACACAGTAACAAAGGCAATTTTGTGTATATCAGTAGGATGCAGTCTAATTTGATGATATCCCGCCCTTAAATCGATTTTGGAAAACACCTTGGCCTGCCCCAACTCATCTAGTAGGTCATCTATTAGAGGGATCGGAAAGTTGTCCTTGATAGTTAAAGAATTCAATTTTCTGGTCAATACAAAATCTCCACATACCATCCTTTTTTTAACAAGCTGACGAGAATCCATGGGCAAAAGACCCAGTAACAGTGCCAGTTGGCCCGGTGACGAGGGCTCGAGCAAGGAAGTTCAAGGAAGCACTCAATGGGTTGATTCAAGTCATTCAAAATGAAACTGAGAGTGCATTGCCGATGGAAGAAGATGTTCGGGTGGTCCAGTTGATTCGCATCATCAACGTTCAAGAGTCCTCCTTAGACTGAGCAAGTGAAAGATGCCACAAAATACTAGTCCTTTTTCATCTTGAAGACCGTGTAATCAAGTTCTCAATAGTGTCTTGTATTCTTTTATCATAGTTAGTCGTAATTTGAGTTGTTTTGAGTCATTTTGATGCTTTGGAGGCCAAATAAATCTTTAAGGCCGCGTGTTGTTATTTTGAGTTCGGGACAAGAAGAGATCGAAACGGGACGTTTGCAGGGCAACACGGGCTAGCCGTGCTAGACACGGCCGTGCTCAACAACACGGTTTGTCCGTGTTCAGCGACACAGTTGTGCTTGCATGTGCGATTTTGAGTCCGGAGACAAAGAGCAACACAACTTGGCCGTGTTCAGCGACACAACCGTGTTCGCGGCCGCATTTTTGGATTTTATGCTGTTTTTGTTTTCTTTTTTCGATTTTTAAGTAGTTTCCTAGTTGGTTAGGGTTTGGGACCCCATATAAGGGTTAACACTTGTTCTTTTTCATTAGTTAATCAATTGAATTCATATTTTACTCTCAAACTTGAGCGTTTTCCAAGTGCTTCAAGATTCAAGCTTCTTGTTGCAATTATCGACTTATCAGATAATAATCCATAATTGCTTGTGGCATCTTCGCATACCAATGTTCTTGCTTTGCTAAGCAACGGGTTGAGGTTATTGCACCACCTTTAATCGAACTAGTGAAGGTATTGGGTTAACAACATATTATTGTTGGCTCGTGTGCACGTTCGTTGCTACGGTTCACATCAGTTGGTATCAGAGCCGTCTAGCAAGGTTAAATCTATCATTGTTTTCTTTAATCCTTGTTATTTTCCAAATTTTCTTATAAACCCTAGTTCTTCCAGGGTACACAAAAAAAAATCAAAATTCAAAAAAAATATAAATTCGAAATTTGCACAGAAAAAATCAGCGAGTAAAGAATCGTAATCTGCGTACACAAAAAAATCAAAAAATCTGGAAATAGGATTTACAAACCCTAGTCTTCTATATTCATCTTATTAAGATATGTGGTTTACTTAGTAATGGTCTTGGTTTGTTGGGGCGTGCTTGCGATTGACTGATTGGTTTATAATCATAACAGTGCGGGTATTTAGAAATTGTAAGTTGAGTGAAACCCGAGTGTATACACATGAGGGAATGAACCAACCATGTCCGAAGAGAACCGACAACCGTTAGATTTAAGTAACAAGTTGCATACGGAGGCACTTGCAAGCCTCATGAAGAAAATGATGATCGAGACGTACGGGGATCCTAGTGAGGCGCCGAAAATAGAGGAGTCTGTTCATAGGGCACGGAGGCCTAGGATGATCGAATTGGAGGAATGGGCAGATGATATGGATGATTTTGATTCCAAAAGGAAGCAAAATTACAATCCGGGCAGACATCGGCATGGAAATAGGGGTGATAGGGGACGGGAGGATGGCAATTTGAGTAACATCAAAATGCAAATTCCATCATTCCAGTGAAAGAGTTATCCGGATGCCTATCTGGATTGGGAGAGGAAAATCGAGAATGTGTTTGAATGCCAGAACTATTCCGAATTGAAAAAGATGAAATTGGCATCAACTGAGTTCTTGGACTACGCAAGTGTTTGGTGGGATCAATTAATGGTCTCGAGGAGGAGAAATGGCCAGCGGCCCATTTCCACATGGGAGGAGATGAGAAGTTTGATGCGACGTCATTTTGTACCAAATCATTATTACCGAAGCGTTTATCAAAGGTTGCAGAGATTGACACAAGGGTCTAAGAGCATAGAGGATTACCATAAAGACATGGAGATGTTGATGGCGAGGGCTAATATACAGGAGGATCAGGAGGTTATGATGGCGAGATTTATCGGGGGATTGAATACTCCTATAGCAGATGCCGTCGACTTACATAATTGTGTCGATCTTGAGGAGATGGTGCACATGGCGGTGAAAGTTGAGCAGCAACTCAAAAGGAGGGGTTTCAATCGACAGGCCCCGAGTTCTAACTCCAATGCATGGAAGTCGAACACCAACAAAAAATCGGAGCAGAGTTGAAACCATTGGAGCAAAAGGGAAGGGCGACCGAGCCTAAACCCGCAAGTAAATTCGAACCTTCTACTACCCGAGCGAGGGATACTGAATGCCTTAAGTGTCATGGTTTTGTCAATGGAAAGATGTGTAGTGTTATTATAGATGGTGGTAGTTTTACTAACGTAGCTAGCACGGCGTTGGTGGAGAAATTGGGGATTTCAACGTTGAAACACCCACAACTGTATAAATTGCAGTGGTTAAGTGATTGTAGGGAAATGCGAATCACTAAGCAGACATTAGTAGCATTCCAAATTGGGGGATATAAGGATGAGGTGTTGTGCGATGTTGTGCCAATGCAAGCGGGGCACATCTTGTTGGGTAGACCGTGGCAGTTTGATAGGAGAGTGCAGCATAACGGTTACACCAACCAGTATACTCTTGTTCATAACTAAAATTGTTTTGTCCTTGAGCCTTTGACTCCGAAAGAAATTTACAAGGATCAAGTGAAACTGAGAGCAGGAGAGGCAAAAGAAAAAGAGAGTTCGGCTAGTGAGAAGAAAAATCGAAATAAAGCAGAGAAAAAGGAGAGCTTGAGGGAAACCAAGAGTGAGGGTCAGGCTAAGGGTAAAAGTGAGGCTCGAGAGATAGCCAGGAAAAAGGAGAGTAAAATTACTGAGAGGGCCAAAAAACAAAAGGGGGGACAGACTAGGGGTGTCAATTTGGGTTGGGTCCGGGTTCGCAGGTTCGCGTGTCAGAAACAGCCGACCCGGACCGACCTGTTTAATTATTCGTGTCAGAATCTTGAACCTGAACCTGACCTATTTTTTTCACGGGTAACCCAGACCCGACCCGCTTAACCCGTCTAATAAAATTATTTTAATATACATTTAATAGTTTTAACTGAATAAATTTATTTTTTTTCAAAATCAATCACTATCATACACTATTCGATCAATAAACAATATTACAATTCACAACATACAAAAAGAAATAACATAATTGTATAAATAATATAACATACTAATCATATTTTGAGGACAATATTCAAAAAGACATGCATAATAATAACAAATACATAATTAAGGAGGTTTAATCATTTGAGTTTTAAAGATGTCTTGTTTGTTGTTTTTTCTTACAATTAGTTATTTACTTAAATTTTTTTAAAATTCACAAACGGGTTAGACGGGTTAAATGGATCATAGTAGGTTGACTCGGACCCGACCTGTTTAATTGGCAGGTTAGTCGGGTCCGACCCAATTTCGACCCGGACCTACGAAGCCTGGACCCATACCCATTAATTTTGTGTTAGGTTCGTGTCGAGTTTGTGTGTTGGGTCCTAATTTGACACCCCTAGAACAGACGACCTTGAGGTAAAAGAAAAGAGGGAAAAATAAATTTAATGGCAAAAGTGAGTGATCTTAGGAAAGCCACGTTGAGTGGTTGTTCGATGATACTCTTGGTTTACAAGGAAACTTATTTGTTTACTGAGAGTCTTAACCCTGATTTGCCTAGTTCTGTGTTGTCTTTGTTGCAGGAATTCGAGGATGTGTTTCCATACGATATGCCGGATGGATTACTGCCTATTTGGGGGATTGAGCACCAGATTGACTTCATTCCAGGGGCGTCACTACCGAACCGACCGGCGTACAGGTCCAATTCAGAGGAGACCAAGGAATTGCAACGGCAAGTGGATGAATTGCTAAGTAAGAAACTCATTCGAGAGAGTATGAGTCCGTGTGCAGTTCCAATATTACAAGTCCCAAAGAAAGATGGTTCGTGGAGGATGTGTGTGGATTGTCGGGCTATTAATAACATCACTATTAAGTACCGATACCCCGTACCTCGCTTAGATGACATGTTGGAAGAGCTTCATGGGTCAAACATCTTCTCCAAGATAGACTTGAGGAGCGGATATCATCAGATTCGGATGTGGGAAGGAGATGAGTGGAAAACGGCTTTTAAAACCAAACATGGTTTGTATGAGTGGTTAGTTATGCCGTTTGGGGTAACTAATGCACCGAGCACCTTTATGAGACTGATGTACCATATTTTGAGGGCTTTTATTGGATAGTTTGTGGTGGTCTACTTTGATGACATTCTCATCTATAATAAATCATTGTACGAACACTTGAATCACTTGCGGGCCGTACTAGAAGTATTGAGAAAGGAGAAACTATATGCAAATATCAAGAAGTGCACATTTTTTTCTAGGCAATTGATATTATTGGGATTTCTAGTGAACTCGAGGGGAATCATGGTGGGCGAGGAAAAGATTAAGGCTATTTAGGATTGGCCTAAGCCAACATCGGCCAATCAAGTCCGTAGTTTCCATGGGCTTGCAAGTTTTTGCCGGAGGTTTGTATAAGATTTTAGCACTTTAGCAGCACCATTGACGGCGTTCATTAAAAAGAGTGTTGCGTTTCAATGGGGTGAAGCACAAGACAGGGCATTCGAGTTTCTTAAAGAAAGGCTAGCACATGCGCCTTTACTAGCATTGCCAGATTTCACCAAGGTTTTTGAAATCGAGTGTGATGCTTCAGGAGTTGGGATTGGAGCAGTATTAATGCAATAGAGGCGAATGGATGCATTCTTTAGCGATAAATTGAGTGGGGCGGCCTTGAACTATCCGACGTATGACAAGGAGTTGTATGCTTTAGTTTGGGCATTGAAAACATGGCAACATTATTTATGGCCGAAGGAGTTCATAATTTACACTTATCACAAGTCACTAAAGTATCTCAAGGGGCAGCAAAAGTTGAACAAGCAACATGCGTGTTGGCTTGAGTTCATCGATATGTTTCCTTACATCCTCCGGTACAAGCAAGGTAAGACTAATGTTGTAGCAGACGCACTATCTCGGAGTTACACTCTTATATCTACTTTAGATGCTAAAGTTCTTGGATTTGAACATGTTAAGGAGTTGTACTTGCATGATCTTGATTTTCTTTGAGTCGTTTGTTGCATGAAAAAAGGGCGATGGGCAAATTTATCGACATGATGGGTTTTTATTTCGAGAGGATAAATTGTGCATTCGATTGTTCATTGAGAGACTTACTAGTGAGAGAATCACATGGTGGGGGTCTTATGGGATATTTTGGGGTAGCCAAAACCTTAGCAGTCTTGCAAGAGCATTTCTATTGGCCACATATGAAGCGTGATGTTGAATTTATACTAGATGTGTTACTTGTAAGCAAGCTAAATCTCGAATACAGAACCAGGGTCTTCACATGCCCTTGCCCATACCGACAATGCCTTGGGTTGATATTTCTATGGACTTTATTTTAGGACTTTCGAGAACTAAACAAGGGTCTGATTTTATATTTGTTGTCGTACATCATTTTTCAAAGATGGCACATTTTATTCCTTGTCATAAAACTGATAATGCATCTTTGATTGTTGATTTATTCTTTCGAGAAGTTGTGAGATTGTATTGTATGCCTAGGATATTGTTTCGGATAAAGACGCTAAGTTCTTAAGTTACTTTTGGAAGACCTGGTGGGGAAAACTGGGTACTAAATTTTTATTTTCTACTACTTGTCATCCCCAAACGAACGGTCAAACTGAAGTAGTCAATAGAACTTTGTTCATGTTGTTGAGAGCTTGTCATTAAAAAACTATTAAAACATGAGAAGAGTGTTTACTGCATGTTGAGTTTGCTTATAATCGTGATGTTCATTCTGCATCAATGTTTTCACCATTTGAACTTGTTTATGGTTTTAATCCGCTAACCCCATTGGATTTATCACCTTTACTTGTTTTTGAGCATGTTAACTTAGATGGACAGAAGAAAGCTGAATTTGTTAAGCAGTTACATGAGAAAGCAAGGCTCAACATTGAACAACGAACAAAGCAGTACACTGCGCATGCTAACAAGCATCATAGGAAGATGATGTTTGAGCCGGGTGATTGGGTTTAGGTACATATGCGTCCCGAACGATTCTCGTCCCAGCGAAAGTCCAAACTGCAACCTCGTGGAGACGATCCACTCCAAGTGCTTGCGCGAATCAATGATAATGTTTATCTGATTGACTTGCAAGGTGAGTATAGAATTAGTGCTTCTTTTAATGTTGCAGATCTTAGTCCATTTGATGCAGGTTCGAATTTGAGGACAAATCCTTCTCAAGAGGAGGGGAATGATGAGAATCCATGGGCAAAAGACCCAGTAATAATGTCAGTTGGCCCAGTGACGAGGGATCGAGCAAGGAAGTTCAAGGAAGCACTCAATGGGTTGATTAAAGTCATTCAAAAGGATACTGAGAGTGCATTGCCGATGGAAGAAGATGTTTGGGTGGTCCAGTTGATTCGCATCATCAACGTTCAAGAGTCCGCTTTAGACTGAGCAAGTGAAGGATGCCACAGAATACAAGTCATTTTTCATCTTGAAGACCTTGTAATCAAGTTCTCAATAGTGCCTTGTATTCTTTTGTCGTAGTTAGCCATAATTTGAGTTGTTTTGAGTCATTTTGATGTTTTGGAGGCCAAATAAACCTTTAAGGCGAGTGTTAAATTGTTATTTTAAGTTCAGGACGAGAACAGGTCGAAACGGGATGTGTGTAGGGCAACACGGGCTGGCCATGCTCACAGACACGGCCTGGCCATGTTCAGCGACACGGTCGTGCTCGCATGTGCAATTTTGAGTCCGGAGACAGAGAGCAACATGGCCTGGCCGTGTTCGCGGCCGCATTTTTGGGTTTTATGCTATTTTGTTTTTTTGTGATTTTTAAGTTGTTTCTAGTTGGTTTAGGTTTGAGACCCCATATAAAGGTTAACACTTGTTTTTTTTTTCATTAGTTTTCAATTGAATTCTTATTTTACTCTCAAACTTGAGTGTTTTCCAAGTGCTTCAAGCTTCTTGTTGCAGTTATCGACTTATCAGGCAATAATCCATAATTGCTTGGGGCATCTTCGCATACCAAGGTTTTTGCTTTGCTAAGCAATGGGTCGAGGTTATTCCACCATCTTTAACCAAACTAGTGAAGGTCTTGGGTTAACAACATATTGTTGTTGGGTCGTATGCACGTTCGTTGCTACGGTTCACATCACAAGCAGTACAAGGGATGAAAATGGACTATTATTGTGTTGAATTATACACGTTTGTAGCATTTCCTGCACCAATCTCTCAATTTCATTCCTCTATATATATGGGTATCTGTAGGGATGTATTTTGAATGGCTCCACTCCGAGTTTTAAAGGAATTTTATGATCATGACTTCTAGCTGGGGGTAAGCTCTTAGGTTTTTCAAAAATAGATTGGTACTGCACCAGTAGAGGTTGTAGTTCAGGAGTACTTTGGCATGTTGTCTTCCATTCCACCCCAAAAACCATCCACAAATATCCAAACATTGCCCTTTTATAATTTGCTCTTCTTCATAACCTTAGTGAATTGTTTTGTAGTTATCATCTTAACAGATATTTCTGATTGTAGACCCTGTAGAGTGATAGTTTTCCCATTTCTGTCAAATTGTATTCTTTGTTTATCAAATTCAAAAGTCACTGCCCCAGTTTTCTTAACATATCAACCCTAATAACCATGTCACAACCCCCAAGTTTGAGAAGTCTAACCCCAACATTAATCTGCAATTTCCCATTCAAATTTGGAACATTTGGAGTTGCAATCTATTTTTCCCCCATCTACAACTGTGACCAATAGAGGTTGAGTATGCTCCACTACACATCCCAATCTCTTAGCAGTGGTTGGGTCTAAGAAACTATGCGTGCTTCCTGTATCTATCAATGCAGTAAGACTTTTATTACCCACCTTACCCAACACTTTAATAGTATCCGGTGTCACATGTCCTGCCAAAGCATGGACGAAAATTTGAAATTCCTCTTTAGTATTAGTATCAGTTAAAACTACTTTCTCTTAATCTAGACTTTCATCAATGATAACAAACAATCCCTTACATTTGCGGCCGATGTGAAAAGTTTCATCACAATTGAAACAAAGACCTTTTTGCTTTCTACTAGCCATTTCCTCATGTGTCAATTTCTTGATTGGATGGTATTTTTCTGGTGGATTTGAGAAATTCCTCGTAGTACTATTAGAATAAGTGGTGCCCCATTTCCATGATTTTGCCCCTCCATTAAAATTTTGTTTAAATTGTTTTCCTCCCTTTCAAGGATTCAATCAACATCTCTTGCTTTTGTGCCAACTGTATAGCCATTGGTAAGCTGTTAGGACTGAACATTTCTATCATCTGTCCAATTTCTTCTTTCAAACCACTGATAAAGCTCTTGATGAAGTACTTTTCAGTCAACGATTTATTCATATGTATCATGAAAGATTTTAATTCTTCAAATTATCTAACATATTCATGCACTGACCCTTTATGAGTGAGTTTATTAAATTCTCCGACTAAATTTCCTCCTTGTATATTGGAAAATCTTTCTAATACTAGTTCACTGAATTTATCCCAGCTCATGTTTTCCTTCCCCTCTATGTAATCCAAGTACCAACTATCAACTAAACCCTCCATGTGCATTGCTGCAGTAATAACCCTCTCATAATATGTCATTGGATTAAAAAGGAAGAATTTGTGGCATTTCCTAATCCAATTTCTAGGATTATCCCCCGTGAACTTAAGGAATTCAAATTTAGGCATTCTCTGGTTCCATTGATTGGTGGTTTCTGGATTCCTATGATCTGGGGATGGAGCTAAAATTCCACTCTCTCCCCTTTCTCTAGCAAAATGAACTGATGCTGGAGTATGATTAGGGTTTGAGTTTTCCTTACCTGCAGCGTTATGAATTACCTTTAATGCTTCTTCAATCTGCCCCATGATTGAGCTCGAAAGTCCCTCCATTTTTTGCCCAATTCCACTACTTGTTGCTCTATTGCATCCATTCGCGAGCTTTCTTCATTATCAGCCTTTGAAGTGTTCCTCGTCATTTTAATCAGAGTGCACTAGGATCAAATGCTCTTAGACCAATGATATGAATCTGCTAGGTAATTAATCACTTTCCTATCTCAACTGGTTTTGGATTTCCTTAGCATGATGAATTGAACAATTTCTAGGGTAAACGCAATGGGTGTTCGTGTGCAGAGTGTGTGGTCGAAACATGAAAAATGCCAAGAAAGGTGTAGCGAAGAGAAATTAGAGAGAAGAAGATTTATAAATTGATATTAATTCTCCGTTGCCCCCTTTACAACTCTATCAGTTGAATTAATAGCTCAAAATCGACCCAACGACCTGGAACGGTGTCATTTAGCTTTTATTGAAACGGTGTCGTCCAAAAACTATGCTTTGCACATCTTTTATATATCAAAATGCGTTTCTTCCTCATGTGTGTGTATATGACAGGTTGTGATTGCTTGTCCTTTCATTTCCTCCATTTTTATTTTGTAAGTGAATAGTGGTGAAAATTTGTTAGGTGAATGAGAATAGAAATTGTAGGAGTGTTATTTGGATATGAAGTGAAAAAGTAATGATGACGATTGATGTTATGAGGAATCTTTTTGAAATTGTGATTTTATGTGAAAAATAATAGCGTTCAATATAAGAAATGAAAAATTAGAAGAAAAAATATTGAGCAAAAAATTGGCAATATGGATATCATTTTGTCCCATTTTTCATTATGATTAAGAAAAATATAATAAAAATGGTGATAAATTAAATAAATTTCTAGGATTCTTTATATGAATAGGAGCAGAGAGAGAAACATATAATATAATTTAGTATTGGGAAGTGTGATAGAAATAGAGAAAATTGAGTTATTTTTCTTTAGGAAATGAGATATTCTTTGAATTATTTTCACAAGCAATAACTCCTTCCACCAATTTTCGGCTCAAAGATGAAATTTTGGAAAAATATCTCACAATCAATCACAACCTAAATTTCTTAGCTTTGAGTCTCAAGACTCGGTGTTGCATCAAATCTATAGCCGTTTTTGATCCTCCATATGCTTTCTCTTTTTCTTCCCTATATGAGGATTGAGGAAAGTAATTTTCATTGCTTTAAGTCCAATAAATTTGTTCCCAATATGTAGTTTTTTTAAATTGATAAGTTTGTCTCATATGTGAGATTTTGTTTAGAAGATCACATAAGCCATTACGATGATACATCATAGAAACGAGATCAATTTCTTTGGTACGTGTTTAGGTTTAATTTTTTTGTTTTAGATCCGCATAAGTTAAGGATCATGTAGGGCTTGGAATAGGGATGACAATGGGGCGGGACGAGGCGGGTATCTCAATACCCGCACCGCCCCATCCTCTGCAATGGGCGGGGTGGGTTGACCGCCATGGGTCCTGAGGTGTCGGGTTGCCCATGTTGGAAATAATATTATTTTTAAAATATTTTTATCTTGTATTATATTATTTATAATTTTTTAACTTTATATTTCGTATTATAAATGCATATTATTTATACAGTTTGTCATTATATATGTTAAATATAATATTAAGTACATAAAATTATATTATCTTATATAATATACATGTAAAATATATATTAAATATATTAAAAAAAACTGCAGGGGCAGGGCGGGTACCCACGGGGCGGAGGTGATACCCAAACCCGCCCCACCCTGCCCCGGGTCATGGGGCGGGTTGAGTCTTGGTCGGGGCGGGTCGAATTGTCATCCCTAGCTCGCAACTGTTTTTCAGTTGATGTTGTAATGTTTCTTCTAATAAATGAATGAAATTCAATTTAAGTATAAATAAAGAACTTTAAGTAAATCAAACTTGAATACTCCTAGCAGAGACGAGGCCAAGTAGGGGCCAAGGGGGCACTGTGCCACCTTGAAATTTTGAAAAAAGAATAGGGGTATTTTGGTATTTTTAATTTTTAACTTTAAAATAAATACAGAAAATAGAAAAAAAAATAGAAAAAAGCCTTCAATTCCTTCACTTTTCCCCTTCCAATTTGTTAATCTTGAAAAATTAAATCTTGGTCATTTCACTTTCTCCACATTTTGAATATTTTCTTTTACTCCACCATAAACTCGAACTCAAAGTTTTGCATTATTCTCTTGTGTCTCTATTTCTCCCTTTTGGGATGATTTTAGTTCATTATCAAATTCTCATTAAAAAATTCATTATTGGAGACGAGTTATTGAATGATCGTTTTGTACAACTCATTGAAAAATATATATTCCGAAATATTAACAATGAAGTTGTTATGAAACTATTTCAAAAGATGTTATGATACATTCATGTAATTTGTAGGTCCCAAGGGGTGTGGTATAAGGTTTAGAAGAGGGGGTTGAATAAACCTTACCAAATTTTTAATTTTAGTCTTTTTAAGATTTTTCAACAGAGTTGACTCAAATCAGCTGTGTCCTAGGGGGACAGCTAAGTTGGCTATATTCAGCTAAGTTACCCACTCAACAGATTGGATAGAGCTGTTGATTGTATAACTCGGCTGCTTAAGCTAATACTTAACTTTAGTTGATTTGGTTTTTAACAACGGAAGACTTAACACCCTTTAGTTTGATTAAAACTTGTTTTTAACACTTATTCTAGCACTTGTTATTAATTAGTTGGATAGCAGATTTAACTAACAGTAGATATAACAATATATGCAAGAATGTAAGTGTTGAAAGTAAATTGACAAAAGTAATTTTTATAGTGGTCCGAGGATTAGGTAATTCCTCTAATCCACTCTTCTCCAACTTCTGGAGGAATCTACTAAGTAACAGATCAAGTTACAAAGCAGTGAACAGTCTAGAGACAGCTTTGATCACACAACTGGTTTCTCCTGTGACTCAGCTTCTTCACGAGGCAGTTGCCTTGCTACTGCAGCTCACTTTCAAGTCCTTAGATTTGTTCACACAGCCCTCCAACAAATATTTCCTCTTCAACTGGTTGAAGTTATCTCTCCTTCAGAGCTTGCGTTGGATCGAGTTTCTTCGAGTTTTAGGGTTGAGGAATATCTTGATAAGCTTTGAGAATATTGCAAGTTAATTACTTGCTTGAATATTGCTTGAAGATCGATTTCTCAGGTATGCAAGGTAACCTTTTCTCAATTGCTTACTCAGCCTTTTATAGTGCTCATTTGAAATTTGCCCGTTGAAGAGATATGCCAATTTCAAATGACACTTCTTGTTCATTGGCTTGTCTTTTCTTGGTCTGCAGACTTGTGATGTTGACCCTTCCTCGTATTAAATGGCTTCGTAGCTTTACAGGTTATGACAGAAGTTGCAGTGTTTCCCATTGGCTTATTCCTTTTGCATGTTTCAGGGCCAAACACTTTAAGACCTAGTAGCTTGGACGTATTACTATATCGAGTAATATTCTTGACTTCCTTCCAACAGATCAATGTTAGTTGTCTTAACTTGTCTGCTGTCTTTACCTCTTGTGACTTGAGTCTTCTCCAATCATAAGATTGACTCAACCGTCTTTTCAACTGTTAGACTTGGCTCCTTTCATTGACTTGACTGACACTTCACACAGTTGTTCCTCAGCTGATTTTCCTTCAGCCGAGTCCTTGTCTTCCTTCATGGCCATACTCAGCTAACACACAATAGAGTATTCACTTTAGCCTGCAGTTGACTTCTTGCATTCTTGACTTTGCTGAATTTACTCAGCTCTTTCAGTCCTATCTATTACAATACAGAATTACAAGGAAAATGGGGTGCCAACTTCCTAGTCTAAGTTTTACATGGTATCATCAAAATCTAACAAATAAATTTCTTAACAATTTCCCCCTTTTTGATGAGGCCAAAACTTAAAACAAACAATATAAATAAACAACAAACACAAGCAGTGTAGTAACAAAGAATGTATGCTTTTGAATAATCAATTTTATTGATCATAGCATTCTTGTCCTTTACAAAGTTGTTTACAACAAGTAACAGGGCTATATACAAGTACAACTTTTCAACGAGTATCTAAGATAAGTTACAAAGAGAATGAATATTACAAGGAAATTCACAGAGCTATTACAGGAAAAACTTACAACTATGTATTTACAACAAAGTAAAATACACAAAGGGGTTCGCAGCTGTCTTCAACGCCTTTGCTGCTTCCTTCTTCTCTCTTCATCATCAGCTTTCTTCCTATCATCTTTAGCTTTCTCATAAGCTCGCTTTAGCTTGCCAGGTCATCCCTTCACTGCCTTTCCTCCCATTCGCGATTCACCCTTTCATTCTCTTTCTCTTGCCTCTTCTTAGCTTCAGCAACCTTGCGTGCAACTTCCATGTTAGCAAGACAATCAAATACAACCCAGTATATGATCCCTTTCTTCTGAGGATCAACATATGCAATGTCCTTTGGTCTTGGCCACGGTTGAGAACCTCTCCCACTGCCACCGTGTATTTCCCTTCCTGACTCAGCTCCTCTTCCTCTGGGAGTATACTGTATTGGAGCTTTTGACTTTCCAGCTGAGTGACTGCTGGAACGTGGCTGCTTATCAGCTGAATTACACAATTCTAGTCCCTTATCCCAATACAAATCCCAGGCTTGTGGCATAGTCATATCTTGAAAATAACCTTCTGCTTCTGGAGTTTGGAATTTCTCTAGAGATCTGGGCTTAGATCCAGCATCAGACATGACAATATCTCTCGGGGGTTTTATCACAGCGAAATCCTTTCCGGCTGGAGGACCATCATACTATTTTGTGATTTCTTGGATGCGCGCTGATTACTTCTCAGCTACCTTCTCGAATGCAGCTTCAATGGCCTTCCTTGATTTTTTCACAACCATCTCAGCTTTCTGTTCAACGGATAGCTCTCTTGGTAACTTGTTGAGAATAGAAGCAGTGACATCACCTTGCTGTGGGGTTTCACCATACATAAGTTTCAAAGGAAGATTTTTCAAACTTCCTTCCCCCTCAGTTGTGTCACCCTTATTCGCTTCCTTATCACTCCTCTTCTCCTCCTTCATTCCCTTTAAGGCCTCATCTTCCCGCTTTTGGCATCATCACCAAATGGAAGGGTTAGGCTAGGGAACAATCTACTCAGAAGGAAATCCAGTCAGCTGATAGTTGAATTCTGCTTGATATCTACGCTGGAGTGGGCTGTTTAGAACTCTGATTGGGTAGCTTTTGACTCAGCTGCCACCAACTTCATCTCTGCCATTAGAAGACTAAAATTATGGTTCATGTTGTCCTCTAGGCGCGTAATTTCGCTCTGGTGGTGCAGCTTCAGCAACTCCATGTCCGACTTGTGAGAGGTTTCCATTCTGACCATGTACTCCTTCATTCTCTGCTGAAACTTAGACGTATCCGCACTCCATACCAATATTTTTGCAAATAAAGCCTTGAAGTAATCGGACTGCCCGAGTGCATGGCGATCTGTTGTGACCCATTCACTTATCGTAGGGACAACTCCTCTCAAACCGAGGGTTGCATCGTGATTGTCCAATCGAAGATCCAGGGATGCGTGGTGGTGTTCCATCTTCTCAATTTCATCACAGATTTTCTTGAAGGCATCACGGAACTCGATTGTCGAAGCCAACCGCTTTGGCCACACTGCATCGAAATCGAAACCCATTGACACAATCGTATCTGATGGAATGATGGGCTCTTCTTGCACGGTGTATTTTGCTTGATCTCTAGCAGACTCAACTTCCATGTCAGGCAGTTCAACATTAAATGTGAAGATATCTTCAAAGACATCATCTCTAACAAAAGAAATCCCCTAGGGTCCACACTGGGGGGGCCTTTCCTTGTTCTTGTTGCGAAAACTCAGCTTTCTGTGCCTCGGCTGTGGCAACGCCATCGTCATATATCGCAGTTGTGGGAGCCTACGAGGGAGCTGTTGGAGTCGTTATCTTTGTTGTTGTGGTAGCTTGTGCAACTACTATCTGCTTTTCGATTGGAGCGATTGTATGGATCTGCTCAACTAACTGAGCATCAGCTGTCTTAACAGCTTCTTCGGTCTCAGTGAGTTTTTCCTTTTGAGGTATTGTGACCTTAGCTACCTCATCAATGTCACCGGAGTTTGATGTGGCCTGGGGTGATGGCTCATCATCAAAGTTGAATCTCATGGGAGCTGTTTTATCACTTATAGTGCTCCGAGATTTGAGAACATCCTTAGCCTCATCCATCGTAGAATCTTCATGATGGGTGGACTCGGCTTCATCCTCGGATCCCAGAAAAGATGTATCAATGTGTTCTTGGGAATCACGAAGGGCATTGATCTCCTCTTCTGCATCAGCTCCTTTGACCTGAGGAATGTTTTGCTATTCTGGTTCCTTACCTAAGGAAGTCTTAACCTCCTTTAGGCCTTCGTTACCCCCATCAGTCTCAACCGCTGTGGGGTCTTCTACAATCACTTCGACAGACTCAATTGTCTTGGGGTCTTCTACATTAGCATCCTTTAGAGTCTCAACTCCTCGGATTGCACTTTCATGGCTAAGAGTCTCAACTCCTTTGGCCTCTCCATCCTTTGCCTTGGCTGCATCAGCAGCTTCATTGGCCTGCATATCAGAGAAAATCTTAGCTGAGACAGTCTCAACTGTCCGAGGGTCGTTAATCTCACTCTGCTTCTCAGTGGTTTGCTCTCCTTCGCCCCCAAACTTCTTTGAGTTGTCTCCCACAACACCTCTGACCTTGCTGTGGTGGAGAGAGTTTCCCCCTCAGCTGGCACACCAGCTGAGTGAACGATAATGGGGTTACTCTGCTCTTGAGACATGGCTGCGATTCCTTTTGAGTATTCAGTCGTTGGGGCAGGTGTATCAACACCTTATACATGGTTAGGCTTGGCTTGGGTGCCCACATTCCCAGCTTCATCGTCATTCCCCTGAGAGCCATCTTGAGAATGCACGTGGGACATGGTCGCAATAATGACAGTTGCAATCTCCTGCACCACTTCCAATGGGTCAGATCGAGGAGAGATTCTGGAAGACTCTCCTGGACCTTCTTGAAGGTTCTGCTCGTGCATGGCTCGGGATTCTCTAACGGCCTGTTGTAACTTGGCCTTTTCGACTGTAGCAGCTGGGTCCATCTCATCAAGATCGCTGTTGTCAGTGGACTCCATGAAATGTTCATGGGTTCCCATGTGCAAACATATCTTTGACTTCTCAAGAGCCTTGGCCTTCTCCAGGGCTTTCTCCTTCTCATCCTCCTTAATAGCCCGAAGAACAACCAAGCAAAACTCCTCATTTAGGGCTTATTGGACGGATTCATTACCAAGGAAGCTTAGAAACTCCTCTTCTTCGTCAATAAACTTCGGACGAGTGAACTGCTGTTTGGAGTAATCTAGCTTCCAATTCCTCCAATTCCTTAATCTCACCTATATGTCTGGATAGATTGGAGAGTACATAATTAAATCATCATCATCATCCTCTCCGACCTCGGGAATGGTGGCTAATGGAGCTTGATCCTCCTCAGATTCAACTGCATCAGTTTGAGGGGGTGAGACAACCTTTTCTTCCGGGTCCCATCTCGGCTCCTCCTTCGTTCTCCAAAGTTGTGTCCTGGACAGCTGGGTCTTCTGTACTCTGCTGATCAACATCAACAGTCTTCTAGGACTCATCAACCTTCTCTTGAGACTGCTCCTCTTGAGCATCAGCAGTCTCGACGGTCTTTTCCGTCTGAGTACCGGACTCGGTTGTCTTCTCCAATTTAGACTTCTTGAACAACCGTCTTCTCTTGGTGGGAACCAAAGGGATCTCTGGTTCAACATTTTGAGGCTCTTCAAGAGTGAAGGCCTGTGTTTCAATATTGTCCTTCTTTGATGCAGCTGCCTTTCGAGACTTGGCAGTCTGCTTCTTCCTCACGACTGGTGAGGAAGGTAGAGGTTCCTCCTCGTCTCATTTGGGGTAGGGGCATCATTGGGGTAGGTCTTTGGGTTTTGGCGCTGGGCAGGTGTGCCTTCTTGAGTCAAGCATCGGGTGGGCGGGTTTTGCTATCACAACTCTCTTCTTAGAAATGGGCTTGGGCGAGAGAGCTAGGGAGGTCTCAGCTGTGTCTTCTGTTGGGTCAGCTGATTTCCCCTCACTTGTATCAGCCTTCCTCGCATGGGCTTTCTTCTGTGCACCAGAGATGTTCATCTTGAACATCCTTTTGTTTGCATGGAAAGGCTTTCCATGGCACAGAGCAATTCCCTTAACCTCCATAAAATGGCCAATGACAAGGCCATATCCCAGTGAACATCCAAAAGTCTCATCCTCCTTGTAGGACTTGTTGATCACGTTCTGGCACACTCAGCTGAAGAAGAACTCAGCCCAGTTCACTTTCTTGTCTTGCATAATCGCAGCCATCACCATCAGCTTTGTCCGTGATAGCTGGTTGAAGCTCCCAAACTTCATATCCACACATTTGGACATGATGTCCATCAACTTATGGTAATTGTCTTTAATGAAATCTTTCTTAGCTGTATACAAAGCTTTAGCAGCATACTCGGGCTTCGCAACTTCCTTCCAAGTTGCAGCCAAGTTGACATCCTTCTCAGTGATGTCCTTCAAACCTTTCGACGGCAGGAAGCAGTGCTCAACAAGGTCCTTAGCAGTTATCTTGATGGCCTTGTCGTGGACAGATGAGTGAATCTCATCATCATGTATCTCGGCGTTCACATAAAATATGGCGACCTCCTCCAGATACGTATGCGTGAACTCCATCGAGAGAAAGTCCTTCAGACTGGACTTTTCCAACTTGTCTGCGATCTTCTTCACCAGGGCCTCATCAGCGCCCTGCTTGATCATGCCCTTGAAATCCATTGACGCACCAGAAATGATCTTCTCAGAAAGCTTGGCAAAATCGTGATTAACAGCCATTTTCAGAACGATTAACCGGTGAAAACACGAAAAACTTGAACTTAGAAAAATAGGGTTTCGAACTGGTTGCAGAGAGAAATCTTGCTTGCTTGCTGAAGACGAGTATGTTTGTGTGAGGAGAGAAAATGAATTTTGGTATATAAGGGACTTGAAAGGACGATTTTTGGAATTTGAAAAATTTAATCAAAATCAATGGTCAGGATTGACTCTTCAAAACCGCATTAATTTCCCCACATTAAATGCAGGAGCATTTATATCCAATCATATGGTTTTTGTTTAACTCGTCATACACTTGGTGACTTCCCGACTAGGTTGTTCCACTTGGCTGAAATGTGAAACTTGCCTATTTTCCATTCTCTCTTCTTTTGTCTCTGCTGATTGGGTCTTCTGAGTATCCTAACTCAGTCAATTAACCCTAACTCATTCTTGAGCTCTTCAAACCTTGATTCACATAATGGCTTAGTGAATATGTCAACTAACTGATTATCAGTTGAGATGTATTCCAAAGTGATGTCTTTCTTTTCAACATGATCTCTTATAAAATGATATATGACATCAATGTGCTTTGTTCTTGAATGCAACACTGGATTTTAAGTGATTGCAATTGCACTAGTGTTATCACACATAATTGGAATCTCCCTTTTTTCAATATCATAGTCTCTCATCTGTTGTCTCATCCATAAGACTTGGGCACAAGAGCTGCCCGCAACTATGTACTCTGCTTCAGCTGTGGATGTAGCTATTGAATTTTGTTTCTAGCTGAACCAAGAAACTAATCTATTTCCAAGCATTTGACATGTACCAGAAGTACTTTTCCTGTCAACTCTACATCCAGCATAGTCTGAGTCTGAGTACCCTACCAGCTTGAATCCTCCTTCCTTTGGATACCATAAGCTGAGTTCTTGGCATCCCTTCAAAAACCTTAGGATTCTCTTAGCTGCAGTCATATGACTCTCTTTTGGTGCATATTGATATCTAGCACGTATACCCTCTTTGCAAAGGTGATGTCCGCCACGCTTGTTGTTAGATAGAGCAATGATCCAATGATGGCTCTATATCTGGTTTGATCAACAGCTTATTATTTGCATCCATGTCCATCTTGACTGATGTGTTCAAAGGAATCTTTACAGATGACTTCTATTCCATACCAAATTTCTTCATTAAATCTCTGGTATACTTGGTTTAGCTTATGAAGGTTCCATCCTTCAATTGCTTGACTCGAAGTCCTAAGAAGAAAGTCAGCTCTCCCATCATGCTCATCTCAAATTTTCCTTGCATGCGGTTTGAGAACTTGTCACGCAGCATTTTGTTTGTGGAATCAAAAATGATATCATCCACATATATTTGAACAAGCAGTATACTCTCTCCATCTTGAATCCTGAAGAGAGTTCTGTCAACCATGCCTTCGGTGAATCCATTGTCAATTAGAAACTGAGACAATGTATCATACCATGCTCTTGGTGTTTGTTTCAATCCATACGATTGCTTTCTTGAGATTGTAGACTTTATCTCCAATAGTTTTTCGCTCAAAACCTGGAGGTTGTTCAACATAGACTTCTTCCTTTAGTAGTCCATTTAGAAATGCACTATTCACATCCATTTGATGTACAAGAAAGTTTTTATGTGCAAGCATAAGCAAGAAACATCCTTATTGCTTCCAATCGCAACAGAGCAAAGGTTTCATCAAAATCTATACCTTCTTCTTGGCAATACCCTTTGGCTACCAATCTTGCTTTGTTTTTACAAAGATCTTTTCTCATTCATCTTGTTCTGAATACCCACTTAGTACCAATAACATTTTGGTGGGTTGGCCTTTGAACTAATTCCCATACTTTGTTTCTTTTAAATCGATTGACTCTTCATGCATAGCTTTGAATCCAATGTGTGTCTTCAATGCTTGAGACACATCTTTTAGGCTCTATTTGGGAAATAAAAAAAAAGTGAACATTGCTTCATGTTGTGCTCTGGATCTGGTTCTTATGCCATCTCTAACATCTCCAATGATCAACTCAGGTGGATGGTCTCTCGGCCATCTCACATCGGGTTGGAGTAAGTCATTGGATTGACCATCTTGCAAACTAAGTTGTCTTGAACAACTTTTTCATCTTCATTCAGTTGTAGACCTTCCAGCTGTCTTTGAGATTCAGCTATTTCATCATCATCAGGGTTGAGTGCTCTCACATCTGCTTCAATATAAGGACTCTTCTGCATAGTTGGTTGATTTAGCTTATCAGCTAACTCATCAATGTCTTCTCCATTCACATTAGGTTCATCAAAAACCACATGGATAGACTCTTCTGTGACAATAGTCCTTTTGTTTAGCACTCTATAGGCTTACTCTCAGCTAAGTATCCCAAAAAGATACCTTCATCAGCTTTAGTATCAAAAGCCTTCAAGTTATCCTTGCCATTATTATGGATGAAGCATTTGCATCCAAAAATCTTGAAATATCCAACATTTGGCTTTCTACCTGTCCAAATATCATAGGGAGTCTTGGTCAATTGCTTGTTTATCATGCATCTATTCTGAGTGTAGCATGCTGTATTTATGGCTTCAGCCAAAATCTCTTAGGCAATCCAGCTTCAGCTAACATTGTCCTTGCAGCTTCCTTGAGAGTTTTGTTCCTTCTTTCAGCTACTTCATTCTGCTGTGGAGTCCTTGCTGCTGATAACTCATTAGCAATACTATTTTCAACACAATACTGAGTTATTATCCCATTGACAAACTCAGTTCCCCTGTCAGATCTTATCTTTATTATGGTTTGACTCTTCTGATTTTGAACTCTTCTCATCAGCTGAGATAACTTCTGCAGTGTTTCCTTCTTTTTACACATGAAAATTGTCCATGTATATCTTGAATAGTCATCCACCACCACTAGGGTATTTCTTTCCACTGATGCTAGCTGGCTCAACTGGACCAAATAAATCCATATGCAATAGATGCAGTATCCTGGTTGAAGATGGACTTGGCTTATCCTTGAATGATGATTTGATTTGCTTTCCCATATGGCATGCATCACATATGCTTTCTTTCTTGTACACTGAGTCTGGCAATTCTTCCACAAGATGACTCCTTGCAAGCTTGTTGATTGTCTTGAAATTTAAGTGACTCAACTTCTTATGCCACAACCAACGGATTAATTTTGTGCTCTTGCAGCGAGACATGTGCTTGGTGTAGAAATAGACCAATCTACCATATACATATTCTTTAGCCTTATTCCTTGCAGCACAATTTCATTGGATTCAGTTTCCTTGATCTGGCATATCCCCATGTTGAATCCTACATTGTACCCGATTGTCACAGAGTTGGCTGATGTTTAACAGGTTGAAGTTGTGGCCTTCAACATAAGCAACATTTGTGATCTCCAGTCCATTCTTCGTGATGGATCCTGTGCCTTTGATCTCCCCTAGAGCTTCATTACCTCCAAATATGATTTTAGCACCTCTGACCTCCTTGAATTTTGATAGATGTTTCTTGTTTCCTGTCATATATCTGGAATAGCCACTATCCATGTACCAGGTTCTTTGGCACTCAGTTATTCCTTGAACCTGCAATCAAGGAAATTTGTTTTTAGGTACCCATACTGGCCTGAGTTCTGGGGGGTTAGTATTATAAGATGTTCCAACCAACCTATAGCCAAATGATTTTACTCTAAGAGGTTGTCATCTATCAGTACCATAATCATAATGCACATTAGCAAATTGCTTGGGGTTTTAGGATCATACAACTGTCTCTTTTGTATGTATGCATGTGTGTGTTTTAGCAATGCTTTCTTGGGATAGTTGTGAAATTTCTGAGTGTAGTGCTTGGGTGCATACGTGTGCTGATAATAGCTCGTCTGCCTTGGGAATGACCTTTGCTGAGGTTGAGGTCGTTGCCATTTTGGCTTGTATCCCATAGGTCTTTGCTGATGTTTCACATTATTCCAATCAGCTTGGTTTGGATAGTTTCTACCATTCCTATCATATGTATTTCTTTGATGAAATTTTTGGGGCTTTTGGTAGCTCTGTTTGCCTCTTACAGAGTATTTTCTGTTAGGAGTCTGCTGAGGGACCTGTTTGAATTTCTTCTCAGCTGTCCTTTCAGCATACTCTACTGGCTTTTTTCCTTTCCCTTAATAACCAAGGCCAGTATGATTGTGATTGTGCTCTGGTGTGAATGTGGGTGCAGCATTTGGTGTTTTGGGTTTTTGGATTCCTTCATTGCTTGAAGATCTTTTTCCAAAATCACTCTTGGAGTTTGACTATGCACAAAGGAATTGAATCATATGTCTGTCTTATCTCCACATTCTTTTTGGCTCATAATTAGTTCATCCAATGATTTGGATGCTTTTGTAAATGAGGCAATCACATTCTTAAGATCGTTTTCCCTCTTTTCGGTAGCAGCTAACTCTGCTATGATCTTGGCATTTTTAGCCTTCAGCTTAGTGTTCTCATCAGCTACGTGACTCAGAGTACTCAGCTCTTTTGTCAGCTGTGAGTTTTGGCTTTTAAGCTGGTTGTTTTTCTCATATAAAAGTTAGTGAGAGGTTTTAACGTGCTCAAAATCTTTCATCATTTTGCCTAATGAATCATAAAGATCTGTGGGTGATGAAGTGTGTGTATCACAGTCACTATCAGTTGAATCAGAATGAGATGAGTTAGAGTGTACCTCATCTTCTTGGTCTTGTTCTTTGGCCATGAGGCAGATCAAAGCCTCTTCCTCTGTATCACTTGAGTAGTTAGCTTTACTACTATCTGAGTCTGTTGCTTCTTTGCACTTGGCTGGCTCAGCAGTCTCAGAAGCCAACATGGCTTTCTTCTTTTCTTGTCTTCTTTCTCTGAAGACTCTTCTTTCTTCCTCATTTATGTATTTGTTGACTGGTGGATAGGAACAGTCAATAACAAAGTGTCCTAGTTGTCTGCAATTCCAACACAGGTTTTCAGCTCTTTGATTAGCTCTGTCGGTCCTTTGATTATCAGCTCTCTAATAATCAGCTCTCTGATTTTCAGCTCTCTTGGGCGGCCTGTCCTCCCTTGCTTTGGAGGGTGCTGAATGTCTTCTGGAGGTTTCACCCTTGTTCCTTTTATAGTTCTTATTAAAGAACTTGTTGAATCTCTTCACATGAAGGGCAATCTCCTCCTGGTCAATGGTCTCCTTTGGCTCAGCTCTTTTCCCATCACTGGCCAATAATGCAGCTGTCTTTGGTACAGTTGTTTCCTCTTGCTCTTTCCTTCTCAGCTCAAACTCATAAGCTTTGAGGTCTGAGAATAGCTCATGATTGGAGGTTTTTAGAGGTCCATTGAATGTCTCAGGGCCATGACCTTCATTTCCCATTCAGCTGGGAGGGCTCTTAATATCTTCATGCACGTCTCCTTTAGAGTGTATTCTTTCCCAAGAGCTGAAAGCTCATTTGTTATCTCTGTAAATCTGGCATCTAGCTGATCCATGGTTTCACCTGCAAGCATTTTAAAATTTTCAAATTTTTGAACAGCAATAGTTAATTTGTTCTCTTTAATCTGTTCCGATCCTTCACAAATCATGTTAAATTTTCCCAGATTTCTTTGGCAAATTTGCACAATTTGACTTTGTTGAACATCGCCTTGTCCAACGTCTTGTAGAGTATATCTTTGGCCACATTGTCCAAGTTATATCTCTTTCGATCTTCATTTGTCCATTCAGTGCATGGTTTTTTAACCATGACTGGTCTAGCCTCAGCAGCAGCTTCCTCTCCCTCAGCTGCAGTTGCTTTCGTAAAGCCGTATTGACTTTGAGAATTTGCAATGGCCCATCCTCTATCACAAGCCACATTTCATCGTGTAATGCGGATAGATGAGCCTGCATGCGATTTTCCAGTCATCAAACTCTTCCAAGTAAACATTGGAATACGAGTTAGATTTGCTTCCATGACAATAACTTTGCTTTAAAGATGAAAGAATTTGAAAAACACAACTGTTAAAGCGTTTGAAAAGATTGAGATCTAGTTCAGTAACCAGTGCGGAAGGCTCAATGAACCAACCGCTCTGATACCACTTGTAGGTCCCAAGGGGTGTGGTGTAAGGTTTAGAAGGGGGGTTGAATAAACATTACCAAATTTCGATTTTAGTCTTCTTAAGATTTTTCAACAGATTTGACCCAAATCAGTTGTGTCCTTGAGGGACAGCTAAGTTGGTTATATTCAGCTAAGCTACCCACTCAACAGACTCGATAGAGCTGTTGATAGTATAACCCGGCTGCTTAAGCTAATACTTAACTTTAGTTGATTTGGTTTTTAACAGCGAAAGATTTAACACCCTTTAGTTTGATTAAAGCTTGTTTTTAACACTTGTTTTAGCACTTGTTATTAATCAATTGGATAGCAGATTTAACTAACAGCATATATAAAAGTATATGCAAGAATGTAAGTGCTGAAAGTAAATTGACACAAGTAATTTTTATAGTGGTTCGAGGATGGGGTAATTCCTCTAATCCACTCTTCTCCAACTACTGGAGGAATCCACTAAGTAACAGATCAAGTTACAAAGCGGTGAGCAGATTTAGAGACGACGCCTTGATCACACACGGTGGCTTCTCCCGCAACTCGGCTTCTTCACGAGGCAATTTGCTTTGCTACTTGACTCACTTTCAAGTCCTTGGATTTGTTCACGCAGCCCTCCAACAAACTTGAATCTTCTGGTTCGACCTTGAACCTTTCTACAACTCCTTCAACTTGGAGAGTAGATCCCTTTTTGTTCTTCAAATATTTCCTCTTCAACTGGTTGAAGTTATCTCTCCTTCACAGCTTGTGTTGGATCCAGTTTCTTTGAGTATTAGGCTTGAGGAATCTCTTGATAAGCTTTGAGAATATTGCAAGTTAATTGCTTGCTTGAATATCGATTGAAGATCGATTTCTCAGGTATGCAAGGTAACCTTTTCTCAATTGATTGCTCGGCCTTTTATAGTGCTCATTTAAAATTTGTCCGTTGAAGAGATATGCAAATTTCAAATGACACTTCTTGTTCATTGGGTTGTCTTTTCTTGGTCTGTAGCACTTGTGATGTTGACCCTTCCTCGTATTAAATGGCTTCGCAACTTTACAGGTTATGACACAAGTTGCAATGTTTTCCATTGGTTTATTCCTCTTGCATGTTTCTAGGCCAAACACTTTAAGACCTGGAAGCTTGGATGTATTACTCTATCGAGTAATATTCTTGACTTCCTTCCAACGGATCAATGTCAATTGTCTCAACTTGACTGCTGCCTTTACCCCTTATGACTTGAGTCTTCTCCAATCATAAGATTGACTCAACTGTCACTTCAACTGTTAGACTTGGCTCCTTTCATTGACTTGACTAACACTTCACACAGCTGCTCCTCAGCTAAATCTCCTTCAGTCGAGTCCTTGTCTTCCTTCATGGCCATACTCAGCTGACACACAACAGAGTATTCACTTTAGCCTGCAGTTGACTTCTTGCATTCTTGACTTGGCGGACTTTACTCAGCTCTTTCAGTCCAAAAATCACAAGCCATCCAATTACATGTTTCCTTATTAATAATTGGGTAAGGGTAAATCAGCCAATATAAAAACTCCATCACCCCATGAATATAGGTGACGATTTCATGAAAATTTGAAGGAGAATAAAAGCTCAATCAATTAGATAAAAATCCAAACAAATCTCCTTCCAAAAACAATATTCAGAATCATCAAGAAAAACCAACACACAATCCTGCAAAACCAAAAACCACTTCCTACGAATTCAACACATTCATCATCCTCCTCACCTCGATTTTGTGTCCTACTCATTTTTTTACTCCCATCACGCTGCAACACAAAACAAAGCTCACAGCTTTCTGTGAGAAACAATTCATGGAAGATTTTCTGGAAAATGGATTCACTATAATTAGAAGAAGGTATTTGCAATTTACCGTTATATATTTTGTTTAATAAAAAAATTGCATAACAATAAGCATGAATGTTTTCAAATCTTATAACATTATTCCAGACATCTACACAATTTTGTATGTAAAAATTACTTTCAGTGATTTGGCTAGCTGCATATGTAATATCCTTGTATTGCTTCCGATTATAACTACATCTAAGACAACGTAAACTTTAATAAACATTAATCAAACTTTTTGCTTGTGTACGTCAACATTTACTTACTTTTGTTAATGTGATGCTTGTATTCTGTCATTTCTAACAACAATGCATTGCACGTTCTCAAACTCATGCTTGTGATATTATACTGTAATGCATGTTTAAGAATGATAATTTGCATATATTAGCTACTTAACAATGCATGTTTAAGAATGATAATTTGCTGATGACATCGAATGTACTACGAAACAATGCATGTGTAAGCATGATATGTTGCTTATGATGCAACAAAATGATGCATGTGTAAGCATGATATGTTGCTTATGAAGACTATATTTTCGTTGCTTATGACAGGAGGTGGTAGCAAATGGCCTTAGTTCAAGCCACAAAAGGGACTGAAGTTTGGAAGGAGTACAATTCTACAAAAATTATAGGCGCATCATTGGTTTTGATATACGGATAAGTACAAAAAACGATACTAAAGTGAACTTATATGAGTGCAATATATTGTGTGCAACAACGAAGGCTTCAAGAATATTACTGGTTCAGTTAAAGAAAAAGCCAAATATATTGACAAAACTGCCGGTAAAACTAAACAAAGGATATCAGCAAGGGTCGGTTGCAAAGCATGTTGCGTGTTTGAACATGTTGGAAATAGATCTTATGCCAACAAGAAGTTTTGAGCTACGACACACATAGTTTAACTCCGGAAATACACAGACATTTTTTGAAAGTCAATGGGAACATGAATATCGGGCACCAACTGTTCATTAGAAAATGTCCACGAGCAAATGTTGGGACAACAAAATCTTATCATTTGTCTAAGGAGATGGTCGGGGGATACTCTAATGTTGGTGCCCTGCAAATTGATTTCAAAAACTTTAAGAGGGACTTAAAAGCGTACATATGTGGAGCTGATGCACAACTCGTGATAGATAATTTCTTCAGAAACATGGATGTGTGTCCAGAAATGTCATTCGATTACGACGTGAAAATAAACAACTTACGAGGTTGTTTTGGGCTGATCTAGTGTCCAAAATGAACTATGGAATATTCGGGGATGTAATGTCATTTGACGCAACGTACAACACGAATAGGTAAAAACTTTGTTAACTGTATTCTTAATACTATGTCGCATGATAAAAACTAATTTGTATCATACATAACTATCATTCATAAGTAATAAGGATACAACGTTATTTTTATAACAAAAATATGATGCATTTATAACTGTATTCTACTACATACAATGCAATAACTTAATTCATATTATTAGTAATGTTGTGAATACAAATCCTATATATAGGGAAAATGTTGTATAGGGACACCTCATAGAGTAAGTTCGTGGGACGAATCTGAGCCACACATCTACTATTCTGTTGCATGTTAAATACTAATTTGGTACATACATAGAAATCGTTCATTGCATAAGTAATAATGATATACCTTTTTTTATAACAAAAAATATTATGCATTCATAACTCTATTCTACTGCATACAATGCAATATATTAATGCATATTAGTAATAATGTTATGCTTACAAATGATAAATGTTGTAATCATGTATAGTACAATCTAAATTCTTCATGTAATTCCCTATTATATTAACACACAAAACTTCTTCGTATCCGCCAGGTACAAAATGGTGTTCACTCCCTTCACAGGAGTAGACAACCATAAAAGATGTGTTACATTTCCATCGGGATTGCTATTAAAGGAAGACGAAATAATCATATGTTTGGTTGTTTAAGAAATTTCTGAAGGCAATGGGCTGTGAGCCGCACTTCATTGTAACCGACCAAGATCCAACCATGAAAATGCGATAAAGTTTGTTTTCAAAGACACTAGGCACCGTTTGTGTATGTGGCACATAATGAAAAAGGTGAGTGTGAAGGTTAGCGACACACTATCCAATGACAGTCATTCCATGCAATGACTGAATAACATCGTATGGAGTAACTTTATCGAACCAACGGAGTTTAAGGAAAAATGGATCGATCTAATGAGGGAGTATGACCTTACATCACATGCATGGTCGCGAATATGTTTGAGATTTCAAGTTCTTAGATTCCTACATATTTTAAGAATATCATGTTAGGAGGGCTACTAAGGACCATTTCAAGATCAGAAAGTGCTAGCAGCTAGTTAGGGAGTTTCACCAACCCACAAGTTAACTTGGTTGAGTTTTTTATGCACTATGACAGAGCAATAGAAGCTCAAAGACATGCCGTGTATAAATTGAACAATGATAGTGCAATTCACAACCCCAGCTACAAGACATGTTTAGTAGTTGAAAAACATGCAGCATCAAAGTTCACACAGAGGGTTTTTTTAGACGTAAGTAAAGAGATTGACATATCTTGTTACAACTGCATAATGGTACAAATCAACGACGAAACTAAAAAGTGCTCATACAAGATTAAAGACGGGTGTTTACAGTTGTTTTCAACAAATCAGAGAACAATATGAAATGCAGCTACAACATGTTCCAGCAAATCGGCCTATTATGTCATCATATATTCATGATATTCGAAGAACATGATGAAATTCCCGACAAGTATATACTCAAACGCTGGACAAAAAGTGCATCAATCTCTCCAACTCTACTGGATCAGTTAATGTCACGACACAAGCAACAACAATTGTGACACAACTTTACGAGAAAATTTGGTGGACCTCAATTGTTGTGTTGAGATCATAAAACGGAAACAAGGAACAAATGGAAGATGTAGCCCAACTCATCGAAGATCATAAGCAGAAGTTGCTATCCCATCAGGCAAATAATTCACACATAATCAACAAACAAACAATAATTCAAAATTTCGGAGGAACTACTGCACATTCTGAAATTTCAGTGTTATCGCCACAACAAGCGAAAAACAAGGGAAGCGGAGGTCGAGTAAAAAGCCGAATACAGAGTCGAAAGAAAAAGGCTTTGCGAGCAGGCAAAAAACTAAAGAGGCGTTGTGAAAAATGTGGGGACATCGGAAACCACAATAGTCGGACATGCAAGAAGTGATCTTAAAAAAATGTTGGTCGATTAAACATTTGCATTTTTTCTTTCACATTATGTTTTATGATGATTTTTTACAATATTCACATGTGTAAAAATATTGACCATTACAACATACAAAACTGCAACTCTACATAAGCATCATATAAAAGGAACTTATGTTGTGCATCTATACTTTGTAAGCAAGAAAATTCCACAAAAACATAAACATGCAGGATTGTGAAAAAGATACAAAGCATGCAGAATTATGACACTACATATGCATAATATTAACTCTTCACATGCTCAAACTAATATTCTTTAAACAAAATATTACGCGGGACTAAGTTAAATATCTCTGAACTAATGGTGAAAAATAACATGTATGAATATATGCAAAATATGATAACTTAAAATGCATATATTCACCTCTTTGAAAGCATGATATGTTTTTTTTTTTGGAAATTCATCCAATCATTATCAGTATTCACACTACTAAAAATATTAAATATATATGCAAAAAAACATATATATGCAAAAGCGCATACTAAATATGCAAATATTGAGAACTTGAAAATGCGTTATTTTTAAAAAAATAAAAATCATAGAGCACCTTTTAGCGTTATACATCTATCCATGCAAAAAACAAATTATGCAAAAATTGCATACTAAATATGCAAAAACTTTGAACATGAAATGCGTTATTTTAAAAAAATTGAAAATCTTATAACACCTCTTAGCGCATAATTTGCAACATTTAATATATACGCAAGCAAATACAATGTACTAAACATGCACAAAATATGATAAAAAAAATATTACATAAATCTGTTCCCAATGCTACAAACCATAACTAATAATCCATCAACTAAAAGTGATCCATACGGGCAGCTTAACAAAACCCGAAACTTGTTGCTTAAAGACAACCCATAAACAAAAATCTACTTATATAGGTAATGTCATCAACAAACTCTTGGAATTGTATCGCAAAGGATAAACCCAAAATATTTATCAATATCAAAATACAACTTTAATTCATCACAATCCACCAAACAATTATATTATGAACCACTGAACTTCTTCGCCACCTCCAAACTTGATGCTCTTTGTTCGTTCTTCTCGTAGAGAACAATTGCAACACAATACTTTGTCCTCAACATCGAAATCTGAGCATCGTTCCCTTTCTCAAGACCACAATCCCAATCTCTAACACCGCTACCCTTATAAGTCTCCATGTGACGCATGGCAAAAATGGCGCAATCCACCTTATTTTTGGTATCTCTCCAAGGCATACGCAATCGAGTCATTGAGGAATTTGAACAAATCAAACTGTCAATAATGATCCCTTCCACAAAACATACTGAGAAAAATCTGCCTCTGAAATGAAAAACAAAAAAAATAACCAACAATCACTTTACATAACAAATTACCAGATTATATCCATGCTACTATATCAACTTACATAAGCAACATTTCTCTACTATAATAGCAAAATTTAATCATAAGAAATGCATATTTAAGAACTAACACATGCAATATTAATGTGCATTTGATTTTCATATCCCGTATGCAAAATATGTATACTAAGAAAGCAAAATCATAAACCTTCACAAGCCTAAAAAACAAACTACTCTTACGGTCTCGTTCATACTTCTAAAGAGTCGCACCACCCACCGATGAATTGTCCAGGATGTGACACCACTTTCTCTGAACATCCAAAACACACCACATACAAATGCTCGTGCTTGCAAATTGGAAAAAAAAACTACAAAAAAATAAAATAAATTAAGAAATGACCAAAAAAGGGAAAAAAGAGACAAAATAGGTTAGTCACCATTTCAATAGCCTCAATCTTTTCTGGTTGAACTTCTTAGTAAGTGCAGTCAAGTCATCGCCCTCCTTCGGATTCACCATGGTGAATAGCTGCCAAAAAAGGTAAACAATAAGAAATTATCTATAACCACCCTAAATAGGCCAATTTTCCTGTAAAAATGTAGAGTTCCCAAAACACCCTTCAATGTAAAAATGTAGAGCCAACCGTCATGTTCAAAAATTCCCTCACGCACTGGATGTCTGGATCACATAAAAAACCCGCCAAAACACAAAATAAAATTCCTTAATATCACACAACGGTTTTTAGAGGCCCAACAATTTCTGCCAAAATCAGAGATCTCAGAAACACTCGAATGACCACTCGAGCAAAGGAATTCAAATTAACAATTTTAAAGTTATCATGCTACGAGGCCGCAAAGCCGTGAAAACACTAAAATTTATTGGTCGGACAAACACTCGAATGACCCCTCGAGCAAAGGGATTCAAACTAACAATTTCAAAGTTATCAGGCTACGAGGCCGCGAGACCGCTAAAACACTGAAAGTTAGTTATCGATCGAACAAACACTTGAACGACCCCGCGAGCAGAGGGATTCAAATTAACAATTTCAAAGTTATCAGGCTACAAGGCCGCAAAGCCGCTAAAACACGGAAAGTTGTCGGTCGAACAACCGCTACGCCAAACAACCTTTCTCAACCTAAACAGAATTATTGGGTACGCTATCAAATGGCCCTTTGGAATCATCTCTTCTTCATTTTTTCCATTTAAATTATGCTAAGTTCACGTCGCTGTGTTGTCTTATTTTACTTAATCCCTCTAATGCCAAACTCTGCATACGGACATGAATTCATTCACAAAACTAAATTGTTGTGTGTATATATAATATACACATATGTGTGTAAAATAATTTTTAACCTCATGAAACAATGTTAGATGTGGGGATTTCACAAGCTGAAAAAACGAAACTTAGTAATTGAGTTGGACCCCTGTTTTGAAAATGCTTTGGATTTTAATGTAAATACCCAAACCTCATGATTTTATACACGGGGCCACCAACACCTAGGTGTTGTATTTCATGGTTTGGAGAGTTACATATGGTTTTTTGTCAATTTAGATATGTTTATCTAGCTTTAATGTTGTCTCTGGAAGATATTAAGTTTGAGATATCTACTTTTACCATTTTTGTTTCATCGAGCCATATTATTGAGTACATTTAAGCTTATGTTTACTCATTTCTTAATATATAATATTACTCGTGATGGGAATCGTGTGAGTCATCCTTCTTCTTTCATTTAAGTCGTGTTTTCTCATAACTTAAGTTGAATTAAATGTCATATTAGTTCCATGTCGTGTACCATTTGCTACCCCCTCGGCCTTGAAAAGGCACGAGGGATTGAGCCTCGTGTGAGGCGCGCTTTTAACAACTATGGTAATTCGATGCACGTGCAGAATCGAATTTACATATACATGTATGAGAGGTCTAGATGTTCACTTTGCCATCTTAGAACTGCAGGATTAGTTTGTGATGTGGGATGTTGATATCACATCTTGTATTTGTTGCATGTCCGACCTCTGAGGTTGCTTTTAGTGTTATACTATTTCTCTAGTTGTTCCAATGACGGAAATTGTTAGGTTGTGAGTATTGTGTATAACAAGCGCGTCTTTGAAGAGCAAAGTTTATAAACAAAAATAAAACTAATAGTTGTAAAAAAAAGTACAATTTGAATTGCATGCTTTGGGCTTTAGCCTTTAAATGATTAATGAAACTTTGGCTACTGTAATCGAATTAACCATGTACTACTTTATTTTACTGTTGCTACCTCTTGAATGTCTTTTTTCTAGAAGCAACATATAAGCCTATAGATTTGGTGTTCTATGTTTTACTTTCTATGATTTTATACTTCAGTATAAATAAGGCTTTAATTTTTAATTCCCAATAAAAAGACAAAAAGGCAATATTCAATTAGTCTTAAATGATTTTTTAAGAGAATAGAGACATTCATTCATAGACATTCCACCATTCCCTAAGGATTAGGAAGTAATTTTCGAAATATTTTCTTACATTCCCCATATTAGTTTAGAGTCTGATTGCATTTCGGGACTTAATTGACGAGAGAGCAGCAACATTTTCAGATCGTTAGAGATATTAGCTAAAATGTATCGAAGACCCACCGTTTCAAATTTATCATCGGGTAAGTTAATTAAAATATCTTTCTAACTATTTAAAATTTTAAATGTTACTATCAGTAGTTTCATCATTCAAGATATATGTATGACACTAATATAAAATATTTTAAATATTTTATGTACAGTCAAAGACATATATCGACAAAGAAACCGTGAAAAGATGAAGAGAAAATATGACAATCTCAATACTATTCAGAAGCAAGAGCATATTGATAAGGCGAGAAGAAACCGAAGAAAAAGAAACTCTCAAGACGCGTGTCTTATTAAAGACCAAATTGCATGTGACTCAGAAGTTTAGAATATAATACAAAGCACTTCATTAATTATAACATATTAAATCAAGTTTCTTCATTTTTATATTTACATGTTTGATATTTGTTTCTTTTAGGATCAATAATTGGTGGACCAGTATGTTTGAAGATACATGAGTTACAAAAAATGCAAAATTGCATACATTGTGGTGCTGTAAGATTTGAGTATGAGCCTCCAACATTTTGTTGTGATAATGGACAAATTAAAGTAGCACCCATTGATATTCCGGATGAATTGTATGAGTTGTCTACTTCTCAATCTGAAGAGGCTATCCATTTTCGATCAAATATTCGTCCATTCAACTGCATATTTGCTTTTACCTCATTTGGAGTAAAATTAGATAAAAAAAACTCGCATCTGCAAGGCGAGGAGTTTATAATTTTAGAGCGCAAGGAATGGTGTATCACGATCTTCCAGGTTTGGTACCCAATGAAGATGGTCCTGGATATTTTCAATTATATTTTGTGGAAACACAAAATGAGCTCGGAAATAGATTGAACATATTTGAGAATTTCACTCTATCTGAAGCTATTGTGAATAAACTCATGAGAGTTTTAGAGGTAAATCCATATGCAAAAGTCTTTAGAAGATTAAAGGATTATCCATCGATGGATGTTAGGAATTTTATTATTTAGATTTTGATGAATGCCATGTAAAACTTAGAGTAGAAAGTTGGCACCCCAATTCTTGTTGTAAAATGCATTGCAATGAATAGAGTGACCAAGGCCGAGTTAAGTCGCCTACGCCTAACATGCAAGAAGACAATCAAGACTTGAAGGAAGACTCACATTGCGAGACAATCGAGTATGGCAAAGAAGAGAGTAGACAGAACTCTCTTGGAGAAGCGAGTTGAGATGGTGAGTGGAACATCAGTCAAGTCAACTCAAGAGAAGCCAACTCTCAAGTTGAAGTGAGAAGAGTCATCCAATGATTGGAAGGCGACTCTAAGTCACCTGGGAAAGCAAGGAAATGCGATCAGTCGAGATAATCGTAAAAGAACCGTTGCCTGTAAATCAAGAGATTTACTTAAACAAGTAATATCTCCATACCACCTTTCTCGGAGTGCTCGAGTCCCGAAGCGTGCAAAAGGAATGAACCAATGGGAAGCACTACACCGTGTCGAACTACGAAAAGGTGAAAGAACAATTCATACGAGGAAATGGCAATTCCAAGAAATGCAACAAGACAAGCCAACGACTACAAAGTGACTTTCAAAAATAAGCCTATCTATTCAACGGGCAAATTTTTGAAAGTTCACTATAAAAGGTTGAGGAGTTTGTTTGAGAAGAAGCATGACACACACGTGAGATATACAAGCATATTAGAAAAACTGAAACATTCTCAATCCTCAAGCCTACGTTACGAAGTACATCAATCCAACACTCACTGTGAAGGAAAGAGAACTTCAATCGGTTGAAGAGGAAACTTTTGAAGAAAAAGGGTCTACATTCGGGAAGGATTGTAGAAAGGTTCACAGTTGAACAAGTCTTAAGCTTTGGAGGGCTTCGTGATCAAATCCAAAGAGCTTGAGCAAGTGAGTCAGTAGTAACAAAGGCACTGCCTGAAGAAGAAGCGAGTCATACGAGAAGCCTTGGTGAGTGATCAAGGCGTCTCAGGATCGAGTCCCTAAGGATCAAGTCGTTTGTTGTGATCAAGACTTGTATACGGACATTACCACTTTGTAAACCGATCATTACTTAGTGGATTCCTCCGGGAGTTGGAGAAGAGAGGAGTAGAAGAATTACCCCATCTTCGAACCTCTATAAAAACTTCATTGTGTCATTTACTTTTCAAAGACTTTAATTCTAGCATTATTAATCGCTTATATCACGATAAATTTGCTATCCACTTGATAATTTATAAGTACTAAATCAAGCTCTAAAATCTTGCTTAATCAAACTTAAGGGTGTTAAGTCTTCAATGAAAACAAAACCACAGTTGAGTCAAATTATAGCCAACAATGAGTTACTCCATCAATGGCTCAATTGAGTGCATTGAGAGATTAACTCTCTTGAGTGACTAATTCGATTTGTCCATCAAGGACACGGTGTGTAGAATCAACTCGTAGATTTAAAAAGACTAAATCGAAAATTTGGTAAGGTTTATTCAACCCCCCTTCTAAACCTTACACTTACACCCCCTTGGGACCTACAAGTGGTATCGGAGCGGTTGGTTGATTGAAACCTCCGCAGTTCGTTATGAACTAGATCTCCAAACTTTTCAAAGTCCGCTTTAGTACTTAAGTTTTCAAAACTCTTCTTATCATCAAAAGTTATTATCATGGAAGCAAATTTGACACGCATCCCTATGTTCACTATCGAAGAATTTGATGATTGGAAAATACGTATGCGGGCTCATCTATCGCATTACACGATGAGATGTGGATAGTGATAGAATATGGGCCTCTGCAAATATTAAAGGTGAACACGGTTATGCGAAGAGTTGCGGTGAAGGAGAAGAAGATCTTTGCTCCCCGGACGGTCATGGTTGAAAACCAAGAAGCGAGTGGACAAATGATGACATGAAAAAGATACAACCTGGACAATGTAGCCAAGGACATCCTTTACAAAACCTTAGACAAAGCCATGTTCAATAAAGTCAAATCATGCAAAACGGCTAAGGAAATGGGACAAGTCGACATTGATTTGTGAAGGCTCGAGCAAATCAAAGAAAACAAATTGTCAATGGTCAGACAGAAATTTGAAAACTTCAAAATGATCTCGGGAGAAAACCTGGATCAACTGGATGCTCGGTTCACATAAATCACAAATGAGTTATGCACTTGGAAAGGAATATACACGAAGAAATGCGTATGAAGATCCTAAAAAGTCTTCGGTGAATGGGAAATGAAGGTCATGGCACTTTGAGACATTCCATGGACCTATCAAAGACATCCAACCATGAACTATTCTCGGACCTCAAAGCCTACGAGTTTGGTGAGAAGAAAAGACCAGGAAGAGACAATTTGTACCCAAAAACAATTTGCTCTAATTGTTAAAGATGGGAAGAGAGCCGAGGTCAAAGAAGTCATTGACCCGGAAGAAATAGCACGATGGTTAAAAGGTTCAACAAGTTCTTCAATAAGAACTACAAGAGAGGAAAGGGTGAATCTTCCGAAGACACTCGGCTCCTCCAAATCAAGGGAAGACAGGCCAATCAAGAGAAGCAGATCATCAAAAAGTTGAGTATCAAAAGGCCGACAACTCAAGAATGGAAAGAGTCGATCAAAAAGCTGAACATCTATGTTGGGCTCAGACAACAGGTCACTATGCCATTGATTGCTCATATCCTCGTAGTCAACAAGGATGAGGGATGAAGAAGAAAGAAAGGTCTTGAGAGAAAGAAGACAAGAAAAGAAAAAGGCAATGATGGTGCAGAGGCTGGCCGAGACAATGCCCAAGTCAAGAGAGACGGTGATTCGAGAGTAGTGAAGCCGACTACTCAAGTGACTCGAAGAAGAAGCCCGACCGCTTGATGGCCAAAGAACAAGATCAACGACCAAGAAGATGAGGTACAATCTAACTCATCAAACTCGGACACTGATGATAGTGATTGTGACACACACACTTCATCACCCACTGATCTTTATGATTCATTAGGCAAAATGATGAAAGATTTTGAACACATTAAATCCTCACACACACTATTGAATGAGGAAAAAACACCTACTCAAAAGTCAAAACTCAAAGTGACTAAGGAGCCGAGTACTCTAAGTCAAATAGCTAATGAGAATGAAAGTTTAAAGGTGAAAATCTTAAATTAATAGCGAGAAATTCTTTGCTATAGAAAAGAGGGAGAATGACCTCAAGAATGTTATTGCCTCATTCACTAAGGCATCTAAATCGTTGGATGATCTTATTATGAGTCAAAGAGAATGTGGAGACAAGAGGGCTTAGGATTTAATTCCTCGTGCTATGTCAAACCTCAAGAGTAACTTTGGAAAAAGGATCTTCAAGTCATGAAGAGTCCGAAAAATCCAAAACTCTAAATGTTGCACACACATTCACTCCAAAGCACAATAATAAGCAAAGCGGCCTTGGTTATAAAGGAAAAGGAAAAGCGACCGAGTTGAGTGTCTTTGAAAGGACAAATGAGAAAAGATTCGGCCGAGTCCCTCAAAGCAAACTCCAAACAGAAAATACTCGTAAAGAAGAAGCGAGCTACCAAAAACCCAGAAAATTCATAAAAGAAATACATATGATGGGAATGGTAGAAAATATCCAAGCCAAGTGATTGGAATAATGTGAACCATCAAAGATAGACTTATGGAATATAAGCCCAAATGGCAAAGGCCAGAACTCAAAGAAAGGCCATTCCAAATGTATAAGAGCTTTCATCAAAGACACATATGCACCTAGGCACTACACTCAAAAACACCACAATTACCCAAGAAAGGCAATTGCGAAAACACATATGCGGCATACGAGACAAAAGAGACATTTGTATGAACCTAGAATCCCCAAGCAATTTGCAGGATTAATTATGATTATGGCAATCGATAGATGGCAACCTCTTAGAGTCAAATCATTTGGCTATAGATTGGTTGGATCATCTTACAATTCTAACCCCTCGGGACCCGGACAAGTATGGGTACCTAAAACTTAATTTCCTTGATTGCGGGGTTCAAGGAACATCCGAGTGCCAAGGAACCTGGTACATGGATAGTGGTACATTCCGGACATATGACAGAAATAAGAGAAATCTGTCAAAATTCAAGGAAGTTAAAGGAGCAAAAGTCATATTTGGAGGAAATGAAGCTCTGGCGAAATAAGAGGTATTGGATCCATCAAGAGGAATGGATTAGAGATCACAGATGTTGCATATGTTGAAGGACTAAACTTCAATTTACTAAGCATCACCAACTCGTGACAAGGGCTACAATGTTGGATTCAACATGGGCATATGCCAAATCAAAGATATTGAATCAAATGAAGTTGTCTTTGCAAGGATGTAGAGAAGAATATGTATGTCGTGGATTGGTCAAGCGCAACACCGATGCACACTGCCTGTCTACTAGAAAAGAGTACAATTTGAATCAAGTTGGTTGTGGCACTGGTGAGTCACCCGAATTTCAAAACGATCAACAAACTTGCAAGAAGTCATCTTGTGGAAGGACTTCCGGACTCGATTATCAAGAAGGAGAGTATATGTGACGCATGTCGAAGGGAAAACAAATCAAGTCGTCATTCAAAGAAAAGACATGCCCATCCTCAACAAGAATATTGCATCGCTTCATATGGATCTATTCGCCCGGTGGAACCCGCCAAAGATAAGTGGAAAGAAATATACCTTGGTGGTAGTAGATGACTACTCAAGATATACATGGACAATATTCATGTGTAAGAAGAAAGAAACTCTACAAAAACTACCCACGGTGATGAAGAGGATTCAAAACGAGAAGAGTCAAACCATTATCAAAATAAGATCGACAGGAAGGAACCGAGTTTGTCAATGGAATAATAACTCGTATTGTATTGAGAATGGTATTGGTCATGAACTATCGTGACAAGGACTCCACGTGAGAATGGAGTTGCGAGAAAGAAGAAATAGAACCCTCAAAAAAAGCAGCAAGGACCATGTTAGTCAAGCGAGTTACCAAAAAGATTTTGGTCAAGCAATCAACACGACTTGATACACTCAAAAAGCGGATGTATGATAAATAGCGGTGACAAAGACCCCTATGAGATCGGATGGAAGAAAACCAAATATTGCATATTTGAATATTTGGATGCAAATGCTTAAATCCACAACAATGGCAAAGACAATCTAAAGGCTTTTGATGCTAAAAGCTGATGAAGGTATCTTCTTAGGATACTCGGTGAAAGCAAAGCCTCGAGAATACTCAACAAAAGGACTATGGTTGCGAAGAATCCATTCATGTAGTATTTGATGAGCCAAATATAAATGGAGAAGACATTGGAGAGTCGGTGATAAGCTAAATCATCCAACCATACGAGAAGAGTCCCTATCTTTCAAGTCAAGTGGAATTATCAATTCGGAAGAAGATGAGATAGCTGAATCTCAAAAACAATTTGGAAAATTTGCGCAGATAAGTGATTACGAGAGAGCCGACCCACAAGAACACAGTTGCAAGTCGATGAATCCACTAACTTACTCCAACGATGTAAGATGGCCGAGAGACCATCCACGAACTTGTAATTGGAGATATAAGAGAAGGTGTCAAAACAAGATCCAGAACTCAACAAGAAGCCATGTTCACATGCTTCATCTCATAAATAGAGCCCAAAGATGTGTCACAAGCATTGGATGACACACATTGGATTCAAAGCTATGCAAGAAGAGTGAATCGGTTTGAGAGAAATAAAGTATGGGAATTAGTTCAAAGACCCATACATCAAAATGTTATTGGAACAAATGGGTGTTGAGAAATAAGATGAACGAAAGGTTACGTGGTAAGAAACAAAGCAAGACTAGTAGCCAAAGGATATTGCCAAGAAGAAGGGATAGATTTTGATGAAACATTTGCCCCTGTAGCAAGATTGGAAGCTATAAGGATGTTTCTTGCCTATGCGACTCACAAGAATTTCATTGTATATCGATGGATGTAAAAAGTGCATTCCTAAATGGTTTATTGGAAGAAGAAGTGTATGTTGAACAACCTCCAGGATTTGAGCAAAGGATTCTTGGAGATAAGGTATACAAACTCAAGAAAGCCCTGTATGGATTGAAACAGGCACCCGAGCATGGTATGATACCTTGTCACAATTCTTAAGCGAAAATGGATTCACAAAAGGAAAAGTAGATAGAACACTCTTGAGAATTCAAGACAAGAAGAGTATTCTACTTGTTCAAATATATGTTGATGACATCATCTTTGGATCCACAAACAAAAAGAGTGTGTGAAAAGTTTTCAAACCTCATGCAAAGTAAATTTGAAATGAGCATGATGGGAGAGCCGACATTCTTCCTTGGACTCCAAGTGAAACAGTGAAGGATGGAACCTTCATAAGTCAAACAAAATACACAGGAGGATTTAATGAAGAAGTTTGGTATGGAGGAGAAGTCTTACGTAAAAATACCAATGAACACATCGTCAAAATGGACATGGATGCGGATGGTAAGCTTTGTAGATCAAACAAGATACTGAGCACTTATTGGATCATTGCTCTATCTCACGGCAGCGGGCGGACATCACCTTTCTTTGTAGGTGTATGTGCAAGATTTCAATCTGCTCCAAAAGAGAGCCATATGACAATGACAAGAGAATATTGAGATACTTGAAAGGAAGCAAGAAGTAGCCTATGGTATCAAAGGAAGGAGGATTCAAGCTGATTGGCTATTGATTCGACTATCTTTGGATGCACGAGTGGGACAGGAAGAGCACTTCGAGGCACATGTCAAATGCTAGGAAACAGTGATTTCTGGTTTAGCAAGAAGCAAAACTCAATAGCCACCTCTACTGGTGAGGCGAGAATACATAGCTGCATGGGCAACATTGTTGTGCCCAAGTCCTATGGATGAGACAAAGTGAGAGACTATGAAGTTGAAGAAAAGAAATTCCAATCATGTGTGATAACACAAGTGCAATTGCAATCACTCAAAATCTGTGTTGCACTCAAGAACAAAACATATTGATGTCAGATATCACTTCATAAGAGATCATGTTGAAAAGAAGGACATCATCCTGGAATATATCTCAAGCGATAAACAACTAGTGACATCTTCACAAAACCACTATGTGAGTCAAGATTTGAAGAACTCAAGCATGAGTTGGGGCTAATTGGTGGTGACACTCGGACAAATCAAAGAAGAGAAATGGAGCAGAAAAGGGGTGAAAAAGAGTCGAAAAGTAAATCGACTTAGTAAATCACCAGATCGGAAAAGACAATGACTACACCGAGTCGGTGATAGGGGTGAGTCACTAAGAGAATCTGTGAGAAGTAGAGTTAAATCGGCTAAGGGATAAGATTTGAATAACTTATGAGCAAAGTGACAAAAACGCGATCGTTTTGACTAAGCGGGAATGTTTTAAGGAATACGTCAAACATAATGATGATGTGTAGGACATAAAGCCGCACACCAAGCTTATGATTGGATATAAATCTTTGCCGCATTAAATACGAGACATGAAATGCTCAATAGGCGTCACGAAATCCAAGCCGTTGATTTCGATCACATTTCAAAACCACCCGCACGTCCTTTCATAAACCATATTTAAACCATTTTCGTCCGTTTCTCTCTCACACTTCTAAACTGTTCATCTCTCTCTCTCAAAAGCAAAGACAAAATACTCTCGAAACCCTATCAACCTTCAAATCAATTTCTGAGTTTTTCCTTGATATAATCCTGAGAAATGGCACCAACTTACGACTTTACCAAGTTAGGAAAGCAAATCCACATCGGTTCTATGGTGGATTTTGACGGAATGATGAAACAGGGGTCCGACGACACCCTGGTGAAGAAAATCGCTGAGAAGTTGGAAACGACCGGACTAAAACCGTTTCTAACGTTAGAATATCCGATGACCTATGTGGAGGAGGTCGCACAATTCTACGTGAATGCCGAGATTCACGATGAAGGAATCAAGTCATCTCATTCACGGAAAGCGGTGACTATCTCTCGCCAGGATTTGGTGAACACGCTCACTACCAGCAGAAGGAGCATCGAGAGATTAACGGTTGATGTCAACCTGGCCGATGCTTGGAAAGAAATAGCCAAGCCCAACTTTCTTTGATAAAATAGTGTATACTGAGAAACAAGAGATCTATTTGAAGGAGGATTATCACAAGTTGTTGGACATAGTTGCCAAATGTATCGACATCAAATTTGGCACTTTGACCAATGTCAAAGGCAAAGCGATTGTAATGGCCTGCAATCATCGAAGAAAAGAAGATAAACCTGGGCTGAATTTGTCTCTGCCAGACTCGCAGAACGTGGGGAACAAGTCCTTCAAAGAAGATGGCTCATTTGGAGGATCCCTAGGATATGGCCTAGTGATTGGCCGGCTATTGGAGGTGAAAGGAGTCCCTCTTAGACATGGGAAGGCTTTCCATGTTAACAAGAGGATGTTGAGCAAACCTCTCTGGCGCTCGAAGCGAGCTTACGCCAAGAGAGCGACACCAGTGAGGGGAATCGGTGACCCCGAAGATACTGATTGTTTCCTCTCCGGCCAAGAAGAAAGATGCCCGCAATCGCTAAAGAAGATGCTGCTGCTGCCGCAAAGAAAAAACCAAACATGCTCCTGCCCCTGCAGTGAGTCACCCGCCCAAAGGCCATGTCTCCCCCCTGCGGCCGATCGAGAAGGACTCACAAATACCTTCTCCGATCGTCAAAAAAGAGGAGAAGCGAGAAGCCAAGACGGCCAGCTCCTCGAAACAAACACCAGACTGCCCCCGCCCGCACAAGACTCGAAGACACCGTCTCTACGAACCAGAAATCCCTCGGTACAAACTAGGAGAGACGAAGACGACTTATCAAGAGCTCGATTTGGAGAAACCGGTGAGTCACCCACTCGACTAGAGCAGACATCGGAGAGGCTCGCTGGAGAAGTAAAGTCTCCGGATGTGATTGATGAAACAGCCAAGTCTGCTAAATGCGATCGAGAGGCAACTCAAGACACAGTATGTAGTTCACACACCGAAAAACACAAGAAGCGCTGCAGCAGATAGTGATGTAATGATCCTATCTCCACCTTACCCAGACATCCAAAATCGTGCTGCGTAAGTGGAGGAAATGGAAGTTGAGCAAGTCGAGGAACAGTTCCAACGCCCGAGTTTATAAAAGAAGAAGTGGAACTGCTAAATTTCCTTGGATTAACTCTTGTGCTCCCGACTCGGATGAAGACAAGCGCACGGACATCCTGCAGATCTACAAGGACAAAGAGAGAAAAGCAAGCGAGGAAGGCGAGGCACGTGAAGGCAAGCATCCGCCCTATCTCTCGGCACCCAGAACACACACATCCTCTCCTTGATGTCTTCTTCTCGCGGTGATGAGGAGCAGGAGAATCTTTGCCGCCACGAGAGAAGAGTTGCAAATGCAAAGAAGCATTGCACGAGTCCGAATCCTTCACGAGCAAAGATTGATGGAGGGACCAGGAGAGTCCTCCAAAACACGGTGAAATTGATCCAATGGGAGTGGTTGACAAATAGCCATCGTTGTTGTTCTTGCCACCACTTCCCACTCACTCGGAAGAAGGCGATAAGGGACTGGCGATGAAACGGGACAATGGGGACCCCGGTCGAGCCAACCCGATTGAAGGTGTTTACCACCGCCCCAAATCTGAACATTCAAAAGACACGGCCGGGAGTTTGGAGATGAGTGACCCCATTCCAAGTCACTCGGTGGTGCGCCGGTGAGGGGAAACTCCCCTCTGCAGCAAGGTCGGAGGATCTGCAGATGACTCCACAAAGAATCAAGGAGGCGAAGGAGAGAAATTACAAACGCAAGAAGAAGAATGAAGTTGCCATCAAACGCCTTTCGGCGATTGAGACTGTCTTAGCCGAGGTGCCAATTGCTCGAAGGCTAATGACGCCCGCTACGATGCAAATCGAGGCCGAGGAAGGAACGTACAGGAGTTAACACTGCAGGCGATGAAAGTGCAATCCATGGGGTTGAGACTCGATGGATGCCACAATAGAAGACCCTAAGACAGTGACACTTTGTCGAAAGGGAGGACAAGGCCTCGGCTGCGAGAGACTGCCTGGAGGTATGAAGGCCCACGGGAGGTTGAGACTTCCGGGGTAAAGAAGCGATATAGAGAACATCCCTCCCGCTATCATCGACCCATCTCGAGAGAAGGAGATAAGCGCACTTCATGATTCCCAGGACAATCGATGTCACTTTTCCCGGGATCGGAAGGCGAAGAAGAAGGTTGAGTCATCCCCCCCATGACAAATCCAAAAGACTCGATTGCGGATGTTCCAAGCACGAGCAAGTCGATCCCAAGACTACTCGTCAAACTTTTAACTTTGATGATGAGCCACCAATGGAAATCTCATCATCGTCCGATGACGCTCTCCGATAAGGCCGAGGACCGTCTCTTTGAAATGGAAAAATCACCGAGACCAACGCTGCGTTAAGACAAGTGAGGCTCAAGCGGGTCTACTTCACAACAAAACCCAGTGAACCGAGAGACCACCTGCGCAGCCCCTCAAGCTGCAGCGTCGATTCCTCCAAGAACTTCACGCGTACCACTCATCATCGAACAAATCCCGGTGGGCGGTGATGAATCTTTCATAGAATCCTTTCCTTTTTCTCTGGAGGTACCCGACCTCCATGAAGAGTCGAGAGAATGAGCGACGCTATCACAAACCAGCTCCCGTTTTCTCTTCGTGCACCATTGTCCCACCGCTTATGACTTTGATGTTGTATGGCCATCACCGCAATGTTGAAGAATCAAATTTGAAGTTCGAGAAGTGTTCAAAGCATCGCTTTGTTTCTTTGAGGTTGAAAGGATGGAGAGGCATCGAGCCTCTTTGGACATGCGACGGACAACAGAGATGCCAACCTTACGGCCGACTTGAGAGGCATCACAAATCGAGAATAAGGGAATGGTGGCAACAAAGAAGAAACAATGCGTGTGGAACAAGTCGATTCTTCAGGACATTGTTCAACAAGCTTCTTTGGTATGGAGAGTGAAAATGCCGATGCAAAACGAAGTGAGAGAACACATTGAGCATATGCATGAAGCTCACTGCCGAGATCAAGGCTGCTGCGTGAGCAAAATACAAATGATCTACGAGCGTTTGGAAGAACACATGACAAGAAAATTGGCCTTCTCATGGCTGAGATGAAGCGATTTTGAGAATCCAACGCTACTCGACCAATTCGTCTGCGCATACAACGCGCAGACTCAAAAAGAACTCAACCATCGAAGACTTCGACTTCATGCTTGCCAAGATGTTCCCGGGTTCCTCTATCCTTTGATGATGCCAAAAAGGGGAAGAGGAATACCTTAAAGCGCTAAAATCTGAAGCCGAGAAGAAAGGAGCGGTGAGAAGGAAAATCGGTGAGGAAGTCTTGAAAGGAAGAAAGGAAAGCTTGTTGAGGGGAAGGGTCGACAGATGTGACATTGATGATTGCACAAACCCCAACAAGGTCACATCACGGTGACATTATAAGCGACAAACTCCCCGTGACTCTGCCACTCCACCACTCTGCTTTGTATCTATGGTGAAAAGAGAAAAACAATTGAAGCGAGGGGATGAAGGAAGTGGAAGGAAGAATGGATGCCAGGGTTATGAACATCTTGAAAGAACATGGAGGCATTCCAAAGAGACGAGAGACACCTATGCCATCTCGGATGTCGGGACGAGCCACGATCAGTTGATGAATTTAAAACGCTCGAATCGACGGGGATACTTTGCAAATATGTCTATGGCTCAAGCTTGGGACTTGTAATCTTGGGAAAAGGGTCTCACGCTATGTGAAGAAGGTGACGACAGCGGTGACTCACCGCGATCCTCTGCTGGTCACTCCGCCGGTCACTCAGTGGAAAGAAGAAGACCCAAAGACAAAGATACGCCCCAGGTAGAGGAAGAAGCAAGAGTGGAGGAAGAAGCTTGAGGACCTAGGCCTCCGCCCAAAACATTGAATACGTGGATCCGGGGAAAGAAAGGAGGGATCTACTGGGCGGGCTTGACCAAGTAGCGAATTTGCGAGTGGCTAAAACTAACGCCGAGTATGCAAAAAGAATAGAAGAAGAAAACAAGAGACAAACTCGGCTATGGGAGGAGAGACGAGGGAAAGAATAAGAAGAGATGAAGCTGCCGAGGAAGGCATATGAGAAGAAAAAGAAGGCAAGCGACAACGAGAAGAAGAGAAGAAGAGAAGAAGATGCTGATCAAGATGAGAGAAGGAGACAGCGAAGGAGATTAAGTGTTGTTGTCCACCCCTTCGTGTATTTTTTTGTAAATACATACAATGTAAGTCTTCTGTAATAAAACTATAAATTCTTTATTTTGTTGAAGACAAATATGTGCTCACGATACACCTTGTAAGCTTGATTGTGTAAAAGAACGAGAATGATATGATCAATAAACGGATCTATTCTGCGCATACATTCTATGTCAATACACTATCGTATGTATCTTTTTGTTTGCATTTTTGAATGGTTTAAGTTTTGGCATCATCAAAAAGGGGGAAATTGTTAGGAATTTTATTGTTTAGATTTTGATGAATGCCATGTAAAACTTAGAGTAGAAAGTTGGCACCCCAATTCTTGTTGTAAAATGCATTGCAATGAATAGAGTGGCAAGCCGAGTTAAGTCGCCTACGCCCTAACATGCAAGAAGACAATCGAAGACTTGAAGGAAGACTCCATTGCGAGACAGTGAGTATGGCAAAGAAGAGTAGACGGGGAACTCCCTTTGGAGAAGCGGTGAGATGCGGTGAGTGGAGCATCGATCAAGTCAACTCAAGAAAAGCCAAGTCTCAAGTTGAAGTGGAAGAGTCATCGATGATTGGAAGGCGACTCTAAGTCACCCGGGAAAGCAAGAAAATGCGGTCAAGTCGAGATAATCGTAAAAGAACCGTTGATTGTAAATCAAGAGATTTACTTAAACAAGTAATATCTCCATACCACCTTTCTCGGAGTGCTCGGTCCCGAGAAGCGTGCAAAAGGAATGAACCAATGGGAAGCACCACACCGTGTCGAACTCTAAAAAGGTGAAATAACAATTCATACGAGGAAATGGCAATTCCGAGAAGCGCAACAAGACAAGCCAACGATCGCAAGTGACTTTCAAAAATAAGCCTATCTCTTCAACGGGCAAATTTTTGAAAGTTCACTATAAAAGGCCGAGGAGTTTGTTTGAGAAGAAGCATGACACACACGTGAGATATACAAGCATATTAGAAAATCAGGAAACATTCTCAATCCTCAAGCCTACATTACGAAGTACATCAATCCAACACTCACTGTGAAGGAAAGAGAACTTCAATCAGTTGAAGAGGAAACTTTTGAAGAAAAGGGGTCTACATTCGAAAAGGATTGTAGAAAGGTTCACGGTTGAACCAAGTCTTAAGCTTTTGGAGGGCTTCGTGATCAAATCCAAAGAGCTTGAGCAAGTGAGTTTGTAGTAACAAAGCACCGCCTTTGGCCCTGTGAAGAAGTCGAGTCGTCTAGAAGCATTTGAGTGATCAAGGTGTCTCATCGAGTCCCTAAGGATCAAGTCATTTGTTGTGATCAAGACTTGTATACGGGACTTACCACTTTGTAAACCGATCATTACTTAGTGGATTCCTCCGGGAGTTGGAGAAGAGAGGAGTAGAAGAATTACACCATCTTCGAACCTCTATAAAAACTTCATTGTGTCATTTACTTTTCAGCACTTTAATTCTAGCATTATTAACTGCTTATATCTGCTGATAAATTTGCTATCTACTTGATAATTTATAAGTACTAAATCAAGCTCTAAAATCTTGCTTAATCAAACTTAAGGGTGTTAAGTCTTCCGCTGAAAACAAAACCATAATTGAGTCAAATTATAGCCAACGGTGAGTTACTCCATAAACAAATTTCAATTGAGTCGTTGAGAGATTAACTCTACCGAGTGACTAATTCGATTGTCCATCAAGGACACTGTTGTGTAGAATCAACTCTGTAGATTTAAAAAGACTAAATCGAAAATTTGGTAAGGTTTATTCAACCCCCCCTTCTAAACCTTACACTTACACCCCTTGGGACCTACAATGGACGATGTCCAACTACATATCTCAAAAGATGTGAAATTAGATCAACGAGTATATAATTCTCCAACCATTGATCAAGTTGCGGCAATATGGGTTGAAGGAAATAATGAACACCTTCCATTTGAACGAAACATTATGGTTCATGCACATTCAGGAGATAGACATAGAATCAAGCATTATTATGGATGTTATGACCCTTTGCAATATCCACTTGTTTTTCCTAAGGGAGAAACAGGATGGCATCAAAATATTAACAAGCTTCATATAAACAAACCATATACAAATGAACAAGGTACGTCGCTACTTATTTGTGATAGTAATTAGATATTATTCAAAATAACAATAAAGTACATTATATATATGTTTACGTATAGTGAATAAATAGTGCGAACATTGCTCCATTTATTAAGAAATTTCATTAAATAATGTTTCAGGTAGTAGTCGAGTTATTGATCACATCTCTTCGATATTAAGAATTTCTTCTCCGAACGATATTCTCTCTCATGAATCTGAAGGTATGTAAATTTTAAAAGTCATAATCTACGTGTTTATGCATGTAATTGTCAAAAGTTTGAATATATAAAATTTATTTGTCATTCGTATTCAAACAATTTATTGAAAAGAGATCACACTTAAGAAGGTTATATATATAATTTTGTAAACACAACAATACTTTTTAATTTGAATTAATTTATTATAGTTTCAAGTAATTCTAAATATTATTTTATTTTACTTATTTGTAGTTGCCAATAAAGAAAGTAATAAAAGGTATCATGCAGAGAATATAGTTGCTATAAACTACAAATTAGAAATAGAAGAGAGTCAACACTTCTCCTTGCTGGAAGACTATTGCAACAATATATTGTCGACACGTACATAAAACTAGAAACAACGAGATTGGACTACTACCGCCAAAATCAATCAAACATGAGAGTTGAACTATATTAGGGAATTATGGATAATGTCATGAAATGAAAAACTAGAGGAAGTGAAGTTGGCAGGAGAATTATTTTTCCAGCATCATTTATTGGGGGCCAAGAGATATGTATCATAGATATCTTGATGCATTATCATTGGTGCAAAGATTTGGAAAACGGACTTTTTTATTACAATTACTTGCAATCCGAAATGGAAAAAGATACAAGATAAACTGTATGAGGGGCAACAAGCTCAAGATCGACCAGATTTAACCTCAAGAGTATTTCGATCAAAACTACAGGATTTGAAAGATCAGTTGTTTAAGAAGAATATATTTGGAGATGTAGTTGTACATGTTCACGTAATTGAATTCCAGAAAAGAGGACTGTCTCATGCTCATATATTGATAATTTTGAAGTTTGGATATAAAATTACCACTCACGATTATTTTGATAAGTTTGTTTATGCTGAACTTTCTGATCAACAAAAGTATCCTGGACTTTTTGACTTAGTTATAAGACATATGATTCATGGACCATGTGGAAATAAGAACAAAAATAATTCTTGAATGGTCGACGAAAAATGCAAATATCATTATCCACGTCCAGTTTGTGAAAGTACAATACGAGGTAAAGATGGATATCATGTCTACAAAAGAAGGAAAAATGGCTTGAACGTTCAAGTTCGTAATGCACAACTAGATAATCAGTAGGTGGTACCTTACAATCCATATCTTTTATCACGATATAATTGCCATATCAATGTCGAGATATGTTCAGGCGTGACAACGGTGAAATATCTGTACCAATATATCTACAAGGGACATGACCGAGTGGCAATTCATATCGCCCACGACAATAGTGAAAACGTGATTGACAAAATTAAAGAATTTCAAGATGCTCGGTGGGTATCCGCTCAAGAAGCGGCATGGAGAATTTTTGAATTCAGCTTAGATGATATAAGCCCAGCAGTTATTAACTTACCGCTACACCTTCCAAATCAATGGGAAAATCAAAATTTAGAGAATGTTTTGACTTGGGACCATGTCTCCAAACAATGCTTATAGAGTACTTTTTTATGTGCTCTACAAGTGAAGAGGCCATAAAATATCTTTATCGCGAATTTTCGGAGCATTGTGTATGGGATAAACAAGGTAAATGTTGTAAAGAAAGAAAGAAGAGAGATGTAATTGGCCGTATAAATGCTATGAAACCAAATAAAGGTGAAAGATATTATGAGAAGCTACTCTTGAATCATGTTTGAGGGCCAAAATCCTTCGGAGATTTGCTGATAGTAAATAATATACGTTACTCAAGTTTTAAAGAAGCGGCACAAAAAAGGGGATTGCTAGAATATGATCTTAGTACCATCGAATGCCTCAATGAAGCTGTCACTTTTCACAAGAGCATCAAATATATCAGTTGAACTACAGGTTCCAAAACTTTAAAAAGTTTGAACTTTTTCTTGGAAAGTATGGGCTATATTAGCTTATACGATCTTCCGAGTATTCCTATTGTTACTGGTAATATAGACAATGATCTTCATAGAGAGATACAGGATGAACTGTGAATAAAAAATACCTCCTGAAGATTACGATGCAGAGGGAATGTTAAATCATGAACAACAAAATGCGTTTTCAATGGTCTTAGATTGTGTAAAACAAGGCAAGGGTGGCATATGTTTTATTGATGGACCAGGTGGAACAGGAAAGACATTCTTATACCGTGCAATGTTAGTTCATCTAAGATCCAAAAATCTAATAGAAATTGCAACTACAACATCTGGAGTTGTTGCCGCGATAATGCCAGGGGAAGAACATCACATTCACGTTTTAAAATACTAATAGATGTGAATGAATCAAGTCGATGCACTATGTTGAAACAAAGTGTTGCTGCTGAGCTATTGCGTAGAGCACAATTGATAATATGGGATGAAGTGCCAATGTCAAAACGATGGGCTATCGAGAATGTTGATAAATTATTGAAAGATATAATGGGAAACGATGAAGATTTTGATGGAAAAGTAGTGGTTTTCGGTGGAGACATCGGACAAGTATTACCAGTTGTTCCTAGAGCAATAATCCAACAAACTATTTTGGCAAGCTTGGTCAAATCGCCTCTATGGCCTAAAATGAAGAAAACTACTTTGCCAAAGAACATGAGGTCGAAGAATGATCCAAACTTGTAAATTCTTACTTACGGTTGGAAATAGTGAGAACCAACCGATAAAGAAAGTAATATCGAGAATCCCGAAGAGCCGATTATTGAGTATGACTATGAAGATGCCTCAATACAACGACTTATAATGGCTATTTTCCCAAATTTGAATAAAAATGCCCAATCAGCTCATTATATGACAAGTCGAGCAATACTAGCAGCTAAAAACGAGCATGTTGATAGATTGAATGATAAGCAAATCTATATATTTCCCGGAGAAGTAAGAACATTTAAGCTGTTTCGATGAAGCCATTGATGACTCTAACAACTATTACGAAGAGGACTTCTTGAACTCTTTAACTACAAATGGTTTGCCTCCTCATAAGTTAGTGCGAAAAGAAATTGCCCAAGAATTATTTTGAGAAATTTGGACCCATCAAATGAATTGTGTGATGGTACAAGAATGGTATGTAGGGATTTCAAGAATAATATGATTGATGCGAGAGATAGTGTTTGGGCAATATAGTGGAAAACATGTTTTTATACCTAGAATTCCACTTTCACTGGCTCAAAATGAAGGTTATCTGTTTCAATTTAGATGCAAGCAATTCCCAATTAGACTTGCTTTGCCATGACAATCAATAAAACTCAAGGACAAACAATTCCAGATGTTGGTGTCTACTTGCCTCAATCGGTGTTTTCTCACGGTCAATTATATGTTGCTCTCTCCAGAGGAACTTCAATGTCTACAACTAAAGTCCTGATCGAATCAAATAACACAAATGCAAGAGAAAATATGAAGACTAAAAATGTTGTTTACAAACAACTTTTAAGTTCAGGTATAACTAATTTTTTATTAAGTATTATATTATATCAGATAAATTGTAACTAACATTTTTGTTTTTCAGGAAAATAGAATATTGAAGATGGATTAGCTGCAACACAAGGTTATCATACCTACCAATAAGGGTAGCGTGAGTTGCTTTTCTTTCTCCAATCAAGTAATTAGATTAAAAAAAAAGATTGCTTATTATGTTCATACTCAACTAGAATAGTTTATTAATCTTATATATGCAAAACATATTAGATGATGAGTTATTACTTAAATATGTACATATAATTATAATTCTTATAAGCATGTTTTTTTTATTAGTGATTTGCATGCTTAGCATACAAAATCTTTTAATGTTATTTAATATTGTGCAGGCTGGTAAACTCCTTCGGTTTCTAAAAACCAAGTACATCCTGGAGATTGATTGAAAAAAAGTTGAACCAGAAATATTTAACTTTGTAATGTCTCAGATCCTGTCTATATTTTGTTATTATTTAATTTCTTCATGTGGATTTTACGCTTGAACCTCAAATGAAGCCTTGTTGTATTAATTGATTATTTTGTTGAATGATAAGTAGCCAACTATGGGTCGATCAAGGCCTAGCATGATTATAATCTATGCCAAAGTTGATCTTGTTGCCCCTAAAATTTCAATAGTTGCTTAGGTTTGTGGTGATACTTCTATTCAACATTATTTGCCAAATTTGCTAGCATAGGTTCAAACTATTTCTAATGAATTAGGTGAGAATCAATATAAAATGAGATATATTAAAAAAAATGCTATGGCTATTGGTAAGGGAAATATTGATATATGTCATCACAGCTTCTCTAAATACTATAATCTCCAACTTCGATTACAATGAAATATTAAAGCCTTTTTGCTATTAGAAAAAAGAAAAAAGAAAAAAATACTACGCTTATAATATATACACAAATTGATTGTAGTTTAGATTTTATACAAGCGAATTGCAACACATTGATTGAAACTTATAATGTGTTAATTGAAAATTCATTTGTCTTTTACATGTTGCATTTTAAAATTGAGATTTTAAAGGACTATCCGGAATACCTAAAATATCTTTCCATCTAAAAGAAATCTCCCACCAGAGAAAAGGCAAAAAGAAAAAAAAACTTGAAGGCAGAATCCACCAAAAGGCACAAGAAGAATCTGGTTGAATTGAAGGGAATTTAATTGTACGAGAAATCCACTAAAAGACACAAAAAGAATCTGGTTGGATTAAAGAGAATTGAGCCGTTGCTCTTAAACATTATTTCGGACTATGTTCAATGCAGTTTTTAATATTAGACTGTCTCACACGTGAATAAAATTGGTGCCACAGCTGGAACATCTTGTGGTCGAGCGCAGTTGGTATACATTTTGTACTTTGGCGAGGAGGGGCGATTTTAGTGTTGTAGTGGCAGATAAAAGTGTGATACGTTGAAAGTAATGGGGTTCTTCAATTGTGCCAGTTAAGTCCATTAAAATAGTTAATTAATCAATATTACGAATAATAGTTTTGTTAATCAAAACATAAAATAAAAAAACATTATATTTAAATTTAATGTTTATAATTTCATTAATGAATAATATATTTCAAATGTCAAGTCTACATGTTGTTAATCACCATACATCTTTTTGTTCTTAATTGGTTAAATCTGCATGTGATGGATTTGCCGACATCACAACAAATCTACTTAATATTCCACTTTGAGACTCAAGAATTCTTCTACTTGTCTTCGTTTTTTACGCTATTCATGTCCACATGAATATTCCCAAGTAGAAGACATTTGCAATTTTCTATTAAATAAAATAAAATAATGTAATATATTAAATACAAGTCCTCAAGTGCATATAGGTCGACTCGAACGATGAAAGTAATACAATATTTGAAGTTAAACAACATTACAATAATTTAGAGAACATTTGAATTAAAAAAAATAGAGAACATTTTGAGTTAAAAGGCTGAAAAAAGTGAATATTTAGCCTGTTTTTCGAGTTAAAACACTGCAAAAGCCAAAAGACTGAAATTTGGGTGAGAACAAAAAACAAAACAAGTTCTGCTGGATGGGTCGAACCCATGACCAAAATAAACAATCGGAGTACGCCAACCACAATGGTGTTCAACTTATCTAGAGGTAATGTAGTAATATATTTACGTACATATCCAATAATATATTAAACCATTAAAGATAAAGAAAAAAATATGGGGGTCGGGGGCCCTTGCCCCACTATGGGGGTCGGGGGCCCTTGCCATAGTGGGGCACTATGTGGCAGCGCCGCCTTGACCACCCTAGGAATTTAGTCCGATTTTTGCCGAAAATTTTTAATTCCGATGGAAATTGCTTAGTTGGAGCATAATGTTGATGACATGAGCAACAAATTGGAGATCTTTTAATAATGTAAGGGAAATTGTCACGTGTTCACTGATTGTATATTTAAGTTTCAGGAAAAAAAGAAAAGAAAATTAAATAAAATGTTAAATAACCGGAACCTAAAAATTGAATTTCTATGACGAGGTCTCCAATAATTGGCTAGATCTCTTCCAATATTTACTTGTCATTTTTGTTTACATTCTTTTTTTTTTTTTGTCAAACTTATATATACAGTCAACGAACAAAATTTTATCTCCAAGTTCAAAAATGACCCAATTAGTTGTCCACAGCATTCCAATCAAAATAAGTAATTTTAGTGAAATTAGAATATTTTTGGCGAAAATCGAACCAATGATCCCAAATTTTTAAAGATACTGAACTAAAATTAAATTTTAAAAACTTAATGGACCAAAAGTCCAAATGGGCCAAGTTACCCGACCAATTTAACAATTTCCCCTAATTCTTATCCGTATTATAGACTATATGATATTTGTAAAATCACCATTTTGGCACTTTAAATATGTCTTGGAGGTAACAAAAACCCTATCCTTTCATACACATGAATATTCAATATTGACAATGCTTAATGCTCCACTGAATATCTTAAACAATTTTGACAGCTTTTTTATTTGGCACCAACAATTTTGATGGCTGAGAAGCTCAAATCCTTGACAAGAATAAATCTCGGATTTTTTACACAAAAGTCAACTCAAGAGTCAAGATAGATTAACCCTTCATAGATGCAACAAATTTCTTCGATACCCATCTTCAACTAATCGGATTGGTCGAAATTAAATGCGGAACCTTCATCATCCCCACCAAATAGGTAAACAAAATAAAACGTCTTCAATAGGTAGAGAGAAAAAGTAGGCTTCAAATTTCCAATCATCACAAAATTCCAATCTCTGCCTCATCGCCACAAACCACGCCCTCTACACTGGCGCATCTATTTTAATATCCCAACACACAGTCAACTAACTACCAAAATGCAAACCATGTTCCTCAACATGAAAACCTTAAATAAAAGCTTTAGCCAAGACATCGACCGTCATCGAGAAGATCGTACACAATACCGCACAAAAAGTAACCAGTCTCCTGAGACGGATCTTGGGACTATGAACTCAATAATTAGATGCTCAAGACCCAGGCGTCTGTTTTAATAATACAAAGATGAGTATAATATTTTTTCTCCATCTAGAGTATAATCTTATTTTTGTTCATCTAAAATTAATTTCAAAACTCAATATTATTCTATTTATTAACTTAAAAGTTTGGTACTTTGGTTGCTGTAATTTTTTAGCAAATTTTGTTGACAATTTTCTTTTTTAATAAAGGATAAAGGATGGTGTCTTTATTTTTTTTTATTAAATATCCAAATAAAAAAAATATTAATGTTCATTCTGATATACATCTGACTCATAAGGCCTTATATGTTTTCCTATGAGTAATACATCGGAACCTCTAAATATATATTTTATGTACACTGCTGAAATATGCTAATAACATACCCATTTCCAGTCAAATTAATTTTTAAAGAGACACCTCCTTTTAGAAAGGATGTGTCTATTACATTAGGAACGATGTGTTTATTACAAGAGAAATTTGTTTATTTAAGGAAACAAAAACCTCAAAAGATTGTACATGTTTTGCAAAAACTGAAGAACAGGACAACAACACAAAATAAAGGTGTGATCAATTTAACATAAATTTTGCCTTCCACACTCATGAAATTCATATTCTGTGTTTTTAGTATTATGTTCTGACCAACTTAAATTTTTCTCATTATAGATTTATCTGCACTCACGCAATTCAAATTCTCGAGTTTCAAGTAAAAGTACAACAAGGTAAAATATGTCCTTAACTTCATATTTTAATGCCTTTGTCTTTTTTCCTTTCCTTCAATTTGTTATTAATTGTAGTTTCTGTTATGTGGTAGTACATAGCCATAACTCTTATCCGAATACATTGCGGCAAAAAAATATGATAATCCAATAGAAATAGATGTGTAACTAATATGAAATATATTTCGAATTAATCCCACGCCTTTTAAATGGGAATTGCAAAGTAACTAAGATTAAAAAATAGTTGTTTTAGATTCTGCATGATAATTAATTAAGTTTTTGTATTTCTATTGTCTTCTCAAATTCGTAGTTTTGAAATTATTAGTTCTATTTGAGATCGAGAGAGAATTACAAAAACAATTAGTACTATGACCCTTTGGTTCACAATAGTAACTGCTATTTACGTTTCTTTTCTGCACATGGTAACTTTTGTTATTTGAATTGTGAAGTCACTATAAGTTAAAAATCTTAACCAAGGATGAGTGAGATGAATCTTAGTAATGGAATAGAAGATGTTGTTCGTGTATTCTTGAATGCTTGCCATCCCAATGTTGCACACATTTTGCTTGTATGTAAATTTATGGTGATCATGTGAGTTAATGATTCATGAACATATGGTTCTAAGTTGTGCGCTCATATTGGGAGTTTTTGCTGCAGGTAAACCCAAACAAAAATATATGTATTGTCAAGGTTTGAGAAAATCGCTAGGCGCTCGTTAGGCGGTGGACGAGCGCCTAGCGCTAGGGCGCTAGGCGGGCGCTAGAAATATCATTATTTTCTCTTTTTTTTTTTTTTTTTAATTTTTCTATTTTGTGGCCGATTTTTTCCGCCTAGCCGCCTAGCCCTTTAGCGGGCGCCTGTGCCCGATTTGTTTGACTCGCCTAGCCCGATTTGCCGTTCAGCGGGCGCCTAGCCCGATTTTCGCCTGACCGATTTTTTTCGCGATTTTAGTAAAATCGGATCGGCCTAGGGACGCTAGTCGGCGCCTGGCGGCCGCCAGGCCGATTTTTACAACATTGTGTATTGTACGGAGGTCCATTCACTTCATTTTATAGAGTCTGGTAATATTTTCTTTGAATTTTTCTTACTAATCTGGTTCATATTCATCTTAAAAATTTGGTTCACATGGTTTAATAAATGATTGATTGCCCTATTGCCAAAGTAGTATCCATATTAACTTTTTGCCCTTGCAATAGATCCATATATTGATTTTGAATTTATGAATTTGTGTATCTTGATTTATTAAAAATCTTGATCTATATCATAAGGCTTCTGGTTTATTTGTTTTCAATCACTATGTAGTTTCATAAAGTTCGGTTGAGCTATTGTTGCTGCTTGCAAGCACATCACCTTCGATATGTCATTTTATCCACTTCGTCAAGTAACTTAACATCATTTGTTACGGAGAACAAATCCAACACCTTATATCATTTGTCACATTAATTTTGAATTTGTTTTCTGTTACTACTGGCCGGCAACTTAAATGTCTTTTTTTCAGAAGAATGTGGATTTCATGTTCTATGTTTTACTTTCTATGATTTCATAATATCAGCATAAATAAGGTTTTAATTCCCAATACAAAGACAAAAAGGGAGTATTCAATTACTCTTAAATTATTTTTTAAGAGAACATAGATACATTCATTCACAGACCTTCCACCATTCCCTTGGAATGAGAAACCAATTTTCGAAATATTTTCTTACATTCCCTGTAAATTCTTTTTTTTTTCATTTTTTATATTGAAGGGGTGGAGGGAAGACAAAACACCGAGTGAACCAACACCTGATACATGATTTTATAACTTTCTGCTATGGAGAACATGGAGTAGGATTTAAATATGAAATATATGTATCCATTTTCCCTTCATTTTAGAATGGTATCCCACCAAGAGAATTGTTGTTTGTCCTTCCCTTCCTCAACTACAAGGGCTTAGTGTCAATTATTTATTTATTTACGGTCTAATTCTACAATTAGTTTGCGAAATTTATATATTAAACTATATTTTAATGTAGGAAATCAACCAATTATGTCGATAGATTCAACAATCCCAGTAAGACTTCTGAGAATAAATCAAAAGTCATTCACCGTACGACTAAAGACTTTAAGAGTCGGATATCCAACATCTTGCGGCCAGAACTTTTCATCAAAAATTCGCAAAATGATAATGATGGATGATGAAGTAAGGAAAAATAGAATATATTATTTTATATTTAATCAATTATTATATCTTAAAGATTATAAACAAAATTGTTGTTTCTTGCAGGGTGTGCGGATTGGAGTTATCATCTTTAATGATGACATTGCCTATTTTTGCCGGCAAATTTATAGCTAATAACACTTACCTAATTTCAAATCGAGAAGTTAAAAAAGTTAATCCGTTGTTTTCCTAATGCACATCCAAAAAAGAATTGGTGTTAAAGAAATATATCTTGTTGTGAAGGATCGTTAGACCCTATTGAAGATATGATTGGATACAATTTTGTGGAGTTCAAAGATTTAAATTTTGAACAACACAAAAATGGAATAGGTATAATTTCTACCTCCTAACTTATTATATAATTATATTTATTTAATAATATTTCAATAACTGTGAATTCTATCATGCGAGATGTTTATGGTATCTTACTAAGAGTTAAAAAATGTAGAATGATGGTTAATTCAAGGACCGTCTTTGAAGGTTGTGAGAGAAATAACGATCATCAATAAAGAGTAATGAAAATTGTCATGCCCCAGGACGGACGCATTTACGATCAACCATTTAAAAGAAATAAACCCAACGGTCTAGACAAATGATACAACAATCCCAAGTGAAAGCAGTAGTCTAAAGCAATGAAATAAAAATAAACATAAGTACGAATTACATCTTAAGGTCCAACAACATCCAAATACATCCGACATAATTGCCTGAATAAGTTTAGAGACCAAAACTAAAATGTAAAGTACACAATATCCAAATCTTAAATGTCAAAGGCTCCTACGCCCTTAAATTACAGTCAAAGAGAGAAAGAGTAGCAGGATAAACGGGAGTCCAACATCAGTAGAAGTACATGAAATAAGTACAATCATCAGAAAAAGGATGCAAGTTCAACAGGCCGGGCGAGGGTAATCAATTTGTGGCCGGTTCGACATCTTCAACATAGTCCTCATCTAAAGGTTAGAAAACAGGAGGGATGGGACGGTAATCTCGGTGGATTGGGTGATTGTGTGCAAGTGTGGCGATATATATAGTTAATGCGAGAAAAATAGTTGTATGAAAATGCGTGAATATGATGCATGATTTCACACACGATCCCAAGTCAAGCGTCGTGATAAATATATTTAAGTAATATACTTATACTGATTTAAGCGATTCGTGGTCACACAGCACTATGTGATTCAGGCAAGACAGGTAGATTAGGATGCGCATTTACATGTAACGCCAATCCTATGCAAGACAAGTAGTGGTTGCGTGCACGGATTTGTAGCGCCAACCAATGCAATACAAGTAGCGATTCGTGCACGGTTTGTAGCGCCAACCAAACAGTCCGATTAACTCCTTAATCGTGTGGATCGACAAGCGATTTCTTCGTTCTTCCTTGTAACTCCTCGAGCAAGATGGTCAAGAGACTGTCACCTTATCGCTCCATAGGCAAAGACAAATCCACAAAGAGAGCTAGCTAGGCCCGGATTGTCATAATCATGATTATACCTCAAGTACTACGACCCGCTTCCCTTGGACAAACTCCGTCCCTCAATTGCGGGATTAGGGACGATGGGGCGGAGAGTGGAATAGCGGCCAGCTGTGCTATTTCATTCCGACGTATCCATTCCGTCGTGAGCTCGACACACCAAGTTGATTTCGGGTAGGAAAGTAAATACAAGTTCGGGTAGTCAACGTGCAATGAGTATTATTGCTTGAGGAAGCGATTCGGGAAAAGTTTTCAAATTGCGAGTGGCAATTATGGCGTTGGTGGAGTTATTTGGATGAAGATGATTATCGGGAGGATAAGCAATCTTCGATATCTTGAAAGATTAGCTGGAACATAAGTCCGTTATAGATTCGAAATCGCAAGACGAGGAAGTCACCCCGCGATCGGGTATTAATCGGTCAAGACGATCCGATAAGTCAAGGGATTTTTGAGAAAATAAAATATTTTAATTAATTATTAAAGTCAGAGGGTCCAGGGCTGTTTCAGTAAAAGAAAAATAATTTGAGTTAGGTCCTTGTTAAAAAGAAAATTTACAATTAGCCCCGTTTTGTAAAAACCAACACTTTTGGGGTTAAAAATTGAATAAATAAATGTCCCGACCTTGAATAATTATGAGGTCAGTTCCTAAATTCTCTAAATTGTTCAGAAATTCAGGTTTTTAAAGTTTTGAGGTCGAGTTTTTATAAAATTCTCACATTAGCCCCAAATTTGTTAAAATTGTCATTTCAAGCCCTAAGTTTAAAATAATTGGAACTCACAAACCGGAAGGGATTGTAATGTGATTCCAGCTGGAAAATATCACTAAGGTCAGTGGGATATTGGGACAAAAATAGTTTTAAAAAGAAATAAGTATAGATCCCTTAACTTTTGAAAATCTCATTTTTGTCCCATTTTGAAATAATTGCCTTTAAGGCTTTTAGGGGTCCAATTGTTATGATATTTGAACCTTGGGTCCAAAATATCATTAAGTTATAGTTAAATTAGTATTTCCAGGTACATGGACTGTATAAGTCCTGTAAATTGCATTTGGGTCCTCAAGTTTAATCTTTTACAATTTGGTCCCTCATTTTTATAAATTACTTTCCAATCCCTAAACACTTGGATTTTTGGAATACACTTAAAATATGTTATTTCCAGTCCCTTAAGAGTTAAAATTTCAAATTTTAAAAATAGGGTCTGGTACAGTTTCGAAAATTGCAATGTAGCCCTTAAACTTCTAAAATTTTACAATCTAGTCCTTGGGCTTTTAAAGGTTGATTTTATTTATCTTAAAACTCTTAAAACTTTATTAAAATGTCCAAACATCATTTTTGGACCTGAGTACAGTCCCAAATTTGGAAAATTGCAGAGGGATCCCTTAAGTTTTATTTTCTTGCAATTAAGTCCACCAACTTTCCATTTTTGCATTTTAAGTCCAAAAATTGAAATTTAATCAATTATGCTCGACTTGTCCAGGTTATAAGTCATACAAAACATGGATTTCAAGATTCATACACATGCATGTCCATTTCATACAAGAATTCATCAAATACAACCATAAATTGTACATGCACGGACCTAAATTTCAATAAATAGCATTTTTGAGCAACACTTGAGAAATTTCACAACTTGATACAAGAAATTAACATGCAATACATAATATATATATCTCAAGTGCTCATTAACAAAATCCTACATGCATTTAACAAAAACACCTAGAAGTTGGAAAGATTTTTCCACCCACCTTAAAATTGGATAGTTGTGAAATAAAAGGATAAATTTCACAACTTGATTATGAAGTCACTTAGGTCAGCCCCTAAGTCAATAAATATCAAAAATTAAGAGTTAGAAAAATGAGTGAAAAATTAAGAAAAAAAAGAAGAAGGTGAGAAAATTGGAAATACTACACTTTACCTTGTGTAGTAGATGAAATGGAACTAGTTGAAGCTTCAAAGTTGGAATTTTTGGCTCACCCTCAAAACCACTTAAGGTCAGCCCCTATTTCTCAAAATGAAAAAGGGTGTTAAAATTTGAAGAAAATAGGAAGAATAAGAGAAAAGGGCACTAGTGTCCAAATCTTACCTTATAGTCCAAATTCTCCAACAATTTCTCTTCAAGTCTTCTAAGGTGACCACAATGCATGCATGTCCTTATGTAGGCTCCTATGTGTACCTCCAAAAGTCAAAATTAAACTTAAGTTAAGAAGAGAAGGTGATGAGTTATAGGATATCAAGTTGAATTGAAGAACAAAATTTCTTACCTTTGTGAGAGAGGGGTTCAAATTCTATGAAGAAGTAGGAAGAATGTTTATGTTTTTTGTTAAGTGTTTGAAGAAAGAGGAAGTGTTTGATGATATGAAGAAGATGTTCTTTGTAGGTCCCAAGGGGTGTGAGTGTAAGGTTTAGAAGGGGGGGGGGTTGAATAAACCTTACCAAATTTTCGATTTAGTCCTTTTAAAAGTTTCAGAGTTGATACTACACAGCTGTGTCCTAGGTGGACAGCCAACTTAGTTAATCAGTAGAGTTAGTTACTCAACAGACTCGACTGAGCTGTTGATAGAATAACTCAACTGTTAAGACTGAATTAGCTCAACTGTTGTTTGTTTTCAGCGGAAGACTTAACACCCTTAAGTTTGGTTAAGTAGAGATTTAAAGCTTGATTTAGTACTTAGAAATTATCTAATGGATAGCAAATATGTCAGCAGAATTAAACAAATATAATGCAGAAATTTAAGTGCTGAAATGTAAATGACACAGTAGGTTTTTATAGAGGTTCGAAGATGGGGTAATTCTTCTACTCCTCTCTTCTCCAACTCCTGGAGGAATCCACTAGGTATTGATCAGTATACAAAGTGGTAACAGTCCAGATACAAGTCTTAATCACACGGTGACTTGATCCTTTGGGACTCGGTCCGGAGATGCCTTGATCACTCAGTGGCTTCTCGTAAACGACTCGAAACTTCTTCATAGGGCAGCTGCCTTGCTACTACAGCCCACTTGCTTAAGCTCTTTGGATTTGATCACGAAGCCCTCCAAAAGCTCAAGACTTGGTTCAACCTTGATCCTTCCTACAATCCTTCGTGGAATGTAGACCCCTTGATTCTTCAGTAATTTCCTCTTCAACTGATTGAAGTTATCTTTCCTTCACAGGTGAGTGTTGGATTGATGTTCTTCGTAGTGTAGGCTTGAGGATTGAGCGTTTAATAACTTGAGAATATTTCAGGTTACAAAATGTTTCTTTCTTGCTTGTATTGTCAAGGTAACCTGTGTAACCTGCGTAACCCATTCTCAGAGTTATTCATCAGCCTTTTATAGTGATCTTTCAAAAATCTGCCCGTTGAAGAGATAGGCTTATTTTTTAAAGTCACTTGTGGACGTTGGCTTGTCTTGTTGCAGTCCTTGAATTTGCCACTTTCTCGTATAAGATGTTCTTCTCGCTTTTTGAGTTCGACACGGTGTAGTGCTTCCCATTGGTTTATTCCTTTTGCACGCACGGGTCGAGCACTTCGAGAAAGGTAGCATGGAGATATTACTTGTTTAAGTAATTCTCTTGATTTACGTGCAACGGATCTCTTTCGATTATCTCGACTTGATTTGCATTTCCTTGCTTTCCCAGGTGACTTAGAGTCGCCTTCCAATCGTGGATGACTCTCCGTCACTTGACTTGAGACTTGGCCATATTTGGGACTTGGTGATACTTCATTCTTTGCATCTCATTTGCTCCTTGATCGAGTCCTGTCTTCTCTTCTTTGCCATACTCAATTGTCTTGCGGTGAGTCTTCCTTCTAGCCTTCAGTTGTCTTCTTGCATGTTTAGTCATAGCTGACTTAACTCAGTTTGACCAGCCCTACTTATTACAATGCAGTTTACAACAAAGAATGGGGTGCCAACTTCCTATTCTAAGTTTTACATGGCACTCATCAAAATCTAAACAATAAATTTCCCAACAATTTCCCCCTTTTTGATGATGCCAAAACTTAAAATAATCAAAATGTAAATAGCAAAGATACATACAGATAGTGCATTCACATAGAATGTATGCGTAGAATCAATCCTTTTATTGATCACAACATTCTTGTTCTTTTACACAACTGTTTACAAGGTGTATCAGAGCAAACATTTGTCTACACAAAACTAGAGAGTTTACAATTGTTTATGACAGAAGACTTACATAAAGTGTATTTACAAGATAAAATACATGAAGGGGTGGACAAAGAACACTTCATCTCCTTCACATCTCCTTTTTTCTTCTTCTTAAGCATCTTTCGCTCTTCTTCTCTTTTTCTCATCTCCAAATAGCCTTCTTCTTCTTTTCATATGCCTTGAGGGCAGCTTCATCTCTTCTTAGTCTCTCTTGTCTCTCCTCCCAAAGCTGAGTTTGTCTTTTATTTTCTTCTTCGATTCTTTTCACATACTCGGCATTGTTTTTTAGCCACTTGCATTGGCTATTTGGTCAAGACCGACACGAGTAGATCCCTCATTTCTTGCATGGATCTATGTACTCAATGTTTTTGGGAGGTCTAGGTCGAAGCCTCTTCCTTCACTGCCGCTTCTTTCTCTACCTCTCCCTGCAGGCGTGTATTGTCTTGGGGTCTTCTTCCCCTGGTGAGTGACTAGCGGAGTGACCGGTAGAGTAATCGCTTCGGTGTCTGCCGCTGTCGGCTTCTTCACATAGCGTGAGACCCTTTTCCCGTACAAGTCCCAAGCTTGAGCCATGGACATGTTTGCAAAGTATCCTTGAGATACGCGGCGTTTTAAATTCATCAAGCGATCTTGGCTCGGCCAAAGATACGAGATGGCATAAGTGTCTCTGTCTCTTTGGAATGCCTCCATGTTGTTTCAAGATATTCATAACTCGGGCATCCATCATTCCTTCCACTTCCTCCATCCTCGCTTCAATTGTTTTTCTCTTTTCACCATAGATATAGCAGAGTGTTGGAGTGGCGAGTCATTTGGGAGTTTCTTTCAGCGATGATATCAATTGTGACAAGACCTTGTTGGGGGTTTGTGCAATTATCAAGGTCACATCTTTCAATCCTTCCCCCTCAACGAGACTTTCCTTTCTTTTGTTTTGACACTTCCTCATTTGTTTTTCCCTTTACAACCGCTTCTCCTTTTCTCAACATCGAACTCTTGTATGCTTTTAGGTATTCCTCTTCCCCTTTTTGGCATCATCAAAGGAGAGAGGAACCCACGAAACATATCTTGGCAAGTAGGAAGTCAAGCCTGCGATAGTCGAGTTCTCGCCTTGAGTCTGGCTGCGGAGTATGCGGCACGAAATTGAGCGAGTAGCGTTGGACTCTTGAAATTAGCTTCATCTCGGCCATGAGAAGGTGAATTTTCTATCCATATTTTTTCCCAGGCAGGGAGATCACTCTTATTTTGCTCACGTGAGCCTTTATCTCAAAGAGTGTGAGCTTCATGCATGTGCTCAATGTGTTCTCTCAATTTTGTCTTTGCATCGCATTCTCATTTCGCCATACCTGTGACTTGTTGAACAATGTCTGAAGTATCTAGCTTGTTCCACACGCATTGTTTCTTGCTATTGCCACCATTCCGATTAAATGTTATGCCTCTCAAGTCATTTTGTAAGGTTGGCATCTCTGTTGTCGATCTCATGTCCATAGAGGCTTGGTGCCTCTCCATCCGTTCAATTTCAGCAAATAATGCTTGAACACTTCCCGAACTTCATTGTTTCTCCGATTGCGGGCCGATGGCCACGCAGTCGTCAAAGTCATAGTTAGTGGAACGATGGTACACGATGGAATGATAGGAGCTGGTCTATGAAAGCGCGCGAGTTCGTTTCTCTCGACTCTTGAGGAGGTCGGGTACCTCCGGGAGAAAGGAAATGATTCTACAAAGTAATCATCACCGCCAACCGGGATTTGTTCAATGATGAGCGGTGCGCGTGAAGTTCCTTTGGAGTCGAACTGCTTTGCGACTTGGGGAGCTGTGCAATGGACTCTGTTTGTTGGGGTCTTTTGTGAAGTGGACCCACTTGAGCCGAGCCTCAGTTGTCTCAACAACCGTTGGTCTGTTTGGTTTCTCCAATTGAGTAGACTGGTCCTCGGCCTTATCGGAAGCATCATTGGACGATGATGAGATTTCCATTGGTGGCTCATCATCAAAACTAAAGGTTTGACGAGTAGTCTTGGGATCGAGACTTGCTCGTGCTTGGAACATCCTCGGTGAGTCTTTTGGATCATCACGGGGGATGACTCGGCTTCTTCGTCGCCTTCGATCCCGGAAAAGTTACATCGGGATTATCCGGGAATCATGAAGTGCACTTATCTCCTTTTCTCGATGGATCAATGATAGCAGGAGGGATGTTCTCTACCCAGTGCGTTACCCGGGAGGTCTCAACCTCCCGTTGGCCTTCATTACCTCCTGCGGTCTCAAGCTGCGGCAAGGCCTGGACATCCCTTTCGGCAGTGTCGGTATGCCGAGGTCTTCTGCGGTGGCATCCACGGAGTCTCAACCCAATGGATTGCACTTTCATCGCCCAGTGTTAACTCCCAGGCTGTTCCTTCCGTGCCTCGCGCATCAGCAGCGTCATTAGCCTTCGAGTAGTTGGCATCTTAGTGAGACGTCTCGGTATATCGAGCTTCGTTGATGACAACTTGCTGTGTATTTTGTGGTTGTTCCTTCTCCACTTCGCCTCCTAGATTCATTGTGGAGTCATCTGCGGCAATCTCAGACCTTGTTGCGGTGGAGGAGTTTCCCCTCGGTGGCGCACAGTTGAGTGACTTGGAATGGGGTCACTTGTCTCAAGCTCCCATTTGTTTCTCCGAGTGTTCAGCCATTGGGGCGGTGGTAAAACACCTTCAATAGGGGTTGGCTCGATTGGGGTCCCCACTATCCCGATTTCATCGCCATTTCCTTATTTCCTTCTTGATTGTTTGGGGAAGTGGTAGCAGCAACAACGGTGGCGATTTCTTTGAACCACTCCCATTGGATCGATTTCAGTTGTGTTTTGGAGGACTCTCTGGTCCCTCCATCATGCTCTTCTCATGAAGAATTCTCGGATTCATGCATTGCTTCTTTGCATTTGCAACTCTTTCGTAGCGTGCGAGGGGTCGAGATCCTCATCACTTTCGATAGAATATCGAAGTGAGAATGTGTATGTTATGTGGAACCGGTGAGAGAGGCGGGATCTTGGCCTTCTCTCGTGCCTCGCCTTTCCTCTGCTAGTCTCTCCTTCTCCTTATCCTTGAAGATCTGCAGGATATCTTTGCGATTTTTCTTCATCGATCTTTGGGATCACGAGAGAGGTTAGTCAAGGAAGTTCATAGTTCCACTTCTTCTTCGATGAACTCGGGCCGTTGGAACTGTTCCTGGATCGACTCAACTTCCACGTCCTCCACTCTTGCGGCGATTTTGGATGTCCGGATAAAGTGGGGATAGGATCATCACATCACTATCATCTCTATCAACCTTCTTCTTGTGTCTCGATTTGTGAACTACAGTGTGTCTTGAGTTGCCTCTGCTGATCGCCTTCACAGACTTAGCGATTTCATCAATAACATACGGAGATTCTACTTCTCAGCGAGTCTCTGTATATCTGCTCGGTGAGTGGTCGACTCGGCCGATTTCTCAAGCTCGGAGTGCTTGATGATTCGTCGTCATCTCTTAGTTTGTACCGAGAGGGATTTACGGTTTTAGAGAGTGTCTTCGAGTCTTGGGCGGCGGGGGCGTGTTGGTGTTTTCTTCGAGGAGCCGGCCGTCTTGGCTTATCAGTTCTCCTCTTTTTGACGATCGGAGAAGGTATTTGAGAGTCCTTCTCGACCGGCTTTCTTGGGCGGGAGACACGAGCTGCGGGCAGCGGTGTGACTCAGCTGCAGGGGCGAGGAGCGAGTTTGTTTTTCTTTCTTTGCATGAGCGTGATCTTCTTACTTGTTGCATTAGCGGGCGCTTTCTTCTTGGTGGAGAGAAAAATTTGTATCTTGTGGTCACCGATTCCCCCTCACTCGTGTCGCTCTCTTGGCGTAGGCTCTCTTCGTGCGCCTGAGAGGTTTGATTTGAACATCCTCTTATTTACGTGGAATGCCTTTCCATGTCTAAGAGGACTCCTTTCACCTCCATCACCGGCCAATCACAGGCCATATCCTAGGGATCCTCCAAATGCACCATCTTCCTTGAAGGATTTGTTCCCTACGTTCGGGCGAGTCTGCGTAAACAAACTCGGCCAGTTTATTTTCCTTTCTTCGATGATCGCGGCCATTACGATCGCTTTGCTTTTTTGATAGTTGGTCAAATTTTGCCAAATTTGATGTCTATGCATTTGGCAACTATGTCCAACGATTTGTGGTAGTCCTCCTTCCCAGCCTTCTTGTTTGATGTGTAAACTATTTTATCAAAGCATAGTCGGGCTTGGCTATTTCCTTCCAAGCGGCCAGGTTTACATCGGCCGTTGATTTTCGATGCTCCTTCCATCGGTAGTGAGCAGTGTTCAGCCAAATCCTTGGCAGAGATGGTGAGCTTCTTTCCATGAACAGATGATTTTATCCCCTCATTATGAATCTCAGCGTTCACATAGAACTGTGCGACCTCCTCCACATAGGTCATCGGATATTCCAACGTCAGAAACGGTTTCAGCCCGGACATTTCTAGCTTTTCAGCGATTTTATTTATTAGGGCGTCATCGGACCCCTGTTTGACCATGCCCTCGAAATTCACGGTTGACCCTGTGTGGATTTGTTTTCCTAGCTTGACAAAATCATAGGTTGACGCCATTTTTCAGGATTTCACTTAAAAGAAACTTAGGAGATTGATTTGAATACTGAGAGGGTTTTGAGAGAGTTTTGCCTTTGCTTCTGAGATAGAAATGAACCGTTTTGGTGATATGTGAGAGAAAATAGACGAAAATGGGGTAAGTATGGTTTTACGAAAGGGCGTGCGGTGTTTTTTGAAATGTGATCGAAATCAACGGCTTAGATTTTGCACGCCGATTAGCATTTAATGTCTCGAATTTAATGCGGCGGCATTTATATCCAATCATAAGCTTGGTATGCGACTTTTTGTCTGTACACATCATCATTATCGACGTCATTCTTAAAAACATTCCCGCTTAGTAAAACGACTGTGTTTTTGTCACTTTGCTCATAGATGACTCAGCTTATCCCTTAGCTGATTTAACTCTACTGTTCACAGTTCTCTTAAGTGACTCAGCTGTCAGCTAATTCGGTATAGCTGTCTCTCCGACATAGTTGTTTTATTGAGTGATTTTGAGAATTGATCCTTTTCTCTTTTTGTGTTTCATTTCTTTTCTTTGATTCTTCCGAGTGTCGATTCACTCAATTAACCCTAACTCATGCTTGAGTTCTTCAAATCTTGACTCACATAATGGTTTTGTGAAGATGTCAGCCAATTGTTTATCAGTTGAGATATATTCCAAGATGATGTCCTTTTTTTCAACGTGATCTCTTATGAAATGATATCGACATCGATATGCTTTGTTCTTGAGTGCGGCCACGGGATTTTGAGTGATTGCAATTGCGGTTGTGTTATCACACATGATTGGAATTTCCTTTTCCTCAACTTCATAGTCTCATTCTTTGTCTCATCCATAGGATTTAGGCACAACATTTGCCCGCATGACTATGTATACCTTGATTGTAGAGGTGGCTATTGAATTTTTTCTTGCTAAACCAGGAGGTCAACTTTGTTTCCAAGCATTTGACATGTGCACGAGGTGCTTTTTCTGTCAACTTTGCATCCAAAGATAGTCAGTGCGAATAGCCAATTAGTTTGAATCCCCTTCCTTTGGATACCATAAGCCAACTTCTTGGCTTCCTTTCAAGTATCTCAAGATTCTCTTAGTTGATGTCATATGGCTCTCTTTTGGAGCAGATTGAAATCTCGCACATATACCTACAAAGAAAGGTGATGTCCGGCCGCTTCTTTGTGAGATAGAGCAATGATCCAATAAGTGCTATGTATCTTGTTTGATCTCTGAGACTTGCCATCTGCATCCACGTCCATTTTGACTAATGTATTCATTGGTATTTTCACAGAAGACTTCCCTTCCATACCAAATTTTTTCATTAAATCTCTGGTGTATTTTGTTTGACTTATGAAGGTTCCATCCTTCATTTGTTTCACTTGGAGTCCAAGGAAGAATGTCGACTCTCCCATCATGCTCATTTCAAATTTGCTTTGCATGAGGTTTGAAAATTTTTCACATAGCTCTTTGTTTGTGGATCCAAAAATGATGTCATCAACATATATTTGAACAAGCAGTATACTCTTCTTGTCTTGAATTCTGAAGAGTGTTCTATCTACTTTTCCTTTTGTGAATCCATTCTCAGTTAGGAATTGTGACAAAGTATCGTACCATGCTCTGGGTGCTGTTTCAATCCATACTGAGCTTTCTTAAGTTTGTATACCTTATCTCCAAGAGTCTTTCGCTCAAATCCTGGAGGTTGTTCAACACACTTCTTCTTCCAATAAACCATTTAGGAATGCACTTTTTACATCCATTTGATATACAATGAAATTCTTGTGAGTGGATAGGCAAGAAACATCCTTATAGCTTCCAATCTTGCTACACGGGGCAAATGTTTCATCAAAATCTATCCCTTCTTCTTGGCAATATCCTTTGGCTACTAATCTTGCTTTGTTTCTTTACCAGTAACCTTCCTCGTTCATCTTATTTACGAACACCCATTTAGTGCCAATAACATTTTGATGTGTGGGTCTTTCAACTAATTCCCATACTTTATTTCTTTCAAACTCGATTGATTCTTCTTGCATAGCTTGAATCAATGTGTGTCATCTAATGCTTGTGACACATCTTTGGGCTCTATTTGTGAGATGAAGCATGTGAACATAGCTTCATGTTGAGTTCGGATCTTGTTTTTACACCTTCTCTTATATCTCCAATGACAAGTTCGGTGGATGGTCTCTCGGCCATCTTACATCGAGGTTGGAGTAAGTTAGGCTGGATTGATCATCTTGCGTGTGTTCTTTGTGATCGACTCTCTCGTAATCACTTAGCCGCAAATTTTCCAACTGTTTTTGAGAATCGGCTATCTCATCTTCTTACGAGTTTAATATTCGAGTTTTGACCAAACATAGGGACTCTTCGCATGGTTGGTTGATTTGGCTTGTCGTTGATTCTTCTATGTTTTCTCCATTAACATTTGGTTCATCGAACACCACATGAATGGATTCCTCTGTAACCATAGTCCTCTTGTTGAGTATTCTCGTAGGCTTTGCTTTGGTTGAGTATCCCAAGAAAATACCTTCATCGACTTTAGCATCAAACGCCTTTAGATTATCTTTGCCATTGTTGTGGATGAAGCATTTACATCCAAATATTCTCGAAATAGGCAACATTAGGTTTTCTCTCCTGTCCAAATCTCATAAGGAGTCTTTGTCATTTATCTGTTTATCATGCATCTATTTTGAGTGTAGCTCTTTGTATTTATTGCTTGACCCAAAACCTTTTTGGTAACCTTGACTAACATGGTTCTTCTTCGCTTCATTTAGAGTTCTATTCTTCTTTTCGCAACTCCATTCTATTTGTGGAGTCCTTGCTTTAGATAGTTCATGACTAATACCATTTTTAATACAATCTTGAGTTATTATTCTATTGACAAACTCGGTTCCTCTGTCGATCTTATTTTGATAATGGTTTGGCTCTTCTCATTTTGAATTCTCTTCATCGATTGTGGTAGTTTTAGAGAGTTTCTTTCTTCTTACACATGAATATTGTCCATGTATATCTTGAGTAGTCATCTACTACCACCAAGGTATATTTCTTCCCATTTATGCTAGTAGGTTCCCTTTGGGCCAAATAGATCCATATGTAGTAGATGCGTATCCTTGTTGGTAGGCGAGGTCTTTTCTTTGAATGATGATTTGATTTGTTTTCCCTTCTGACATACGTCACATATACTTTTCTTCTTGTATATTGAGTCTGGAAGTCCTTGCACGAGATTACTTCTTGCAAGCTTGTTAATCGTTTTGAAATTCAGGTGACTCAGCTTTTTGTGCCACGCTACCAACTTGATTCAAATTTGTGCTTTTGCTAATAGAAAGGTCTTTGGGTGTTGCGATTGACCAATCCACGACATACATGTTCTTCTATCTACATCCTTGCAACACAATTTCATTCGATTCAGCATCCTTGATTTGGCATATACCCATGTTAAATCCAACATTATAACCCTTGTCACAGAGTTGGCTGATGCTTAGCAAATTGAAGTTGAGTCCTTCAACATATGCAACGTCTGTGATTTCTAATCCATTTTTCTTGATGGATCCAATGCCTTTTATTTCTCTTGGAGCTTCATTTCCTCCAAATATGACTTTTGCTCCTTTGACTTCCTTGAATTTTGATGATTTTTCTTGTTTCATGTGTCATGTCCGGAGCAGCCACTATCCATGTACCAGGTTCCTTGGCACTGTTATTCCTTGAACCCGCAATCAAGGAATTTAAGTTTTAGGTACCCATACTTGCAGGTCTGAGGGGTTAAATTGTAAGATGATCCAATCAACTTATAGCCAAATGATTTGACACTAAGGGGTTGCCATCTATCGAGTGCCATAATCATAATTAATCTTGACAAATTGCTTGGGAATTCTATGTTCATACAGTTTGTCCCTTTTGTATGTATGCTGTATATGTGTTCTAGCAATTGCCTTCTTTGGGTAGTTGTGATATTTACGAGAGTGTAGTGCCTAGGTGCATATGTGTCTTTGATGAAAGCTCTTATACCTTTGGAATGGCCTTTCTTTGAGTTCTAGGCCTTTGCCATTTGGGCTTATATTCCATAAGTCTATTCGATAGTTCACATCATTCCAATCAGCTTGGCTTGGATATTTTCTACCATTCCCATCATATGTATTTCTTTTATAGATTTTCGGGGTTTTGGTAGCTCTGTTTCTTCTTTACTGAGTATTTTTGTTTGGAGTTTCTTTGAGGAACTCGTGAATTTCTTCTCGGTTGTCCTTTCGGTGCACTCAACTCGGTTGTTTTTCCTTTTCCTTTATAACCAAGGCCAGTTTGCTTGTAATTGTGCTTTTGATTAAGTGTGTGTGCATTATTTGGAGTTTTGGATTTTTGAGATACTTCATTGCTTGAAGATCCTTTTCCAAATTTACTCTTGGAGCCCGACATAGCATAGTAGAATTAAATCTAAGCTTTGTCTTGTCTCCACATTCTCTTTGACTTATAATAAGATCATCCAATGATTTAGATGCCTTAGTAAATGAGGCAATCACATTTTTGAGGTCATTTTCCCTCTTTTCTATGCGGCTATTTCGCTAATAACTTTGCATTTTCGGTCTTTAAACTTCCATTCTCATCGCCTATTTGACTTAGAGTACTCAACTCCTTAGTCATTTGTAAGTTTTTGCTCTTGAGTAGACTGTTTTCCTCATTTAGTAGTGTGTGTGAGGATTTAATGTGTTCAAAATCTTTCATCATTTTGCCTAATGAATCATAAAGATCGAGTGGGTGATGAAGTGTGTGTCACGATCACTATCACTAGAGTCCGAGTTTGATGAGTTAGAGTGTACCTCATCTTCTTGGTCGAGTTGATCTTGTTCCTTGGCCATCAAGCAGTTAGGGCTTCTTCTTGAGTCACTTGAGTAGTCGGCTTCACTGCTGCTCTCGAATCATTGTCTCTCTTGACTTGGGCATTTGTCTCGTGATCTCGCACCAACATTGCCTTTTTCTTTTCTTGTCTTTTTCTCTCGAAGACCTTTCTTTCTTCTTCATTCTGTATTTGTTTGACTACGAGGATATGGGCAATCAATGGTGTAGTGACCTGGTTGCCTACGGTTCAAAGATAGATATTCAACCTTTTGATCAGCTCTTTCCATTCTTGGATTTGTCCCTTTGATATTGACTTTTTGATGATTTGTTCTCTTGTTTGGCCTATCTTCCCTTGACTTGGAAGGAGCCGAGTGTCTTCGGAGGATTCGCCCTTGCCTTTCTTGTAGTTCTTATTGAAGAACTTGTTGAACCTTTTTACTAGTAGGGCTATTTTTCCGGGTCAATGACTTCTTTGACCTCGGCTCTCTTCCCATCTTTAACAATTAAGCATTTGTTTTGGGGTACAACTGTCTCTTCTCGATCTTTTCTTCTCGGCTCAAACTCGTAGGCTTTGAGGTCCGAGAATAGTTCATGGTTGGATGTCTTTGATAGGTCCATGGAATGTATTAGTGCCATGACCTTCATTTCCCATTCATTTGGAAGACTTTTAGGATCTTCATACACATTTCATCGTGTATATTCTTTTCCAAGTCTTGATGACTCGTTGGTGATTTACGTGAATCGAGCATCCAGTTGATCTAGGTTCTCTCCGAGATCATTTTGAAGTTCTCAAATTTTTCTGATTGTTTGATAATTTGTTTTCTTTGATTTGCTCACGAGCCTTCACAAATTAATGTTAGTTTGTCCCCATTTCTTTATTTGTTTTGCATGATTTGACTTTGTTGAACATGGCTTTGTCCAGGGTTTTGTAAAGAATGTCCTTGGCCACATTGTCCAAGTTATATCTTTTTTGTCATCATTTGTCCATTTAGCTCTTGGTTTTTCAATCATAGCTGGTCCTGGGAGTTACATCCTCTTCACCTTCAACCGCAGCTGACTCTTCTTATTTTGTGTTCACTTTTAAGATTTCTTGTGGCCCATCCTCTATCACTATCCACATCTCATCATGTAATCTTTGATAGATGAGCTCTGCATACGAATTTTCCAATCATCAAATTCTTCAATTGTGAACATAGGGATGCGTGTCAAATTTTCTTCCATGATAATAAATTTTAATGATAAAAGGAGTTTTGAAAATTTGAGTACTAAAGCGGACTTTGAAAAGTTTGGAGATCTAGTTCGGTAACCGGTGCGGAAGGCTCAATGAACCAACCGCTACGATACCACTTGTAGGTCCCAAAGGGGTGTGAGTGTAAGGTTTAGAAGGGGGTTGAATAAACCTTACCAAATTTTCGATTTAGTCCTTTTAAAAGTTTGAGTTGATAATACGCAATTTTGTGTCTAGGTGGATGACCAACTTAGTTAATCAGTAGAGTTAGTTACTCAACGGACTCGACTCATTTGTTGATAGAATAACTCAATTTGTTAAGACCGAATTAGCTCAACGTGGTTTTTTTTGCGGAAGACTTAACACCCTTAAGTTTGGTTAAGTAGAGATTTAAAGCTTGATTTAGTACTTAGAAATTATCTAATGGATAGCAAATATGTCAGCAGAATTAAACAAATAAAATGCAGAAATTTAAGTGCTTTGAAATGTAAATGACACGGTAGGTTTTTATAGAGGTTCGAAGATGGGGTAATTCTTCTACTCCTCTCTTCTCCAACTCTGGAGGAATCCACTAGGTATTGATCGTATCTGAGTGGTAAGTCCAGATACAAGTCTTGATCACACGGTGACTTGATCCTTTGGGACTCGATCTGGAGATGCCTTGATCACTCGGTGGCTTCCGCGACTCGGCTTCTTCACAGGCCGCTTTGCCTTGCTACTGACCCACTTGCTTAAGCTCTTTAGATTTGATCACGAAGCCCTCCAAAAGCTCAAGACTTTGTTCAACCTTGATCCTTCCTACAATCCTTCGTGGAATGTAGACCCCCTTGATTCTTGATAATTTCCTCTTCAACTGATTGAAGTTATCTTTCCTTCACGGTGAGTGTTGGATTGGTGTTCTTTGTAGTGTAGGCTTGAGGATTGAGCGTTTAATAACTTGAGAATATTTCAGGTTACAAAATGTTTCTTTCTTGCTTGTATTGTCAAGGTAACCTGTGTAACCTGCGTAACCCATTCTCAGAGTTATTCCTCAACCTTTTATAGTGATCTTTCAAAAATCCGTTGAAGAGATAGGCTTATTTTTGAAAGTCACTTGTGGACGTTGGCTTGTCTTGTTGCAGTCCTTGAATTTGCCACTTCCTCGTATAAGATGTTCTTGACTTTTGAGAGTTCGACACGGTGTAGTGCTTCCCATTGGTTTATTCCTTTTGCACGCTTCGGGACCGAGAACTTGAGAAAGGTAGCATGGAGATATTACTTGTTTAAGTAATTCTCTTGATTTTTGCAACGGATCTCTTTCGATTATCTCGACTTGACATTGCATTTCCTTGCTTTCCCCAGGTGACTTAGAGTCGACTTCCAATCGTGGATGACTCTCCTCACTTGACTTGAGACTTGGCCATATTTGGCGACTTGACTAATACTTCATTGTGCATCTCATTTGCTCCTTGATCGAGTCCCTGTCTTCTCTTCTTTGCCATACTAAATTTGTCTTGCAATGAGTCTTCCTTCTAGCCTTGGTTGTCTTCTTGCATGTTTAGTCATAGTGACTTAACTCAGCTTGACCAGCCCTACTTATTACAATGCATTTTACAACAAAGAATGGGGTGCCAACTTCCTATTCTAAGTTTTACATGGCATTCATCAAAATCTAAACAATAAATTTCCCAACATTCTTGAAGATGTGAAGGATGTTTGAAGATATGAAGAGTGTGTTCTTGAAGATATGAAGGAATGCTTGAAGATGTGAAGGATGTGTTCTTGAAGATTTGAAGATGTGAAGAAATTGTTCTTGAAGATTTGAAGATATGAAGGAGTTGTTTTTGAAGGTTTGAAGATGTGAAGGAATTGTAGAGAGAACGAGGAGAATGTTTAGAGAGAAAGAAGAGAATTTGCTTGAAGATTAAAATGTGTTGGATGAAATTTTTGGCAAAATTTTTTGTAAAAATGGCCATATGGCCGTCCATATGAGAGAGAGGGGGAGGAAATTTTTGTTTAATTTTCATGTCTTGTAATTTGTCTCTTGCATGGAGACAAAAGGGAAGTCAAAGGTATGGGCAAAGGATGGGTAAGGAATGAATGTTGGGTGAGTGGGAATAAGTTGGGGAAAATAATATTAAAGAATTGATGTATAAGATAATGTGTATAATGTTTGAATTAATGGTGTAATTATACACAAGATGACTAACATAAGGTGTATATGTACAAGAGTTGGAAGATATTTCTACACCAAAATAGTCATCATTGCCGTCCACTTAAGGGCAATTGTGGTATTTCCATTTTTTTGTCTCAAATTTGATGATAATAGATGAATAATATCAATCTCCAAAATAATTAGTGATTTCTTTGATCACTTATAAGTCTCATGATCACTTATTCTAAATCAAATTCTTAATTCTATAAGGTAAAAGTCTCTAAATAAATAGTCTCTTAAAATTCTAAGGTGATTAATAAATACACAAATAATAATAATGATCAATCAAGTGATCATTAATGTAAAATGGAATTAATAATGATTATGATCACAAGTAATAAATAGAATGAAATTAAATGCAAAATATATTTATTATTAATATTTAAAATCAAAGTGACGCGGTAAAATAGTCGATAAAATACATAGACGATCAAAGGATCAATTATATGCTCGGAAAAATCGGGGGCTTCACAAAAATATCATAATATTTTTATCATATATTACCTTAACATATTAATTACAAAAAAACTTAGCTTTATTCAATTTTCTAAATATTCTATGTCATTTACACACTAATTCGAATGACTTACTATCTATTGAACATATATCATCCCATAATTGTTTCTCTTTGGGAAGATCTAGCATCAAATGAAGGAAACACATTGGAGGATATTGTTGATCAAAATCCAATACTTGCTATCACTAATGTCACCTCGAAAAAGTACCTATGTAATATTTATCCAAGTTCAATTGATTCGTTAAAATGTACCTTTTGTTTTTCTTTTTATTTGAGATGACGTAAAACTAGAACAATACTTTATGCATGCATTTCATGTGTATTTTACAAATTATAGCTTTTCTTGATTTTTATTATTTTAGGTGAATTCTGTTTGCAAACTACATCAACATCAATTCTATAGATAAACCCGAGTTGTGAAGAAAAAAACTCATCCGAGAAATTGGTATCCTAAATCCAAAAATATTATAATTTAATGACATTGGTCGAAATTAAAATTAACAAATGTTTTCTAATATTACAAAGGTTACTAGAAGTTGATAATCATATCAAAGTGCGAGAATTAACAATGATCCAGAGAATGAAAGGCAAAGGAAGTTTGCCTGGACGAAATCATATACAAGCGAGATGCATTATCAGAGGTCAAGATATATTATTTAATATCATATTTTTAATTAGGACCATTTTGTATATTTTTGGATTATAATTTTCCTTAACCTTTTTTTTAATGTACCACTTACAGGATATATATTACTATTTCAGAGGAGTTGTTGAAAGAATTGAAAATAAATCTTCTGTGCGGTATGACTCATGCAAAAATGTGTTGCTTCTGTTTTTAAAAGTAAAGACTCTGTGACTTGCAACAAATGCAGTGAAGAAAATGTTGAAACAATACCAAGGTATTAATTGAACTAAAAATCTTATAGAATTTATTCATTCATCAAATACTAATTATTATTTTTTGAATTGAAGATATTGAATAGTGTTGAATGTCGTCAAAGACAACCACAATGCAATCATAACTTTGTTTGAGGAAGCAACCACTATATTTATTGGATGCCCAGTACGAGAGTATTTAACAACAATTGAACAGGTAAATTATTATGATTTTGCTGGTGATTTTGATTCTAAAACAGTGTATCTGAAACTATTATGCCTGTTTGTGATTTTTGATATGTATCATATTAAGTTTTGTTAGAAAAAAGATAATGGTCTTTGTATAGAGGATGAAGCTTATCAGTCTTTTTCTTTAAATGATTGCAGAAAGATTGGAACCAACCTCACAACTCTACATAAACTTGTGTGCGGCCTTTTTTACTTGTCAATTATTTTTGGTGCTGCATATGCTCATTTTTTAACATGTTTATATTTTCATGTCTTAGTTGTCATAGTCAGGCTACATTCAGTTCTTTATGAAGCATTTGTTTAAGAGGATTTCTTATTTCATATAATGATTAAGATTGTTGATTACATGATATCGTCTTACTTGCCTTCCTGGTGTATATAATATCAGTATACTAATTAACGCTTCAATAGTTTTTTGATCCTTAAGGAATCATTTATGTCACATGACAACAAACAATTTATTTCCAACAGGAAATGCTCATTTGTTTAATTATGCAAAATTATCCTAATTATGTCTTATAATTATTAAAATTTAATTTCATTAGAGTGAATATGATTCAAAATACTACAGAAGGCTCACATTGCAAACGTCATCAGAATTCCGCGTCCTTATTGCTTTAAACAAAAAAGCACAAGTGTTGAATGGAAAAATGAATGTAGTAGCCGAATGAGTCGAAAAGATCAAAGTCACTATGAATGAGGGCAAGAAGAGAAAAACAATAAGTGCGTCTACAAAACATAGTGGAGTAAAAAAGGCAGGTGACATGCATAGAGAAAGTTATGAAAACAAGTAAACGCCAGATGAACAAAATGTGAGGGTTGTTCAGATTTCAAGTGACGATGAAACGTTGCAAAGTATGAAGAACAAGAATTCAAAGAAATTGACCAGATCAAGTAACAAAAAACCAAGAACACATTGTCAAAATCAAACAAGAGAAGACTTGATAAAACTTCAAAATGTGACATAATTCATCTTTTGTATATGTATAAGTTATGTTTTAGGAACAAGTTAACTGGAAGACTGTAATTTTCATAATGATATTTACAATTTAATTGTAATTTTTTTATTTTTTTATTTCTGCTCACCATTTGTGTTGAACAACAAGAATTAAAATTCCAAATTTAATAGATTAATTAAATCATATTGATCACGTTCAACGCAAATGTATCTTACTAGTCAACAAAAAAAATCATATTGACAAAAATAAAAAGAAAAAAGGAATTGAACACACGTACTGTTGGGAATGTTGTTGAAAGAACCTAAGAGGTGAATTATTGCTCTTTAATTCCTCCTTGGAATTCAGAATCCTTGATCGAGTATCAACAACCGAAACACTGACATAGCTCCCGACTCTCAGGGTCTTAATCTCTTGTCTCATTAGAATGAAGTCATCCGACTTAAAAATTAATTCATGCATATAAAAAAAAGTAAAAAACAAATTTCATTGCACAAACAAACGAAAACTATTAAAAACCACAGAAACAAAAAATTTTAAAAAAAATAACTTATCCCCATATCCATTTTGACAACAGAATCTGCATTTTATTACATTTCATCATTACATCAAGTTGTCTTGTATGAAACGGAGAAATAAGCACAAAGCTCTTTTTTTTAATCCTCTTTTTTTAGAACGCTTAGTGACTGTGTCGTCAAACTCATTTGTCTCGTCAACTTCATTACCATCTGCATCACCGCTCGCCACGCCGCTATCCTCGCTACTCTTGCTCCCATCCTTATCCTGAGAAAAAAATGAAACATGAAGAATCTAAAACAAAACATAACTTTATAAAAATTTCATGATAATAAAATATAAAAACAGACAACAAACCTCCATATCCAAATCATCCGCTGAAATATTTCACCGGCATCTCAAATGTTTTCACGCGAAATACCGATGACATCAACCCAATTGTCTTTTGGTTTTTCCTGAGTAACACCAAGACTGAAGCTTGGCATATCATCCACCAACCTTTTTTAGTCGTCCCGCCTATCTAGTGCTCGCTCAATTTTTTCAATCGCTTCAATTGTCTCAGCATTACTCCAAAACATTTCATTGAGTTGAGATTCACTAAGCCCCATGGCTTCATCTCCACCCCTTACGTCCATGTGATCGCTCGTAAATCCAATCAACTTCCTAGCAGATTCCTTAACTTTACAGAATTGAGTGTCCCCTGTCACTCATTTGGGTGCATTCTCAAGTAGCGTAGCCGTACAAGAAAGCTTCCCCAACACTCTAGATGCATACTCCTGCTGGAAGAAGAGCACATATAATAATACATGGAAAACAACAAAAACATCATCAAATACACAATTGATCATATGCAAAAAACTAACTCTTGGTATGCAAAAGACTAGACATACATAAGCATAACACCAACCATACACTTCAGATGCAAAAAATAACTCTTAAAATGCAAATAATAAGCAATACATAAGCAACAAACTAAATGAACCAATAAGCAACAGAAAAACACAATGTAAACAAATGAGATTGACAAAAAATAGCCTAGCAACTTAATCAGCATAAAAAATCAACAAAATAATCAACAAGTGGATGTTATGAAAGCAAAATTAATTACAACCGTACTCTTAATTACTGGTAACCAAAAGGCACAACCAAATAATCAACAAATGAACACAATATGAAAAAATATAATGGCAAAACATGTTATATACTCTTGATAAGAAAAACTCTCAGCTAATTAAGCAACAAATTAACAATGTGAAAGCACCAAAAATGAACCTCATATAAGCACATATAGTTGCATGAAAATTGTAAAACCTAAGTCAGCAACATACACATCCAAATAAGCTACAAAAAGAACACTAAAAGCAAAACAATTTAAATTACATGCATTAACTTAGGCCTTAATTTGCAACTAATCAAAGACATTAAGCCATATTAAAATATGAGTTAATACCTCAGTACTCGAGCCCTCATCCACAGACTTGCCCTTAATTATCATCATGTCCGGCCCACCAGATTCAATCGCTGTAATATCCTCCCTCGGTGCACCAATAGGCAATGGGATGTCCACGAAGCCCTTGCCAAAACCACCATCTTTCAACTCCTTCTTCGTTCTTCTCTTCACAATCTCAGTAGTCCATGAACGCAAACTTGGCAACATCCTCGGAACATCCCGAGTATAAAAAATAACCCGATCTATGTACAATACCTACAAAAATGAAAAAAATGAATGCACGCATACAAATACATAAACACAGAAAAAAGCAAAAATTAATAAAACAAATTTTAACTTGCACAAAAAAAATAAGAGGATCATTGAACTAATTTTTTTCACTCTTGCCCCAGCGAGCCCTATTAGTAATCAACATACTCAATGGGTACTAAATCCAGTTCAAATTCCCAATATTATTAACATCTTCCAAACACTTCATGATGAGGGCATTCACATATCCACGTGAATTGTTCCCAATAATCAAACAGTCAACAAGAGCAATAAAATGTCTCATAAACCAAATGCCCCCGTCCTTGCAACTCAGCATCTCGTTACACACCTCACCGACCTTAATCTTGTTACTAGGTTTCGAAAAAATATTTTGCCACTCCTCAAGTAAAGCACACTCCTTTGAAAAATACTTCTTCTCAATTTTAAAATTACCATCCGGGAATCCTAAGACCCGTTCAACATCACTCGCATCTATATGAATCGATTTTCAAGAACCCCATGTCAACTCACAGCTCACAGGGTTAAAATTGTCAACCAGCCAAAACGTCAATTTAGGAGGAAGTCTTTAATTTTCAGTTCAAGCAAACCTCCAAAGCCCATTCGCAACAACAACCCTCTGAACAGGATTAAAATGTCCAATAGCGTCAACTAAAGCCCTCGGAGTGGCTCTTGTATTTGTTTTCGGATAAGTAGTCTTTCCCACCACTTTGCCCCCATGACCTCACTCTTTCACCCTCTTCACCCCATCGTGCTTATCTTTGTTATCTTTACAAACCTCATCCCCAATATTCTTTCTTTTTCCACTAGCTTTAGTCATCTCTTGACACACAAAAACAAAACCTGCACACATCTACATCTCATAAGCTATGACATATAATAAACATGCGGAAAATGAAAAACTCGAAAAATACATTGACAAAAATATGACAAACAGTTAGATATGGGGGGAGGGGGGCTAATAACTACAACATCAAAAAAGCAACATGCATAAACTTTACAAGCAAGAACTAAACAATACAAATGCATCTTAAAAACTAAAAAAAGGTAACCTATTATGAGATTATCATCGAAAAACTCCCACTCTAATGACTCAAATTCATACAAATCGAATAAAAACAACAAAAACACCCCCATGCCCAACCGCATTTATACATTATAAGCAAGGCTTGCATAATTACCAAGCAACAAAAGCAATATACATATGCAACATCTAAATAAGACATTAATAGCTACTTAAAAACCCAAACAACTGACAAACAACAAAACAAAGGGCGTGTACATATACAACGAACAAAAAACAACAAAAATCAACAAACCCAAACAATCATATATAAAAAAAAAGCTAAGGCCGTGTACAACGTAGGCAACAAATAGAGTAATCGAAATCAGAAGATAGCATACTTAAAAAACCCGAACCTATTATTGCAAAATCATCAAAAATTCCTCAACTAATGGGTTAGACTCATGAAAATTCAAAAGCCATCTTTCACAAACACGAAATAAATTCAACCAAAAACATAAAATTCTAAGTCATACTTTCAATCTCCAAGCAAAAAAAGCTTGGAAAAAAAACCATATTATAATTAGAACTGTAAAAAAACAACAAAAAAATACCTTCAAAAACCTCCATCTCCGGTGGAATCGACTTAAAAAACATAACATTCTAAGTCACACATTCTGACTCCAAGCAGAAAAAAACTTGAAAAAAACCCTAGAATAATCAGACTAAAAAACAAAAAAAAAAAGAGTACCTTAAAGCGATTCTCCGGGCAGAAGCAAGATCGTCGTTCGAACCCTCCGTCTCCTATAAAATCGACTTCACTGTGAGACTTCAATAAAAAACCTTGACAACTTTCGAAACAAAAGAAAACTCTCCTCTGAGAAAAAATCGAGCATTGTGAGGATTTTGACTGTTTTCTCTCTCTCCAGTTTTCGAAAGAGTGTTAGAGATACCAAAAGATTTATTTCCCAACTGAAAAGTCGTCTACCTAGATACATGATTTCTCAAAGACGCATGCATTCACTCCCTCAATAACTTGTAAATAAAAAAAAATCTCAATTTTCTTTATTCAAAAAAAATAAAATTACCCCATTACCCTTAATGTGCAATTAAAAGGGGAAATACTAACAATTATCCAAATCAACCTAAGCCATTAAAAACAACTCCAACGATCAGGATTCGTCCTCACGTACTTACCCTAACTATGTGGACTCACAGGATCCATACACACACACACACACACGTGTGTGGCGGAACCACCTGTTGGGTAAGGGGGCCTTGGCCCCCCTAACTTTTTCTTTACTACCTATATATTGTATGTATTGTAATATTTTAGTATTTTTGCCCTCCGAACCCAAATTGATGATCAATAAAATTTGTTATGAACCACACAAGCCTATGACTATTCTTTTAAGTTTGAACAAACTATTGCATGTGTGGGTCTTAATATATATATATATATATATATATATAGGGATGAGATCTCGTGTGGCAGTCTCTTACCATGTGGCAGTGTGGATTGATCTCATCCATCCATACCTTTTATTCAATGGTCCATATTGCTATTAAAAACAAGTGATTTATCAATTAATTAATAGGTGGAAAGGACATAATAGTAACTAGCAAAATGCCATAAATCACGCCCCTACAATCAAGGGATTGATTAATATCAAGTTTCCATAACTGAAATTGTGGACCATTTTAATAGCTGAACTGCACACCATTTAATAACTGATTGTACACCATTTATATCTAACGGTGCATCATTGTATAACTAATTGTACACCATTCAATCCCATCGATTTTTATGGGATTTGATTTTATGATTGTTCCCGCTTTTCATTTTATCTCGAACTGCGCACTTTTTAATAATTGATTGCGCATTATTTTATATCTAACAGTACATCATTGTATAACTAATTGTACATCATCTAAAGGAACTATAAAGACAAAATGGTGAACCATCTTCCCTTTTAATAACTTAACTGTGCACCATTTTATATCCAACAATGCATCATTGTATAACTAATTGTACATCATCTAAAAATCCTATAAAGACAAAATAGTGTAACCACATTCCTATAATGACGGCCTACAATCATGGATGTGATAAAGATCACGTTTCCATAAATGAATTATGCACCATTTTAATAGTTGAACCGTGCACCATTTAATAACTAATTATGCACCATTTTATATTTGATAGTGCATCATTGTATAACTAATTGTACATCATTGTGAATAAACCACAATTGAATGAAAAGTGGGAACAATCATAATATGAAATCCCATAAAAATCGCTGGGATTGAATGGTGTATAATTAGTTATACAATGATGCACTGTTAGATATAAAATGGTGTACAATCAGCTATTAAATGGTGTACAGTTCAGCTATTAAAATGGTGCACAATTCAGTTATGGAAATGTGATATTAATCAATCTCTACATTGTAGGGCGTGATTTATTGTATTTTTCTAGTTACTATTATGCCCTTTCCACCTATTAATTAATTGATAAATCAGTTTTTTTCTAATAGCAATCTGGACAATTGAATAAAAGGTGTGGATGGATTGGATTAATCTACACTGTCATGCGGTAAGCTCCCTGCCACATTTGATCCTAACTATATATATATATATATATATATATATATAGGGGGAGGATCCATGAGACCATATTTTATGGTGAGACAGTGTGGAATAATCTCAACCCTCCCTTATTTACATCAAAGGCTAGGAATAATTTGGGATGATAATACATTAACCATTTAATTAAATTCCAGAAAGGGTAAAATTGTCAAACAAACATGTGGGGACCGTCCAATATGGAATCAGTTATGGGGAGAGAGAGAATCATGCTGGGGAGAGAGAAAATTACGTATGTGCTCTGCGATGCAGTGTACTGTATATTTAACATATATTTATTGTATATTTAACACTATTATACTGTATGTTTAACATAAATTTACTGCACATTAAAATTGTCACACGAAAATATGTGGGGACCGTGAATTAAGAATCAGTATAGAAAGAGAGAAAATCACGCTCATTAACATGTGGGGACCGTGACTTAAGTAAATCAGTTATAGAGAGAGAGAGAGAGAGAGAGAGAGAGAGAGAGAGAGAGAGAGAATCACACTCATTATTATACTGTATATTTAACATATATTTATTGTATATTTAACACTATTATACTGTATGTTTAACATATATGTATTGCATATTAAAATTGTCAAACAAAAACATGTGGGGACCGTGAATTAAGGAATCAGTTAACAAGATTATTTTGGGCAGACCAATAATTACGGTTTACCAAATAACAATAATTAAAAAATCTGTAAGTCCAAGCGGCTACGATAATCTAGAGGGGGAGTGAATAGATTATCTCCATCTTTTCCATTTATCCCTCTTTTTCAAACCGAATGCTCAAAGACAAATATAAAGGTGCGGAATGTAAACAACACGCGTTGATTTATAGTAGTTCAACCCACCTAGGGCCTAATCTACTACCACCCCAGTATATCCGGGATGGATTTCAAAAAGAAAAAGAATTTTATTAATTACCAAAATTAATACAAATTCAACTTACAACACCTTGAAGAGCACCACACTCTTCTTCAACACCACCTTTGGAGATTACCACAATCTCCCTTTGAAGATTACCACAATCTTCCTTCAACGGCACCTTGTGAAGATTACCACAATCTTCAACCTTGAAGAATACCAAATTCTTCAACACCTCAAAAAGAAGATCAACACAATCTTCTTGCACCTATCACCTAGATCATCCAAGTGTGTTCTTACCACAAGAACACTCACAAGGATATCTTGTGTTGAATGATAACCAAAAATCAAGATTACAACTCAATAATGAATATTACAATTTGAGTGCAAAGTGTAATCAAGAATAGCCTAGACCTCAAGAATGTGAAAGTGAATAGCTAGGCAAAATTACAACAAGAATAATAACAATGAAGAACAAATATTTGCTTGAAGTGTATCTTGTTGTGTTGTCTCTCAATTGTTGTTTTTGGTTGCTCCAAAACTTCCTCTATTTATAGGAGATGATTGATCAAGCATAGGCTCCTCTTGGGGATTGAAAATCTACAGAAAAATACAATTAAAATCAAGAATATAGCTGTTAGAAATCAATCCCACAAATTAAGGAAATGTGTCTGCTGTCAAACGGTCATATTTTTGCTGTCAAAGCATAGGGCGACCGGTCGCATAGGAATAAAAGTTTGAAACGTAACACAGAGAATTACACAGGGCGACCGGTCGACATAGGCTTCGACCGGTCGACCCCTGTCTCAACCGGTCCACCTAATGAAAAACCAAGGAGGATTTGTTCTGTTTCAAAACGAAACATGCAGGTACCGGTCGACCCCTGGGCGACCGGTCGACCTGCGACATTTTTCATCCGTCTCTTTTTCTGTTTCAAAAATCATCTTCAGGTACGGGTTGCCCTATAGGGCGACCGATCGACCACGAGACAGAAATGTTGTCCAATTTTTGTTGAAAATAAAACTCAAGAAATACTCCGAAAATTTAGTAAAAACATTTTAAACCAATCGGGAGTATTTAGACAACATTTAGGAACCTTATTTAGAAGTAAAAACTTATAGACATAAAATTATTAAAAGTGTTGTCCAATATTATCGAAAATAATCTTTGAGGAAATACTCCGGAAAATATTAAAACCATTTTAAAACATTTAGGAGTATTTGGACAACCTTTAAAAATATTGTTTTGGTGATAAAATAAAATCATCAAAATTAAGATAAAAACATGTATCAAACAATCTCCCCCTTTTTGATGATTACAAACCAAAACAATTTTTACACAAAATAGGAGAACAATTTTAGAAATGATTTTCCGGTAAAAACATTTGACCGTTTGGAAGCGACCAAAATTTCCAAAATATAAAAGCAACCAAGTAGGGGAGTAAATATATTCATTGCATAAGCTCCCCCTATCAACAAGCACTTCAATAATAATGTAAAAGCAATTATCCATAAGCTAAAAGCTTAGCTTTTACAATTTGTTCAAGAGCTTATAAGCTCCCCCTGTCACAAAACATCATTAAATACTTGTATAAGTCCATCAAGCAATAATTGGACTAAAAATGAATCATAACTTATGGCTTTTATGAGCCATAGCTTATAGCTTTTATAACAAGCTTTTATTAGCTTCTTTGAGTTTAATGAGCCAATTTCCTGTTTCTCCCCCTTTGGAATCATCAAAAAGAATGTTAGGATGATAGAAACATCATATAATGTCATCAAAGTGTACCAAGGGGACGGTTTATCAACCGTTGAGCGATTTAAGCTTGAAAACTAAACAAATTTTGGAGAAATATATCATAAGAAATCCATAAGCTCATTTGTTAGCCAAAAACATGATCTCAAAAGGATTTTAAGACATTAGGAAGCAAGAGAATCATGTAGAAGTTGAAATTTTCATTGCGACATTTCATCGAACACTATGTGTGCGTGAAAAATAAAAGAGGTTGTATATAACCTTTGTAAATGGTTCAACCCAACAAATTTCCATATCATCATCAATCATCCTCATTTCAAAGCTCAACAATATCATATGCAAAATATGCAACATTAGTCCATCAAATAAGAGGCTCAAACAAAGTAGATTCTCAAGGGTTCAACCCAATTGAGATAATATAAGCTAAGAAGGATCAAGGCATTACAAATGCCAAAAATTAGAGCATCCATCAAGTAATACAAGTCATGCCTTAAACAATACATGTATGATATATCAAATGTCCCAACATATTCAACTAAGCATAATGATCAAAGCATTAAAAGAAGCACTTTTACCATCAAGTGCTTCATACCAATTATCAAACAATGCTAAATTAGAGTATTTTTACCATCAAATACTCCACCAATACCATGATCACCCACAAGTCATTATCAACTTGTAATTTTCACCCTTTCAAGAAGACAAGCAAATTTATTAGTGCGAAGGAGTTTTACAGAAGTTCATAAAAATACAAAGCAACGAAAATGCTAGAAAGTAAAGGGGGTGGGGACATCATTCCTCATCCGAGGAGAAGCAAGTTCCGGGAATGAGATCTTTGATGAATTTCTTCAATTTGCCAATAGACTTTTGCATTTTGGAGGTCTTTTGCTCCAAAGCCTCATACCTCGTCTCATGAAAAGCCCTATCTCATCAAATTCGGCTTGAGTATACCTCCTAGGCGGTTGAGCATCGGTATTACCCTCCGGATTGCTCGGTTCTCCCTCTTCCGCCAATCTTGCGGCCTCGGCGTCATCAAAGAAGTCATTAGGATCGGGGGAATCTTGACCTCTTCCTCTAGCCATTTTTGTTGGTCGGATGTCCATATTCTTGCGCATCGTGACCATTTGGGAGATATTATCAATGTCAAAGTCATTTTGAAATACCTCCGAGTTACACTCCGACGAAGGTAGTCCTGATTGAATAAGAAGTTTACAAATCCAATTTCCCATAACCAACTTCTTATTACCTTGAGTGATGGACTCAATTAGACATTGAATAAGTATGGCGCCAAAGTTAAGTGGTTCCCTCCTAGCAATCTTATAAGTCAAAAAGTAATCCATGTTGCTAGGCATCTTTCCCGACTTACCACAAATGCAATATGCGACAATGACCGATAAAATACGATGCTCAAGTGTCATTGCCAACAAAGAATACTTTGGCCATACTCCCAAATACGTCTTAACTTCTTTCATCAACACTCCCAACATTTCATCATTCCAAGTCCCACAAGAGAAATAATCCCAACCACCTTCTCTAACATGTAAAAGCGGCAAATATCATTGGGAGTCCATCTAAAATGACGACCCCCTTATAAGCGAATTTATGGCTATCGGCTTCCTTTCAACATTATATTCCACCCACATATTGGCATAAAAGAGTTGGATAATATCATCATCATACAAAACATACGCATGCTCCCATAAATACATCCAACCTTGCTCCTCAAAGAATCCTCTAATGGTGGGATATTCATTGGTAAATGAACTAAAACGACACATTTTAGTTCGAGCAATAGATTTTCCTCCCATCCCCGAATCCTCATAGTACCATTACGCATACTTATTGATGAAATTAAGAACATTGTGGGAATTAGGAGCTTGAGTAACAAAAGATTTTTACCTTTCGCCCAACGACAATTTTGGAGCGAAATTGTTCCATGAGCTCGGTAATTTGGGCCCGAGAGAGAATGGGATTTTGAACATCATCACCTTCTTGAGCTACGTTTCTCAGGCGCTCGGATATCCCTTTGTTCGGCTTCTTCTTGCCGATTTCTCGACAAACCCTCTCCGCCCCTTCTACGCTTGGAGATGGGATTTCGACCGGTAGAATTATTTGGGGGAGCCATATATGTGAGATTCTAGTGAAAATAAGAAGATTAGCAACAAGAATCGTGAAAAATGATGAGGAATTAAAGATTATAGGAGAAAGGGGGAAATTTCATTGTTAAGGGTTTGAGAGATTTTTTAGTCTGTTTTTTGAAACGAAGAACAGAAAGTTTATATCTCAGTAAAAAATTAGCCAGGGCGACGGCCGAGGTATGGTGCGACCGGTCGGCGTGCGAGGCGGACGGTCGCCCCGCTTTGACCGTCCCAGGTAATTTTTCTTTTCCCAGAATTTTCCAAAATTCGATTTTTCACCCCAAAAGTTTTAAAACTTTGCAAAAAGATAATTTTGGATCAAGTCCAACAAATACAGGTTTCGGGAAAAACATATATTCGAGAAAATCGAGACTAAACAAGTAGTGCCCTCTTAAGAAAAATTTGCAAAATCAATTAAGGGCACTTAAGGGGTTGAAATGAAATATCTTGAGATATATGTACATAAGCATAGTATCGAGTGTTTAAAAAAATACGAGTGAACATACCTCGATAGTTTAAGAAACTTGATGACGAAATGGCCAATGAATATGAGATATATATCCTACACAATTCTTAGACAAAGTATGCACAAAAAGCACAAGTGTAGGCAAGTAATAGGAGATAAAAAAAGAGCTTATGCTATAAAATTTCATAAGAGATAATAAGCCACATAAATGCACAAGAGTTTTAGAAATATCATGCAAGGTCTTCTTTAAAAAAAATTGAAACTCACAACTAGATTAAAGACCTTAAAAATAAATACTTGAAAACTCATTTTGTAATTAAGACACGAGAAAAAAAATATGCATAAAATTGAAATAAAATGCATATATAAATGGGAAGATACGGTTTACCAATTACGCCGTTTCCATGGGTTGTGTCTTTCCCATTGTTGATGATATCTTCCCCTTGAGAAGTCACTTTGTTGATGATGACTTCTTTGATTACTCCATTTCCAAGGTTTGTTACCTTCCCATTGTTGATGGTCTCTTCTTCTTTGAAAATCATCTTGTTGATGATGTCTTTGCCATTTCCAAGGATTATGTTCTTCCCTATTTTGATTATATTCTCTTCTTGGAAATTGGCTTTGTCGAAAATAGTTTCTCCTTCTTTGATCAAATGAAACGGTCATTTGATGTCTTCTTGGCAGTATGAATTTTCTTCGATCATTATTTCGCCGAGTACCTAATAACACATTATTTTGTGGTACCCTTATGTGTTTGGGTCCTTTAGGATTAGTCTTGAGACTTTTAGGTCTCCAAAAATAATTAGAGCTATTTCTAGCCCGGCAAGTATTTACCGTATGACCCTTTTTACCGCAATAAAAGCATGTAATAATTCTAGGAGCATAATGACCAACGTGCATAGTGACTTGATCCTTTTTCATATGATTAACAACATTAGGCTTATGATCAAGTCCTTTATCATAATTATGAACATCAACAATATTGGACAATTTATTAGTACTCAAGTTTGATTTTAATAAATCCTTTTTCATGCAATCAATATTCTCAACAAGAGTACTTTTTTCTTTCTCAAGGTTTCTCACCTTATCAAGTGTGGTGGTGTGAGCACATGATATTGATTCATAGGAAGTAAATAAACTATCCTTATCATTTTTCAAAATATTGAATTCCTTTTTCAAATTTTTGTATTTAACAAGTAAGATTTGGAATTCATTTTGAAGTTCATCATAATCATTTTGCAAATCACTATAATCATTTTGAATGACAATATCATAGGAAGTAGAGGGTTTAAGACATACATCGTTTTCTTCATTGATGCCCATAAAACAATATTCAACTTCTTCATAATTGGAAGTTGTAAGAGGCTTGTTCCTTAGATTTGAACTTGTATCCCTTTGAGAAGTAGATGCTTTTGTTTGACTCCTTTCATTTGCAAGGACTCCATAGATGACTTATAATTTTTGCCATGCTTCATGTGCCGATCGAATTCCTATAAAATGTTCATATTCCAAATTAGTAAATGAACAATACAAGATATTTAGAGCCTTACCGTTTAAGGAGATGATTCTCTTTTCTTCATCATTGAGCTCTTTGAAGCCTTAAGAGGAGTGTGGTGTATTCTTCGTTGGAATGGATTCTCCATTGATGACAGTGTTCCAAATATCGAACCCGCAACTTTGTAAATAGCATTCCATTCTTTCTTTCCAAAATATGAAAATTTTGGAATCAAATAGAGGTGGCTTGGTGGTGGAGGTGCCGGATAGATGAGCTTCGTTCGTAGCCGACGATCGTTTCTCTTCACTCGCGATGTGAAACGAGCTTGCCAAAGAGTTTGGCTCTGATACCACTTGTAAGTCCAAGCGGCTACGATAATCTAGAGGGGGGGTGAATAGATTATCTCCATCTTTTCCATTTATCCCTCTTTTTCAAACCGAATGCTCAAAGACAAACATAAAGGTGCGGAATGTAAACAACACGCGTTGATTTATAGTAGTTCAACCCACCTAGGGCCTAATCTACTACCACCCCAGTATATCCGGGATGGATTTCAAAAAGAAAAAGAATTTTATTAATTACCAAAATTAATACAAATTCAACTTACAACACCTTGAAGAGCACCACACTCTTTTTCAACACCACCTTTGGAGATTACCACAATCTCCCTTTGAAGATTACCACAATCTTCCTTCAATGGCACCTTGTGAAGATTACCACAATCTTCAACCTTGAAGAATACGAAATTCTTCAACACCTCAAAAAGAAGATCACCACAATCTTCTTGCACCTATCACCTAGATCATCCAAGTGTGTTCTTACCACAAGAACACTCACAATGATATCTTGTGTTGAATGATAACCAAAAATCAAGATTACAACTCAATAATGAATATTACAATTTGAGTGCAAAGTGTAATCAAGAATAGCCTAGACCTCAAGAATGTGAAAGTGAATAGCTAGGCAAAATTACAACAAGAATAATAACAATGAAGAACAAATATTTGCTTGAAGTGTATCTTGTTGTGTTGTCTCTCAATTGTTGTTTTTGGTTGCTCCAAAACTTCCTCTATTTATAGGAGATGATTGATCAAGCATAGGCTCCTCTTGGGGATTGAAAATCTCTGAGAAAAATACAATTAAAATCAAGAATATAGCTGTTAGAAATCAATCCCACAAATTAAGGAAATGTGTCTGTTTCAAACAATCATATTTTTCTTTGTCAAGCAGCAAGGCGACTGGTCGCATAGGAATAAAAGTTTGAAACGTAAATACGAGAATTACAGGCGGCCGGTCGGCCGACTGTCTCAACCTGGTCCACCTTAATGAAAAACCAAGGAGGATTTGTTTGTTTCAAAACGAAACATGCAGTCGGTCGACCCCGGGCGGCCGGTCGACCGGACGGTCGACGCCCAGGCGGCCGGTCGACTGCGACATTTTCATCCGTCTCTTTTTCTGTTTCAAAAATCATCTTCGGTATGGGTTGCCCTATCGGGCGGCCGGTCGACACGAGGCATTAAATGTTGTCCATTTTTTGTTGAAAATAAAACTCAAGAAATACTCCGAAAATTTAGTAAAAATATTTTAAACCAATCGGGAGTATTTAGACAACATTTAGGAACCTTATTTAGAAGTAAAAACTCATAGACATAAAATTATTAAAAGTGTTGTCCAATATTATCGAAAATAATCTTTGAGGAAATACTCCGGAAAATATTAAAACCATTTTAAAACATTTAGGAGTATTTGGACAACCTTTAAAAACATTGTTTTGGTGATAAAATAAAATCATCAAAATTAAGATAAAAACATGTATCAAACAAAATCAACAACTAATAGACACAAATCAATTAACTAAATTATTATACAGTAAACTATGTCTAACTATACAATAAAATCGGGCTATGTATACAATAAACTATGTCTAACTATACAATAAAATATCACTATCTATACAGTAAACTATGTCTAACTATACAATAAAATCAGACTATGTATACAGTCGCCCTCGACACGCTGATCACTTTTTTTACCTTTTTTAGCCATGATTAACGAAACACTAGTCCTGGCACCAAAAAACCAAAAATAAAGTGTCAGTGCAGATTATATAAAAAAACATGCGGTAAAAATTAACTAAATAAGCATCAAAACACATATAAGTATACAGTAAAATCTCCTAATTTTTTCAAAAACCATAAACCATCTTCTTCAACAAAAACAAAACATATATCAACCATTAACAAAAGCTTAACCCACTATCACGGAAAAAAAAGCACATGAAACATATAAAACCCTAGTTAACAATTTCAACTCGGAATCGCATTCTCCCCAAAACACAACAAAAGCGCAATAAAAAATAAAATTAAATAAACCCTAGACTTTCACAATTAAATTCGAAAATAGTGGGAAAAAATAAATTCTTACTATCTTTCACTTCGCTAAAGAAGACGATTGGGTTTCTCTTTCGCTCGAAAAATTTCACTTCGGCTTGAGAAGATGACCGAACACTCCTACGACACACCCACGAGATGTGAGATTCTCTTTTGCTCAGAAAATTTACGATATGGAGGGAACCCACAAAGCCACAAAGCTGTAAAAATTCAAAAAAAAAAAAAAATTAATCGAGCAATTTGTGGGGGAGATGAACCGATTTGGGGAGTTACCAATTGGGGGTGAAAAATGCTAATAAGAAAATGACCAACCTGCCCTTATTTGATTTAAAATTAAAAAAAGGCCACTAAATCAGCCAAATCTCAACCATCTGAGATATTAAATTTGTGGGCATGATTAGTCCACACTGTCTTACCTATGGAATGGGTCTCGTTTGATCAATTCATATATATATATATATATATATATCGTAATATTAAAATTGTAGAGCATACATTTTGATTAGGATTTAATGATGCGTTTTAGAATATTTAACTATGAATATTGATGTAACTTTTTGATGGAAATATAACATTTATAAATTTTACTATCATATATATATATATATATATATATAATATTTGATAATTCGTTCTTTAACTGGAGGCGCTAGTATATATTTCTACCAGAATTCTGTAATATTAATACTACTCTTACTCATCTCAAATCCGATTAAGAAATTACACCTATTACTTGTAACCGTCCCAAATCCTAAAAATAAATTTTACCCATACCAATCTCATTAGGGTCCAAACGAATGTAGCTACATATGTCTACCCATCCCCTGCAATCCCTAGTTGACCCCTCCCAATTATAAATCTTGGGTCCTCCCTGCATGCGTGTGTATTGCTTAGAGGTGAAAAATAAATGTAAATGAAAATTGATCACTAAGGTAGCGATTGGATATGAATATTTTCGTTCCGCTAGAGAAATTTTTTTAACCCAATATGCAATTGTTTATGGAAATTTTCAAAAAATACACTATTCACTACCTTTCATTTTTTCTCTTATCAATCACATCTACACACTTTTTCAAAAACAACTAATCATTATTACACATCATTCCACAAATCTCACTATTCATCCATTCACACATTTCTAACTACCACCCAAATCCAATCATTATATCACTATTTTTATATCAAATCAACTTTTATCATTATTACTTTTTCATCTCATATTCAATCACATTCTCAAAATTCATTTTTTTCTTCCAATTTTTTTCCACTATTCTCTAGCAAAAAAAAAAAAAAAACAAAATGAAAACATATATAATCGCATCCAAAAAAGTCATTTTAATTTGATTTATTCATTTATTAATGGTCATTGAACACTTTTTGTTTACAATGAGACTCGGATCGGATTTGAACTTTATTTTCTTTTTGTACAAAGAAAGTGATGACGCCCGAACCGAGCTAGACTAAAGTCATAATACCCGAGCCGAGCTAAACGAAAATAAAGCCGCGTGGCCAAAACAACTAATAATGACACCAGCCGACTAGGACGATTCTGGTGACGTAAGCAACCGAGCACAATGGCGTAAGCTCCCGAGCTGATGACGTGGCACAAACCGAGCTCAGCCCAGCAGAACAAAGTCAGGTAGGAACTCAAGCAAGCACCTTACCGAGCAGAACATACGTGACAAGAGCAGCCCCCTGATGACGTCAGTCAAACGGTCAAAAGAACATGCCCACAATAAAATAGTCCCTCAAAAGTAGCAATATTCTCTCAAGGTCAACAAGATTCTCCCAACACATGGCTACTCCCCACGCGCGCCGTAAATAGTACCATTATTATAATACAAAGTTGCAATTAGTCAGCTAGATACACCCTACAGGGTATATCCTAGGAGTAATTAAGAAAAGGACAAGTGTCCCACTACCTTTACAATAATTAACCCGTCATTGGGTATAAAAGGGGCCTCATGAATTGTAATGAGAAAAAAGGAAAAAAAAAAGAGAAAAAACATATAAGAAAAGACAAAAAAATAGGAGAGTAAAAAAGAAAGAGTGAAAGAAAGACCAAGAAATCAAATTGTAACACTGTGGGCCAACCAGATACGTTCTGCTCGGTTAATTCTATAAAAAGGCCGAATTAGCCCTTGTTTGGTTGTCTTTCATTTCAAATTACTCCCCCACGATATCAAAATTCCCTGTTTTCCTTTGTTGACCAAAAAGCAAAGGATTTGAACTTTTTCTTCTTTTATTGAACTTTATTAAATTCGAAAAGTAATATTCGAATCAGTTAAATTTATGTAAAATTATTTTATATAAATAATAAAGTTACATTCATATATTTCTAACTCCATAAAGCAGTTTGAAACAACTTGCACAATGATTTGCTGTTCTAAAGTGTAGGGCCTTTTGTTTAATAATTGAAAGATATAGTCCCCATTTAGCAAATTGATAAATCTGTATCTGACGCCCTAGGATGGTCGCACTTTCGTAGACTTCCCATTACTCTCTCTTTCAACGTTCACTTTTCTCTTTCTTGAAGAATATCACATTTTGTTTCTCATTTTCCTTTACAATCTTGCATTTTGTTTCTATCCTCGTTTAGACTGCGTACCATAAATCAATCGGTAGCTTCAGTTTTTGTATTATTTTCTTGGTAAATACACACGTAGAATTTGTATAATTTGTTGTTATTTGGTCAAATTTTCTGTAGATTAGTTAAAAATTAGGTTTGGTGATGAGTTCGAGGGCGAGATATCCGCCGCCGGGGATAGGCGGAGGCCGAGGAGGTGGCGGCGGTGGCGGTGGCGGAATGAACCCCCACGCCGGACCAAATCCTAGTTTTCAACCTAGAAACGTTAACCAACAGTACGTACAGAGGAGCCAAGCGCAGAACAACCAAAATCATCAATTGTTTCAAAACCCTCAACCGCAGCAATGGCTACGAAGAACTCAGCTTCCGCCGGCTGATTCATCCTTTGATGAGGTTGAAAAGACTGTTCAATCAGAAGCCGTTGATTCGAGGTCTGGTCAAGATTTTTTCCTTACCTTCTTCTTATTTGAACTCTGCGTTTTATTTGTTGTTCTTTCCATATGTTTAATTAAAGGGGATTTAATCTCTTTTGGGGTTTTCCCCTTTAAAAATGAATATAGATAGATTCACGGTTTTGCTACATTCTCTTAAACGAATGTCTGCTATCCTTTTTTCATAATTTCTTGGTGAAAATGACTTTCGAAGAACCTATTTTTATTAATTATTTTTAGTTAAATATTTTTAATGAAGAGCGTTGATGCGGGTGACCAGTGCCTCTGTGGCTCTGTGAAGAGTAGGAGTTTAGATATTGGAACTTTAAGCTCAAGGAAACTATAACCTAGGTAGAAATATGAAACTTGTGGGATAATCTAGGTTTTAAGGATGATTTGAATGAAGAATTGAGTGGTGTTAAATAAGTCGGCCGACGTATCTGACTAGCTAATTAATGACCAGCTCAAAATGCCTGTTGTCGTTGATCCGCATTTATGTTTTTAGGTTTTGGCCTGAAGTATGTGGTTGGTCAAATATGGTTAGTTTTAATCCAGAATGGTTCCATCTTGTTATTGATTAGAGCTTTCTTTATGTGCGGTGGTGGTTTGAAAGTTTGATTTGTGTTTTCTTGCTGTTTTGTTTTATAGTCCTTTAAAAGAACCTGGTTGTGATAAGTTAAGATGCCATTACAACTTGTTCTTCGCAATGCAATTTTCAACCATCCTGTATCCCTGTCTGTTATTTCTGTTAGGAAATGCTGAGTTTTATGGATTTAATTAGAATTAGAAACATGCAGTCTAGACAGTCTGGTAAATTTTAACTGAATTCTCCTGCATGATACTAAGGATGGAATGAGAGAGGTTGTGGGATAAACTCCTTTATATCCAATGCTTGGCAGGGGAATTTTGTGACCTTTTTCCTCTTACTTTTGAGCGGTACTGTTATTACCACCACATTTGTGCTCTACTGTTACTTCTTATGGTCAGACACTTTTTGTCCCTTTCCTACATTGTCGATGCTGGTAGTCTATATTTGTTTATGTGTAAATCAAGATAATTAACTGTTTTTGTTCTCATTAGTTCGCAAGATTGGAAGGGCCGATTAATGCTGCCACCACCAGACACCCGTTACAAAACCGAGGTAAGGTTTTTGATGGGTCATTAGACTTCAGATTCAAGAGTTGTGATTATTAATACCATATTTGTTTGTAGTTCATTTGTTTTAGTATGTAACATATTTGTACAAAATAATATTGTTATTGCTATTTGTATTTGTTTTTCAGGATGTTACAGCTACCAAAGGAAATGAATTTGAAGACTACTTTTTGAAGCGTGAGCTGCTTATGGGAATATATGAGAAGGGTTTCGAGAGGCCATCTCCAATCCAAGAGGAGAGTATTCCAATTGCTCTCACTGGAAGCGATATTTTGGCTAGGGCCAAAAATGGGACTGGGAAAACTGCTGCCTTTTGCATTCCTGCCTTGGAGAAAATTGATCAAGATAAAAACGTTATCCAAGGTTTGACTTATAACCATTTGAAAGTTCCTTCATATATAGAATCTTTGCGCTTTCTTGGAAATAGGGCCTTATGCTTATAAGAGCTAGGCCTAACGGGATTTGGGAGCTGAAATTGAGGTCAAGGCAAATGTGTGGTAGTAGTTATAGTTTGTTTCTTGTCCTATGGAGTTTGAGTCATGGCAAGATATAGCATAAAAGATGTATGAAAGGGCTTAGTGAAGATATATGATACCAATGACCTTCAATCTTGGTCCATGTTAACATTGGATAGGTCATTTCCATAGTTGAGGCGCGCCTCAGGCTCAAGGCGCATAAGGCACCGGCTTCTGCGCCTCATAGCCTCCTATTCACTCAGGCGCACGCGGCTGGCGCTTAGGCGCACAGGTGCTGAGTGTTGAATGAGGCGTGCCTCTTTGAAATATAGGGTTTTTTGAAGCATGAGTTGTGTATTTATATAGGCGCTCACTCGCTTGAACATCCTTCTTGTTGCTTCTTTTTTTAGGGATAATTACAAAACCCCCCTTGAGGTCGGGCTCATTACAAAAAAACCCAGAGGTTTTTGAAAATTACAAACACACCCTTGCAGTTTGATTATGTCTTACATTTCCCCCTTCGTAAGGAAAAACATTTCAAGACCCCCCTAACATTTATAAAAATATTACAGTTACCCCCTTAAATTTAAGATAGAAACAAAACTGATTTTTTTTTTTTGGTTATTTTGAAACATCTCTTGGGTTTTTGTCAGTAGCCCAAACCTCAGGGGTATTTTTGTAAGTATCCCTTTTTTATTATGAATGTCTAAATTATGAATTTATGCATGTTTTATGCTATAGTTATTTTCATAATATTCAATCCTTATGTGCATATTTGCAGTTGTTATTCTTGTCCCAACAAGAGAATTGGCTCTTCAAACATCACAAGTATGTAAAGAACTGGGGAAGCATTTAAAAATTCAAGTCATGGTTACTACTGGTGGAACTAGCTTAAAGGATGACATAATGCGTCTCTATCAACCAGTTCATTTACTTGTTGGGACACCTGGAAGAATCCTCGATCTTGCCAATAAGGGATTTGCATCTTAAATGATTGCTGTATGCTTGTAATGGATGAGGTATGGAAATGTTATGGGGACATTTTTCTGCAACTGCTATTAGACTGTATTTTGAATAGAATTAATTGCCATTTCCCACACCATGTTCTCAGTTTTAGCCCTTGTTCTCTATTTTTCACTCATATGCACTCTCTTATGTGGTTAGGAAATGTAATTCTGGCTGTCAGCAGATTGAAATTTTTGTTGAGCTGCATGTGATAGATTTGACCATAGAACTTTCAAATTTGGTCATGTGTGGCTTCTATTGAAATATATGGAAATATGGATGTGTGTGTGTGTGTGTGTGTGGGGGGGAGGATGCAAAACTTTGAGAATTAGTTATTTATCAGCATTCTCTCTCATCTGTGGTGGGGCGTTGTTTGCAGCTAGATGCTTCCTAAATGATTGCCACGTCCTAATTTCCCTATGATGATTTCTGGTTTTGCTATTTGTTCTGCCTCATTTCATCATATGAAACATTGTCATTGTCAATCTTACCATTTTTATGTTGTTATCTTTCAGGCTGATAAGCTCTTGTCACCAGAGTTTCAACCTTCTATTGAGCAGTTAATTAGTTTTCTGCCTGCAAATCGTCAGATCCTTATGTTCTCTGCTACATTCCCTGTTACGGTAAAAGATTTCAAAGATCGATACCTGCGAAAGCCCTATATCATCAACCTTATGGATGAGCTAACCCTTAAGGGTATAACCCAATTTTATGCTTTCGTGGAAGAAAGACAGAAAGTTCACTGCCTCAACACTCTCTTTTCGAAGGTTCTAAATTCTGATAAACACTTCAGTTGTGTCTTCTTGAATATGTTTTGCCTTCTTTGATGATTTTGTTTTTGAGGTTGATACATCTGTCACTTTTGCCTGCAGCTTCAAATTAACCAATCAATTATTTTCTGCAATTCCGTGAATCGAGTAGAGCTTCTTGCCAAGAAAATCACAGAGCTTGGCTATTCTTGCTTCTACATTCATGCTAAAATGCTTCAAGACCATCGCAACAGAGTGTTTCATGACTTTCGCAATGGTGCCTGCAGGAATCTTGTGTGCACTGGTATGTTCTCTAGGTTTTTCTTATCATGATGATGTTCTGGATTTTGCTTTTGAGTGATTTTTATGGGCAAACAAATTTTCTTTGTCTTCATTGGTTCTGCAGTGGTTCTTCATTAAGTAGCATTAAGATTTTAAATTTTGCATTCATCTTCGAATCTCATCTGATTCCTCGACTTTTTCGGATAAATTATATACTATTTGCGGCCTAGCCAATTAATTCCTCTTCCATTGTCTCTTGCGCACATGCAGACTTGTTTACAAGAGGTATAGATATTCAAGCAGTAAATGTTGTCATCAATTTCGACTTTCCGAAGAATTCAGAAACATACCTACACAGGGTATGGTGACAATATTTTTGATCAGCTTTCTGTTGATTCCTGTGATTTTCTATAACTATTCTTGCTCTATGCAGGTTGGTCGATCTGGAAGGTTTGGACACCTTGGGTTAGCCGTGAATCTGATAACCTACGAGGACCGCTTCAATTTGTATGCTCGTCATTCTTTCTTATACTAATCAATTTAGTTTACTGGGTCGTGTTTTTAGTGAGATTTTTCACCTCCATGTTTTCTCATCTTTCAGGTATAGGATTGAACAAGAGTTGGGGACAGAGATCAAGCAGATTCCTCCGCATATAGATCAAGCTATATACTGCCAATAGTATGTGGTGGCTTCTAGTGATGTCGTGGTTGGAGGTGGTAACACTGGTGGGTAACTATGCATATTTTGGCCACTTTACAACTTTTGAGGATTTTTATCTTGCTATTGTTTCACAATTTTGAGTTTTCTTCTACCCAAGTTATGCCACTCGTTTCGACAGCTCTTTTAGAAATCAGGATTGGTGGTTATAGACTGATAGATAGTTCTGTAGGGATTTGTTTTTTAAAAATTTATGTAAATCATTTGTTGTTTTTGCTGCAAAATCCTTTTATTGGTAATATTTCCAGAAAGGGAGTGCAAAACCTTAGATGCTTGATTCTTGTTCGTGATTTTGGGTTTTGAGAGGAGGATATATTTGCGCATATAGAAACAATTCCCCATAATATATGATGTATTTTCCACGAGCACTCAATCTAAAACCAAGTAAGTTCTAGATAGTTGGTCTTGAAATGTTGGTTTACAGTGTCTCGGAGATTACAAAAATTCCAAGTTGAAGCTGTGTGTAAACTATCACCCAGCTTAGGTGCTTTCCGTGGTTTTTGGTTTGAGATAATGTTCTTGTTTGCAGATATACCATTACAAAATATCAGCTGCCTGTTGTTGATATAGATTTTGTCGCTTTAGTTTTCTCAAATCACAAACTGAAACCTTTCGTGATCGTAATTTTTTAGATGCTTAGATGAAACAGTAAAATATTTTTGCATATGTCCAGCTGTGTAAAATCTCTATGGTATGAGATTCATGGGCGCTGGAATAGAGATGGAATAATTTGGATTTAAAGCTTATGTAAAAATGTACTATCAAATTTTGCTCCTCCGTTTTAACTGTTTCCTTTTCTATGACAGTTACTTTACCTGTCGGAGGGATGATATGATTGATCGTTGCCGGTTATTAGAAATCGTGATATTGGATGAAAGACCTTGTATTTGTCCAGATGATGCAAGAATTTCCCAGATTTTGGGCATCTCATCGCCAATTGAAAGATTTGGATGATATTGCCATTGCATGCTTTCAGTGCTCTAAGCTCTGCTGCCTTAACTTCTTTGAGCCAATGGCTGTTTCTTATTTTCTCTTAAATTAAGTTTAAGCTATAAGTCGATCAGCAGTTTCTGTATGTTCGGTGCAAAAAATTGTTTGTGCTGGTCATTGTTACCTTTTCTAGTTTCAAGTCTCTATCAATATTTAAAAGGCAAAAAAAAGGAAAAAAAAATATAAAAAAAAAAGAAAAAAAGATTGTCTTTCTTTTAATGTTTGAGAAAGGTTGAATCTACCTTTTGCCAAGAAGTTGGTTTTGGAAGTGTGAATTTGTTTCTTGATTCAGGATGAGCATGTCACTGTTTGGGTTTTTTATCAAAGTTTTGGGGGCAAGTATTTTAGCTTATAAAAATAACGAAAATCTTTGATCTTCGGCACATGTTATGATCTATCGCAAATTTGGCAATGGGCAGTTTAACTGTGTGAGATTGATACCAAGTTAATAAGGAATGTGTTCTGATACCAGAAAGCTTGGTCTTTGTTTGGCATGACAGGAACAAATAAAACTAATTCTGAATTCTTAGTGAAAACAACGATAAATAATAAAATGTTCAACTTTCAGATATGTGGATGTTGGCAATCACCAACAAAAGATTTTCTCAGTTTTTGGCTGAAAAAGTTCACTTTTTAGTGTTTGCAAATACCAATTTCTATTTTAAATCCTACTTCATTTATTCAGAATCTAAAAGCGGGAACTTTTAGATTTTTTGTTGTGTACATACAAATAAGTACTTTTACAGTTTTTTTTCATCAAACACTATCAATATTTTATCCTTAACTTCTGATTCTATTTGCAAATATTACCAACTTATGTTTCTCAACTGTTTTTTTTGCTACAATCAATGAATCCTTTAGAACCAGAAATTTTTGCAAACACTCCCATAATCTTGGTTAATTTTCAACTGGTTTATTTCAGGTTATTTTTATTAACTGATTTGGTGCTATATTTGTAAAACCGCTGTCTATTTTCTTGAAGGAAAAATGTGTACGACACCTTATATTTGCGAAGTAAATTTTGACTGCATTGAATTCACCGACGAGATAGGGTTGGGTTAGGTTCTGCCATGCAGGGGGGACTGTGCCTCGGTCCTTCTTGGACTGATTATTGGAGTTGAGGTAATATAGTAGGCTGCTTTTTCATGCCACTTTTGTGTAAATGTGAGTTTTCTGTCTCAATCAATTGTGTGAGTCCAATTTGATAATGACAACTTCCATCAAATCTTTTTTTTTCTTTCAATTATTGAACTTTTACAAGGTATTATTATTAATTTGTTTTTAATTTGGGCTTATTTGAGTGTATCATAAACTTTAAGTTGCATTTAAGAGAGATGGTTATTGACTTATTGTATTAGATTTCAGTGATACATGGACATAGTTTAACTTGGGCTTATTTGGGTTTTTCCATTTTTTTGGGGAAATTTCAGGAAATACTCTCATTTTTGGAAAAATCCCACTATTTACGTTCATATCACTTTTATACTCTTTTTTTTTATTTGTTTATGCTCCTACATATTTTTTTGTTGTTATTTTTACGTTTTTTTCAATTTCTTTTGTTCATGTATTATTTTATATGTTATTTCTATTGTTTCGATGTTTATGTTTGTTTATTGGTTGTTTCTATGTTGTTTCATTGTTGTTTCGATGTTTCGAATACAACTTTTACTTGTTCTTTACGCTCTCTTTTGTTCATGTGTTATTTTATATATTGTTTATGTTAATTTTAGGATTGTTTTTTGTAGCGTTTTTAATGTTGTTACAATATTTCTTTGTTTTTTCCATGTAGTTTTCAATGTTTTAATGTAGGTTTTACCTATTTTTAAAATCTTTTTATTGATGTGGTGTTTTCTATATTGTTTCTGGATTATTTCTATACTGTTTTTAATGATGTTATTATCAATGGCGTAGCTAGGAATAAAATGGAGGTGGGCCAATCCACGAAATTGGGGTGGGCCAAATGAAAAATTAAAAGCAAAACCATATAAAAATTAAATATTTTTTTTAAAAAAGTTTACATAGATTTTTTTAAAGGGGGGCCTGAGGCCCGGGTTGGCCCCTCTAGCTACGCCAATAGTTATTATGTTTCTTTATTGTTTCCATATTGGATTCGATGTTTCAATTTACTTTTTACCTAATTTTAAGTTCTTTTTGTTTATGTGTTCATATATTATTTCGGGATTATTTCTATATAGTTTTTAATGTTGTCCTGTCGTTTTCTTGGTTGTTTCTATGTGTTTTCGATATTTTCAATGCATTGGATCAAAAATTGAATTGTGTATTTCTATATATGTTGTTTCTATATTATTTTCGATGTATTTTATTTTAATATGCGTTGTTTTATGTGTATATTTCTTGATTGTTTATAATATTTCGAGCATAAAATTGAATATTTAGTGGGGCAAAAATTATTTTTGCTGAAATTTTATTAGTTGAAACATGTTTGGAACATGTTCGAAACAATCTTGAAACAACAACGTAAAAAATCTGCAAAAATTAGCGGGAGCGTACAAATGTCCAGAAAAAGGACCGGGCGAATACAATTGTCCTCTTTTATGGAATGTGGTATTTTTGTCCATATCTCTTTTTTTTTTGTTTTTTTGACAACGGGTTTTTCCTTTTAAGTCTCATGCATGTTTGCATATTACCTCAAGAATATATTTTTAACTATTTAATCCTCTTAAATATTGCCCAACATTAAATATGTAAAGAGGAGTATAGCTATTAGTTGATGACACATGAATTAAGTACACCCAAGTGGCATTCCAAATTGACAATATTACTATACATCAACTACAATATCACAGGTTAAAAAGGCAAGAATAATGGAAACTATAAATAACTATGGACTATTGATTGTCACACAATTTTCCAATTCCCAAAAAAAAATGCATATTTTGTCACCAAGAATTACAAAATATATTCTTGCGAACAATGAAGGGAAGGCAAACAAAAAATAGAGTTTACATTGATATATATGTACCTAATATTGTCATTTTAATTCCGTATATTAAATTTTATGGTACATATAATTAAATAACAGCAAGAGAGAAATAAAGAAAATGGACTCACATGAAAGTCACAAAAATGCATGTGTATATATATAATTAGCATTTTCTTGTTTTCTTCTGAACAACTAAAAGTAGAAAATGTGAAAAAACCAGGCCAAGTAATCACGTAATTAAGCAACCAGTTATTGGAAAATGAAAAGAGTTTCAAAGTTTCAAACTTGAACGCTCTGAGAGAGAGAGAGATTCAATTTAAGACAAATCAGAAGAGAAAAGGATGTTCCTTTATTGCATTTCCTGCTGTCCGTACATTCTCTCGCTGTATGAATCTCTGTCCCCGCCATTAATGCATGCTCTCTCTCTCTCTCTCTCTCTCTCTCTCTCTCTCTCTCTCTCTCTCATCGCATAACTCAATACCTGGTAGTATAACTCGATACCAAATCACATAACTCAATCTTGAGTTACGTAACTCAATATAAAGTTATGTAACCTGGTATCGAGTTTTGTGGCTAGGCATCGAGTTAGACTACCTGGTACCGAGTTATGTAACACATTACTGAGTTATGTCACTTGGTATCATGTTAAGTAAAAGATCGGTATCGAACGCGTTTAATTCGATCTTTGAGTAACATGCTTTTGTGTCCAAACTTCGTATTATATGTTCATTCTTCATTTTTCTTTAATAATATTCTTTTGTTCTATTTTGCAGGGCTGGAAATAGAAATGGGGTGAGTCTCAAAATTGGATATGAAAGTTTAATACATATACTAAGTCCCGAGTAATAAATGACATATCAAAAGAGCGACAATCATTTGGAATAATTAATTAGTTTAGGAGAGGTCTGTCTTTGGCCATTTTCTCGGAATTTGATGAGAATGTTTATTATACAAGCAAATGTATGTTTTTGTTGCTTGGTAGGGAGATCAAACCGGTGAGGTTGGTGAGTGCTAGATGTGGTTTCGGGTGGGGGACATAACTACATTTGGCGGTGCTCGAGTTCGCATGATCACATGAACAATTTGGCCCATTCATATTTGATCTCAATGCCACTCATCCTATCCCACCGACAGGAGGAGTTTATAACCGATATTTTGATGGCGACTCTATCTTTGGCGGTGAATTTGTTATCAACTTTCACATAGGAAAAATTCAAAAAAGCGCCATATGATGATCCGAAGGTCGCATATGTCTTGTTCGTGATGATGTACCTTCTTGGGGGATTCGCGAACCCCAGTCGGTTTGTGGTTGTGGACACTGGTGGAGGATGTTGACGCATTTAGGACATTCCCATGGGGCTCCTACATTTTTGGTCAGTTATGCTATTATTTAGAGATTGAAGTCTGATCCCTACTGATCTTGCTAGAGGCGTACAGTTTCATGTGTACGCATACTTGATGTCTCTACATGTAAATATATATCAACACGTATTATTGTTAACGTAGTCATTGCATAATGAATTGATTTTGATTTTATTTTGTTTATTGGTGAATATAAATATGGTCATATGAGACCATCACTTTACCTAGGCAAACACTTATGATGAGTTCTGGGTTGCAGGGCTATTCGAGGGGCATATGATTTAGATGCCCAAAGAGGCCATTCACTTTGGCATCTATATATGACAGTATGCAGGTAAATATGACTTGTTAATTACGTACTATTATGCTCTTTATGCTATTGTATTTACTGATTCGTTATTTCTTGCTTTGATAGACTATATGCAAACCACTTCACCTGACTGAGGAGGAGTTATGAGCCATGTATATGCAGGGTATTGATATGGACATATCGTGGGGATTAAGATATGTCCATACATAGCAGCTTATGGATCAGTGTCCTCCTCTTGTTAGAGATAGTAGGAGGGTGATCTTAGAGCATGGACGTAGTTCCAGACAGGGACTCTCTATGACTCGACGTCCGAAGATGAGCAAGACTCATACGTAGCCTACATACAGAGTGACAAGGACATGTAGGTCAAGTATGATAGGAAGAGCCGACAAATTGGCCCGACCTAGCCAACCCGCATTTAGGGCTGGACTGAGCCTTTTTTTTGAAGACTCGAAAAAATTCGGGCCTAAATGACCGGGCCCAGTAGGCCCGTCGGGCTGATCGGGCTTGGGCCAAAATGGCCCGTGTTTTTCAGGCTGGCCCGACCCAATAGAAAAAAAATAATTGAGCATACTTGATGGCTTATTATCTTGGCCAATGCTCACTGCATCAGTGATGTTCTTTTTCCAAAATCCAAAAACCAAAATCCACTTTTCAGTTTTCACTTTTAAGTTATTTGTTATTTCATCTTTCTTTTTTTTCATTTTATCTTTAAAGTATCATTCAATAATATACATTATTAATTTCTTCCTATATTTGACCTATGCCCAGAAATACTTTATTTTCTATCAAAAAAATCTTTTCAGATGACCACAAAATATATATAACCTGTTGGGTCATTAAATTAAAAGCCATGGTCTTCATTTTTTTTTTTTGTAATAACTTGTTGCCTTATAAGTTATAACTTCATCAACTTGCAAATATGTTAGGAAATTTATCTATATAGATTTTCATGATGCTTAGAAAACTTAGATTAGAAAGTTGGTGCCCCATTTTCTGTATGTATATCAACTTTGTCATAGTTAGAATATTAGTTGAGTTATCAAGCAGCCAAGTTAAAGATGCAGAAGACTTACTGAAGAAGAGCAGAGAAGATTCAAATATGTTGCAGCTGAGTGGCTAAGAAGAACTTCAGTCAAGTGAAACAACTATGTCTTTCAGAAGACTTATGGCAGAGTCATCCAAGAATCAAGGAGAAGACTCAACTCAAGGGATAAAGCAGCAGAAGGACTTAGAGAAAGCTGAAGAAGTTCATTGCAAAGAAAAGTCAAGACCTACCCATTTTAGTAAGAGACAATCCTGCAACCTTAAACAGATGTCTTGCTAAAAGAGTGCAAGTAGCAGGAACCAATGGAATGCTTGCAGAAACATGGTACAATTCAGGCACCTGCATGTAGTTAATGCTAAGGTTGGGTCAACATCAAAAGCTGTAGAACAAGACAAGCCAACGAACAAAAAGTGAAGTTTGAAAATGTCTATCTCTTCAACGGAAAAATTTCAAACTCTCACTATAAAATGCTGAGGAATTTTCAGAGAGACATACGACACACGGGAGATAAGAATGAACAAGTGACACAAAAGAAATCTGAGCAATCATGCAAATCTGCAATACTCTCTCCCTCTCTCTCTCTAAGAAAAGAATTCCAAATCCTCAGTCCTAAATTTGAAGTGACTTTATCCAACACAACCTAGTGAAGGAAGGAAGCCATACTTCAAAGTTGAAGAGGAAAACTGTTTTAAAGAACAAGGGATCTGCACATCCACGAAGTGAAGGAAAGGCAGTGAGGTTCAATTTAGAACCTGGTTCAAATCCGACGGAGGGCTACGTGATCAAGTCCGAACGATTTGAAGAGCTAAAGTAGTGAGGTAGCTATCTTGCAAAGAGCCGAGTCTCAAGAGTGAAACCAGCTGTGTGATCAAGGCTAGCTCGAACTGCATTTGTACTCTTGTAACAAAGTCAAAGTTGCATTAGTATATTCCTCCTGGATTAGGAAAAGAGTGGAGCAGAGGAACTACCCTATCATCGAACCACTATAAATTATTTGTGTCATTTACTTTCAACACATTTATTTTCTGCATATTTATTTACTTGTGTTTATATTTTCTATCCAAATGACAATAACTAAGATCAAAACAAATGTTGATAATTATATCTTAAAAGGGTGTAAAACTTCCGCTGTTAAAAAAACTGAATTTATAAAAAGTTAACTTCACTCAGCTGAGTTACTCTATCAACAGCTCTCTCGAGTTTATTGAATGGTTAACTCTCCTGCTGAAGTTTGACCCAACTGTCTCTCAAGAAACTTAGTTGTTTTCTTGTGAAAACTCCGAATTTATTTAAAACGAAAAATTGGTTAAGTTTATTCAACAACTCTTTCCCCCTTCTACACTTAACTGGCACTTGTTGGGACCTACAAGTAGTATCAGATCGGCTGGTTCAAAGAACCTTCCGCACTGGTTACTGAACTAAATCTCAATCATTTCAAAAACATCAACACTTGAGGTTTTTCAAAGTTTCTTTCAAATGTTATTATCATGGAGGCAAACCTATCCCGTACCCCCATGTTTACCATTGAAGAATTGATGACTGGAAGATTCGCATGCATACACTCCTCTCCGTTTCATATGATGAAATGTGGTTTGTCATAGAAGATGGACCTATTCAAATCCCCAAGATGAACACATATGTAAGAGCTGCTGGAGATGTTGCTGAAAGATCTGCTGGGGTGGAAAAGCCAAGAAAGAAATGAACCAACAAGGATAGAAAGAGATACAACTTGGACAATGTGGCCAATGATATTTTGTATAAAACTTTAGATAAAGTAATATTTAACAAAGCTAAATCTTGCAGGATTGCCAAAGAAATATGGGAAAAGTTAACTCTCGTCTGCGAAGGCTCAGAGCAGATAAAGGAGAATAAGTTGATTGTTGCAGTGCAGAAGTTTGAGAACTTCAAGAATGGCTGGTGATCATTGGATCAGTTGGATGCCAGATTTACAGATATCACGAATGAGCTATCGGCTCTAGGCAAGGAATATACACAAAAAGAAATGTGTACAAAAATTCTAAGAGAATTCCCAGCCGAGTGGGAAATAAAGGTGATGACTCTCAGACATTCAATGGACTTGACCAAGATTTCCAACCATGAGCTATTCTTAGATCTTAAAGAATATGAATTCGAGCTCAGAAGAAAAAAGCAAGACGAGATAGTTGTACCGAAGACAACTGCTCTGGTGGTTGGAGAAACAAAGGCAACAGACTCAAATGACATCATGGATAAAGAAGATATTGCCTTGATGATCACAAGATTCAACAAGTTCTTCAATAAAAATTACAAGACGGATAAATGAGAATCCTCTAGAATGCACTCAACTCCCTCCAAAGGAAAGGAATAAAGAACCCCCAAGAGAGTTGAGAAGAAATCTGAAGATCTGTGCTGGAATTACCGACAGCCATGTCACTTTGCAGTTGACGACCCTTATCCACCAGTCAACAAGTATAGAAATAAAGAGGATAAGAAGGTCTTCATGGAAAGAAGACAAGAAAGAAAGAAAGCAATGATGGCTGCAGAATCAGAAATAGAGAAGTGCAAGGAGACAACCGAGTCGGCGCGATGAAGGCGACTACTCCTTGCATAACTGAAAAAGAGTCATTGATTTGTCTCATGGCTAAGGAACAAGAAGATGAGGTAAACTTTAACTCATCTAGCTCAAATTCTGATGATAGTGATCATGATACACACACTTCATCACCCATTGATCTTTATGATTCATTAGGCAAAATGATGAAAGATCTTAAACACATAAAATCCTCACACAGATTTCTAAATGAAGAAAACAACCAACTCAAATGCCAAAACTCACAGCTGACTGAAGAGTTGAGTACTCTTAGTCATATAGCTGATGAGAATAAAGAGTTAAAGGATGAGATAGCTAAGGTTAAAAAGGACCTAGCTAAAAAGGAAAAAATGGAAAAATAGTTAAAGAATGTGATTGCATCACTCATCAAGCCATCTAATGATGATACAAAAAGAAATTGGAGACAAAATAGGCTTAGGATTCAATTCCTTTGTCAATGCACAAACTCCAAGAGTAGTTATGGAAAAAGGATCCTCAAGCAATGGGAGAATCCAAAATCCAAAAGCACCATATGTTGCGCCCACACACAATCATAAACACTCACATGCTGGCCTTGGGTATAAAGGTAAAGGAAAGAAGCCAATTGAGTTTGTTGAGAGAGCTGTTGAAACTAAATTCAAAAAAGCTCAACAACATACTCCAAACAGGAAATAATCTGTGAAGTCTAAGCAGAAATACCAAAAGCCCTAGAGTTTTCACCAAAAGAAATCATATGAAGGGAATGATAGAAATTACCTAACACGGGCTGATTAGAACCCTCAAATGAAATATCAGCCATGTCCTATGGGATACAAAACCAAGTGGCAGAGACCTCAAATTCATCATAGGTCACTCCCAAAGCAAAGGAATCAGCACACATATGCAACCAAGCACAATATTTATCATGCACAAAACTTTCCATACTATCCTAGTAAAGCAAAAACACAAGCACATACACAGTACGGACAAAAGAGACAAATGTATGTACCCAGACAGATATGGGTACCTAAAACTTGATTTCTTGATTGGAGGTTCGGGGAATATCGAATGCCTAGGAACCTGGTACATGGATATTAGCCGATCCGACACACGTGACAGGAAACAAAAAGAATTTATCAAATTTCAAGGAAACAAGAGGAGCCAAATTCATATTTGGAAGAAATGAAGCTCCAGGGGAGATCAAAGACAATTCATCAAGAAAAATAGACTAGAAATCACAGACGTTGCTAATGTTTGGCTGAATTTCTATCTGATGAGTATCAGCCAACTCTGTGATAAAGGCTATAATGTTGGATTCAACATAGGTGTTTGCCAAATCAGGGATGCTAAAACCAAAGAAGTTTTGCTACATGGGATGAGAAAGAAAAATATGTATGTAATGGATTGGTCCACTGCTACACCAAACACTTGTCTATTGGCAAAAAACACAGCTGAATCAAGCTGGCTGTGGCATAAGAGGCTGAGTCAGTGAACTTCAAGACCATCAACAAGCTTCCAAGAAGCCATTTGGAAATGTGAGACCATCCAGAACTCAATATGAAACCATGTTCACTTGTTTCATTTCTCAAATTGATCCAAAGGATGTGTCACAAGCATTGGATGACACACGCTGGATTCTAGCTATGCAGGAAGAGCTGAATCAGTTTGAAAGGAATAAAGTTTGGGAATTGGTTCAAAGGCATACTCACCAAAATGTAATTGGTACAAAGTAGGTATTCAGAAACAAAATGAATGAGGAAGGATCTGTTGTGAGAAATAAAGTAAGATTGGTAGCCAAAGGGTATTACCAAGAGGAAAGTATAAATTTTGATGAGAATTGTGCACCTGTTGCTAGATTGGAAGAAATAAGGATGTTTCTTGCTTATGCTGCACACATGAACTTCATAATCTATCAAATGGATGTGAAGAGTGCATTTGTCAATGGACTTTTAGAAGAAGTAGTCTATGTGGAACAACCTCCAGGTTTTGAGCAGAAAACTATTGAAGACAAAGTCTACAAGCTCAAGAAAGCTTTGTATGGTTTGAAACAAGCACCAGAAGCAATGTATGATACATTGTCTCAATTCTTAATAGACAATGGATTTACCAAAGGAAACATTGACAGAACACTCTTCAGAATTCAAGATGGAGAGAGAATCTTGCTTGTTCAAATATATGTGGATGACATCATCTTTGGAACCACTAACAAATAGTTGTGTGACAAATTCTCAAATCTTAAGCAATACAAGTTTGAGATGAGTATAATGGGAGAATTAACTTTCTTTCTAGGTCTTCAAGTAAATGAGGAACCTTCATAAGCCAAACCAAGTATACCAGAGATTTAATGAAGAAATTTGGTATGGAAAAAAATCATTTGTGAAGATTCCTATGAATAATCTTCTATCAAGATGGACATGGATGCACGAGAAGGAAAGCGAGTGGATTAGAAAAGATATATAACACTCATTGGATCATTGCTCTACTTGATCGCAAACAGACGACATCACTTTTTGCGGTTGGTGTATGTGCAAGGTTTTGTTAGATAAATATTTTTATCAAGATTTTGATGATTTTGTTTAAATGAGTTTTTACACCAAAATAATGTTTTTAATTGTCCAAATATTCTCAAATAATTTAAAATGTTTTTACTAATTTTGGAGTATTTTTTGAAGTTTATATTTGACAAAATATTGGACAACACATTTTGAGGTCAACCCGTCGCCCTATAGGGCATCCCGTACACTGGAAATGATTTTGAAAGAGAAACGAGAAGTTTGAAAAAGTCCAAAGGTCGACCGGTCGAGCAAATGGTCAACCTAAGTACTGAAAGTATGAGAAATGAAAACAGAGAAGATGGGGCGTGAAAAATGAGGGGAGGAGACCGGTCCCCATGAGGGTTGACCGGTCGACCCCTAGGGCAACCAGTCGCACCCCCTCGGACCGGTCGGCCCCCCTCCATCCTGTGTCTGGATCACACTATTTACTTTCTAACGTTCGAAATTTATACATAGCGACCAGTCGCGCTATATGCTTTTGACAACAGATTCAAACCGTTGGAAATCCATTATCAGTAAGATTTACTTTATCAATTTTGTACATTATTTCTACATCTTGTGATCTTCTTTTTGTAGACAAAAGTGAAGAAGGAGGAGCCTATGTTTGTGAAGACTCTCCTATAAATAGAGGATGATTTGAAGATACAAGATACAATACACAAGCATACAATACAACAAGAAATCTGCAAAATTCCCAAAGCCTTCATTTTTACATTCTTGTTGTAATAGCCTAAGTTCTTGCACTTGCACAATATTGAGGTCTAGGCTTTTTATTCTTGATTACACTTGAACTCAAAGTTTGTATACTTCATTTATTGAGTTGTAATCTTGAATTTTTCTATCATCCAAAACAAGATATCCTTGTTAGTGTTCTTGTGGTAAGAACATACTTGGGTGATCTTAGGTGTTGAAGAGTGTGGTACTATTCATAGGTGTTGAAGGAAGATTGTGGTAATCTCCTTGAAGGTGTTGTAAGAAGATTGTGGTAATCTTCAAAGGTGGTGTTCTAACAATTGTGGTAATTGTTAATAAAACTTTTTTTCTTTTTGAAATCCACTTCGGATATACCAGGGTGGTAGTAGATTAGGCCCTAGGTGGGTTGAACTACTATAAATCATCGAGTGTTGTTTATTTTCCACATTTACATTCTTGTCATTTATTTGTTCATTAAAAAAAGAGGGCGATTTGCGAAAAATCGGCATAATCTATTCACCCCCCTCTAGATTATCATAGCCACTTGGACTAACAAGTGGTATCAAAGCCAAACTCTTTGGAAAGCTCGTTCCACACCGCGAGTAAAGAGGAAAGATCCATGGCTACGAACGAAAGCTACCTCACCACCGGCGCCTCCACCAACAAGCCACCACTATTCGACGCCAACAACTACGCATTTTGCAAAGACCGTATGGAGTGCTTTCTACAAGGGTGCGGATTTGATATTTGGAATGTGGTCATTGAAGGAGTTGATCAACCAACCAAGAAATTGGAGGACGGCACCTCGGCTCCCAAAACTTTCAAGGAGTTCGATGAAAATGACAAGTAGGCTTTCTCTCTAAACGGTAAGGCCTTAAATATTTTACATTGCTCTCTTACCACCACCGAGTATAATCACATAAGAGGCATAAGGTCGGCACATGAAGTATGGGAAAATTAGAAACCATCTATGAGGGCACAAAGAAAGTGAAGCAAGCAAGAAAAACAATGCTTGTGAAAGACTTTGAAAATTTCAATATGCATGATGGTGAAAGCATATCAAAAATGGTGGAAAGGCTTGACAACATTGTCAATCCTCTTGTGTCTCTTGGGAAGGTCATCTCCGAAGAAGACAAGGTGACCAAGGTATTGAACACCCTTCCCGGCTCATGGTCCAAAAAGGTGATGGCTATTACGGAAGCACAAAATCTCAAAACACTCAAGTTCGATGAGCTTATCGGGAACCTCCTCATTTACAAAGTCTATCTCAAGGAGAGGAAAAATTCCAAACCATCCTACACTCAATCGGGTATGCAAAATATTCCTAAAAGTTTAGCATCTTCTAATAATTCATATTATGATAATGATGAGGATGATGAAGAGACGGCCGCACTAGTGCAGAAATTTGCAAAATTTGTGAATAAAAATAAGTCAAGAAAACCGAGAGACAACTCGTGTTTTAAATGCGTAAAATCCGGGCATTTCATAGCCGATTGCCCAAAACTCGAGGAGGAGGAACAAAAGAAGAAAAAGCCTTTTCCCAAAAAGAAGGCTTTAAATGCGGATGTCAAAACTTGGGATGAACTTCTTGCCACAACTGATGAAGAGGGAGAATCCGAACATGGTCTTATGGCTATAGACGACGAAAACAACGAGGTACACTCTAATGCTTCATCTTCTTCCTTAGTTGATGAATTACAATGTGATTTTGATGAATTACAAAATGAGTTTCAAAACTTGAATGTTAAATACAAGACTTTAAAAAAGGAGCATAAAGAGCTTAAATTAGAAAAGAAAAAATTGTTTACTTCTTATGAATCTTTTGATAAAGCTCATGCTATTACTCTTACTAAAGTCCGTACTCTTGAAACCGAAAAACAAACACTCACAAATGATCTTGAATGTTTGAAAAAGGATGTGCATCGTTTTAACTTAAGTATGGATAAGGTTACAAAAATTTTAGATGCACAAAGAGGTGAGCATTCTAAATTAGGACTTGGCTATAAACCTTTTCAACCTCTTTCAAAGAAAAATGACCAAGGTCCAACTTTTGTACGTGCTAGTAGTGCCCACAATCTTATTTGCTTTTATTGTGGTAAATTTGGTCATCATGTTAGTCATTGTAAATTGAAGAACAATTTTAGCTATGTTTGGAGACCCAAAGGTCTCAAGGCTAACCCCCATGGACCCCAAACTATAGGGTACCTAAAAATAATCATTTTGTAGGTCATAGGGGCTATAACAACCATGGAGGATTCAAAATGGCTCGTGGACAGTGGATGTTCACGCCATATGACCGGAAAGAAAGAACTTTTTACCAACATCAAGCTCCAAGAAGAGGGTATGGTCATGTTCGGCAATGGCAAAGGAAGAATTCTTGGAAATGGAGAAATTGGTAAATCTTCTTTCTCTCTTAGTAATGTTCTTTAAGTAGAAGGGCTTAAGTTTAATTTGATAAGTGTTAGTCAACTTTGTGATTCAAATTATAATGTTGTTTTCAACAACGAAAAAAGCCTTATTTCCAAAAATGATAAAATTATTTGTGAAGCAAATAGAAAAGGCAATCTTTACAAAATATGTACAAGTGATTTGGTTAGTCAAAATGTTTATTGTCTTGTCGCCAATAATGATTTAACTAGTTTATGGCATAGGCGACTAGGACATGTTGGATATAAAAACTTGCAAACTATTTACAAAAACCAACATGTAAAAGGACTACCCAATTTGAATTTTGAAAATCTTGGCTTATGTGACACTTGTCAAAAGAATAAATTAGTTAAGAGTAGTTTTAAGCCCAAAAATGAAATTTCCACAACCAAGCCTCTACAACTTCTTCATTTAGATTTGTATGGGGATATTGGTACGGCAAGTCTAAGTGGAAAACATTACACTTTTGTTATAGTCGATGACTTTTCTAGATATACTTGGACTATTTTTCTTGCAAATAAAAGCGATGTCGTTAAGGAGTTTGTTAAGTTCTGTAGACTTATTGAAAATGAAAACTAAGATACCATAAAGTCTATTCGAAGTGATCGAGGTGGAGAATTTGATGGAGAATTTAGAGTATTTTGTGAAACCAAGGGATATGGTCACAATTTTTTGGCTCCAAGAACACCTCAACAAAATGGAGTAGCTGAAAAGAAGAATCGGACACTTCAAGAAATGAGTCGGTCCATGCTCAATGAATTCTCACTTCCAAAATATTTTTGGGCCGAAGCCGTAAGTACCGCTTGCTATGTCATTAATCGAGTTTATATTCGTCCTAAAATGAATAAAACTCCATATGAGCTTTGGAAATGAAGAACTCCAAATATTAGTTATTTCAAAATATTTGGATGCAAGTGTTTTATTTTGAATACTAAGGATCAATTGGACAAACTTGACCCTAAAGCCGATGAAGGAATATTTATGGGGTATTCAACAAAGAGCAAAGCATATCGGGTTTACAATAAGACTAGTATGGTTGTTGAAGAATCCATCCATGTAAAATTCAATGAAGCCTCGGGTGTTGAAAAGATACCCAATGATGATAGTGATGAAGAGGATGTTGTTGAACCAATTGTTCAAAATGATGCTCAAAATGATCAACCTTCAAGCTCAAATATTCCTCAAGAAGACAAAGGTGATACTTCAGATCTTCCCGTAGTATTGAAATTTAAGGGAGATCACCCAAAAGATCTTATTATTGGTGATCCCCTTGATAAAGTAATGACTCGAGGAAAATTTGCCGAGAAAGCTCTTATATCTCAAAAAGAGCGTGAAAATGCTAAGGAAGCTATTGAAGATGAGGATTGGTTTTTAGAAATGCAGGAGGAGTTGAATCAATTTGAAAGAAATGATGTTTGGAAATTGGTACCTTGTCCTCCATCTCAAACAATTATTGGTACAAAATGGGTATTTCGAAACAAGCTCGATGAACAAGGCAATATAGTTCGAAATAAAGCAAGGTTAGTAGCTCAAGGGTATTGTCAAGAAGAAGGTATTGATTATGATGAAACATTTGCACCCGTAGCACATTTAGAAGCTATTCGTATTTTACTTGCCTATTCTTGTTTTAAAAATTTCAAGCTTTACCAAATGGATGTTAAATCCGCATTTTTAAATGGTTTTATTCAAGAAGTCTACGTAAAATAACCTCCGGGGTTTGAAAATTTTTCTAGGCCTAATGATGTTTATAAACTTAAAAATGCCTTGTATGGTTTAAAACAAGCACCCCGTGCATGGTATGATAGACTTAGCTCTTTTCTTTTGCAAAATGGTTTTACAAGAGGTAAAGTTGATACTACTCTCTTTGTTTTTGAAAAAGGGCAAGATTGCTTATTAGTGCAAATTTATGTTGATGATATTATATTTGGTGCTACTAATGAATCTTTGTGCAAGAAATTTTCTAAGTTAATGCAATGTGAATTTTAAATGAGCATGATGGGGGAGCTCAATTTCTTCCTTGGACTTCAAATTAAGCAATGCCAAGAAGGTATTTACATTTCACAATCAAAGTATACCAAAGAGCTTCTAAAGAAGTTCGACATTGAAGAAGGAAGAACCGTCTCTACCCCAATGGCAACAAACGTCAAGACTAACAAAGATGAAAAAGGCAAGTTGGTTGATGAATCCAAATATCGAGGTATGATTGGTAGTTTACTTTATTTAACCACAAGTAGACTAGACATTCTTCATGTCGTATGCCTATGTGCTCATTTTCAAAGTAATCCCAAAGAATCTCATATGAGTGCCGTTAAAAGGATTTTTCGATATTTGAAAGGCACTATTCAATATGGTTTATTTTATCCAAAGAATGAAAATTTTTCTCTTAAAGATTATAGTGATTCGGACTATGCGGGTAATATTGATGATCGTAAAAGTACTTACGGATCATGTCAATTTTTGGGCGATTGCCTAGTTTCTTGGTTTTCAAAGAAACAAAATTGTGTTTCACTTTCAACTACGGCGAAGCGAATATATTTCCGCGGCCTTTTGTTGTACTCAATTGCTTTGGATGAAACAAACTTTAGCGGATTATAAATGTTCTTTTGAAAGTGTTCCTGTCTTTTGTAATAACATATCCGCTATAAATATTTCTCAAAATCCGGTTCATCATAACCGTACTAAACACATTGAGATTCGACATCATTTTCTAAGGGATTGTGTTTCAAAACAAAAAATTGAGATATCTTTTGTTCCATCTCAAGATCAATTGGCGGATATCTTTACAAAACCGCTATCTTCTGAGACTTTTGCCTCAATACAAGCATGGTTAGGCATAATGCATATTGAATGAGGTCTATGATTGCAATTTGCATGTTTTTTAAAACTTAGGGGTGAAAAATTGGATTTTTGGTGCAAAATTCGGACAGAAACAGAACTGGTGTTCAGGCACTGGTCGACGGAGAGGTCGACCGGTCGACCAGGTACAGGGACCGGTCGCCCTACACGTCGCCCGGTCGCCCTAAAGGTTTTCAGCATTAAAAACGTTTATGTCCTTCAAACTGTCATTTTGGTTATTTTCTTCCAAAATCGAACCCCTTCTCATTTTTCACACACAATTCACTCAAAATGATTTTCTTATAAAATCTATATTTTTGAGTTTATGTAACTTCTATTTCATCCATATCATCCTACTTTTCCGATTAATTAGTAATTGTTAGGAATTTTATTGTTTAGATTTTGATGAATGCAATGTAAAACTTAGAATAGAAAGTTGGCACCCCAATTCTTGTTGTAAAATGCATTGTAACAATTAGAGCTGCCCGAGTTAAGTCGCCTACGCCCTAACATGCAAGAAGACAATCAAGATGGAAGGAAGACTCTGCTGTGAGACAGTGAGTATGACAAAGAAGAGTAGACGGGAACTCTATCTTGAAGAAGCGGTGAGATGCGGCTAAGTGGAGTATCAATCAAGTCAACTCGAGAAAAGCCAAGTCTCAAGTTGAAGTGTGAGAAGAGTCATCCAATGATTGGAAGTCGACTCTAAATCACCTGGGGAAAGCAAGGAAATGCACGGTCAAGTCGAGATAATCGTAAAAGATCCGTTGCCACGTAAATCAAGAGATTTACTTAAACAAGTAATATCTCCATACCACCTTTCTCTGAGTGCTCGAGTCCCGAAGCGTGCAAAAGGAATGAACAATGGGAAGCACTACACCGTGTCATAACTCGAAAAGGTGAAAGAACAATTCATACGAGGAAATGGTAATTCCAAGGATCGCAACAAGACAAGCCAACGATCAAGTGACTTTCAAAAATAAGCCTATCTCTTCAACGGGCAAATTTTTGAAAGATCACTATAAAAGGCCGAGAAATGACTCGAGAGAAGGTTACCTGAACACGAACATTCAAGAAATCAATCAAATTGTAACGAGAAATACTCTCAAATCATTCAAGATTAATCCTCAAGCCTACATTACGAAGCACATCAATCCAACACTCACCTGTGAAGGAAAGATAACTTCAATCAGTTGAAGAGGAAACTTTTGAAGAAAGGGGTCTACATTCCACGAAGGATTGTAGGAAGGTTCAAGGTCGAACCAAGTCTTAAGCTTTTGGAGGGCTTCGTGATCAAATCCAAAGAGCTTGAGCAAGTGAGTCTGTAGTAGCAAGCATTTTGCCCCTGTGAAGAAGCCGAGTCGTCGAGAAGCCGGTGAGTGATCAAGGCGTCTCAGATCGAGTCCCAAAGGATCAAGTCATTTGTGTGATCAAGACTTGTATCCGGACTGTTACCACTTTGTAAACCGATCATTACCTAGTGGATTCCTCCAGGAGTTGGAGAAGAGAGAGTAGAAGAATTACCCCATCTTCGAACCTCTATAAAAATTTCATTGTGTCATTTACATTTCAAAGACTTTAATTCCTGCATCTTAAGCGATTATATCTGGCGATAAATTTGCTATCCATTTGATAATACAAGTACTAAACCAAGCACTAAATTCTTGCTTAATCAAACTTAAGGGTGTTAAGTCTTCCAAAAACAAAACCACGAATCGAGTTAATTTAGAGCCAACAAGCGAGTTATTCCATCAACGGCTCGTTGAGTCTGTTGAGAGATTAACTCTCTTGAGTGACTAAATTGACTGTCCATCAAGGACACAAATTGCTGTAGTATCAACTCGAATATTTAAAAGGACTAAATCGAAAATTTGTAAGGTTTATTCAACCCCCTTCTAAACCTTACACTTACACCCCTTGGGACCTACAAGTGGTATCGAGCGGTTGGTTCATTCAACCCTCCGCACCGGTTCTTGAACTAGATCTCCAAACTTTTCAAAGTCGCTTTAGTACTTAAACTCTCGAAACTCTTTTTATCATTAAAAGTTATTATCATGGAAGCAAATTTGACACACATCCCTATGTTCACTATTGAAGAATTTGATGATTGGAAAATTCGTATGCGAGTGCTCATCTATCAAAGATTACATGATGAGATGTGGATAGTGATAGAAGATGGGCCTCTGCAAATCTTAAAGGTGAACACATTGTATGTCGAAGAGTTGCATTTGAAGGAGAAGAAGATGTTGCTCCCTGCATCAATCATGGTTGAAAAACCAAGAAGCGAGTGGACAAATGATGACAGAAAAAGATACAACCTGGACAATGTAGCAAGGACATCCTTTACAAAACCTTGGACAAAGCCATGTTCAATAAAGTCAAATCATGCAAAACGGCTAAGGAAATGGGACAAACCGACATTGATTTGTGAAGGCTCGAGCAAATCAAAGAAAACAAATTATCGGTGGCCGTCTAAATTTGAGAACTTCAAAATGATCTCGGGAGAGAGAACCTGGATCAACTAGATGCTCGGTTCACGTAGAAATCACAAATGAGTCACTTCGCACTTGGAAAGGAATATACACGAGAAGGAAATGTGTATGAAGATCCTAAAAAGTCTTCCGGTGAATGGGAAATGAAGGTCATGGCACCGAGACATTCCATGGACCTATCAAAGACATCCAACCATGAGTTATTCTCGGACCTCAAAGCCTACGAGTTTGGTGAGAAGAAAAGACCGAGGAAGAGACAATTTGACCCAAAACATTTGCTCTAATCTGTCAAAGATGGGAAGAGAGCCGAGGTCAAAGAAGTCATTGACCCGGAAGAAATAGCCACGATGGTTAAAAGATTCAACAAGTTCTTTAATAAGAACTACAAGAGAGGAAAGGGTGAATCTTCCGAAGACACTCAGCTCCTCCAAATCAAGGGAAGATAGGCCAACCAAGAGAACAGATCATCAAAAAGTTGAGTATCAAAGGGCGACAATCCAAGAATGGAAAGAGCGATCAAAAGGTTGAATATCTATCTTTGAATCAGTAGACAACCAGGTCACTATGCCATTGATTGTCCATATCCTGTAGTCAACAAATACAGGGATGAAGAAGAAAGGAAGGTCTTGAGAAAGAAGACAAGAAAAGAAAAAGGCAATGATGGTGCAGAGATCTGCGAAAAAACCAGGTCAAGAGAGACGGTGATTGAGAGCAATGAAGTCGACTACTCAAGTGACTCGAAGAAGAAGCCCCGATCCGCTTGATGGCCAAGGAACAAGATCAACCCGACCAAGAAGATGAGGTACACTCTAACTCATCAAACTCGACACTAGTGATAGTGATGTGATACACACACTTCATCACCCACTCGATCTTTATGATTCATTAGGCAAAATGATGAAAGATTTTGAACACATTAAATCCTCACACACACTATTGAATGAGGAAAACAGCCTACTCAAAAGTCAAAACTCAAAGTCGACTAAGGAGCCGAGTACTCTAAGTCAAATAGTGATGAGAATGAAAGTTTAAAAGGCTGAAAATGCTAAATTAATAGCAGTAAATTGTGCTATAGAAAAGAGGAGAATGACCTCAAGAATGTTATTGCCTCATTCACTAAGGCATCTAAATCATTGGATGATCTTATCATGAGTCGAGAGAATGTGGAGACAAGACACCACATTCACTCCAAAGCACAATAACAAGCAACCGGCCTTGGTTATAAAGGAAAAGGAAAACAACTGATTGAGTCTTATTTGAAAGGACACCGAGAAGAGATTCAAGAGTTCCCAAACAAACTCCAAACAGAAAATACTACGCAAAAAGGAAGCAGAGCTACCAAAAACCCAGGAAAACCCATAAAAGAAATACATATGATGGGAATGGTAGAAAATATCCAAGCCAAGCTAATTGGAATAATGTGAACTATCAAAGATAGACTTATGGAATATAAGCCCAAATGGCAAAGGCCTAGAACTCAAAGAAAGGCCATTCCAAAAGCATAAGAGCTTTCATCAAGACACACATATGCACCTAGGCACTACACTCAAAGACACCACAATTACCCAAGGAAGGCAATTGCTAAAACACATATGCGGGCATACTGAGACAAAAGAGACAATTTGTATGAACCTAGAATCCCCAAGCAATTTGCCAGGATTAATTATGATTATGGCGATAGATGGCAACCCCTTTGAGTCAAATCATTTGGCTATAGGTTGGTTGGATCATCTTACAATTCTAACCCCTCGGGACCCGGACAAGTATGGGTACCTAAAACTTAATTTCCTTGATTGGAGTTCAAGGAACAGTGAGTGCCAAGGAACCTGGTACATGGATAGTGGTCATTCCGGACATATGACAGAAATAAGAAAAATCTGTCAAAATTCAAGGAAGTTAAAGGAGCAAAAGTCATATTTGGAGGAAATGAAGCTCCTGGTGAAATAAGAGGCATTGGATCCATCAAGAGGAATGGATTAGAAATCACAGATGTTGCATATGTTGAAGGACTCAACTTCAACTTATCGAGCATCGACCAACTCGTGACAAGGGCTACAATGTTGGATTCAACATGGGTATATGCCAAATCAAAGATATTGAATCAAATGAAGTTTTCTTTGCAAGGATGTAGACGAGAAAAATATGTATGTAGTGGATTGGTCAATTGCAACACCCAAAGACTGTCTACTAGCAAAGAGCGCTTGGTGAATCAAGTTAGGTCGGGTGGCACAAAAAAGTGAGTCACTTGAATTTCAAAACGATTAACAAGCTTGCGAAGTAATCTTATGGAAGGACTTCCGACTAAGATACAAGAAGGAGAGTATATGTGACGATGTCGAAGGGAAAACAAATCAAGTCGTCATTCAAAGAAAAGACATGCCCATCCTCAACGAGAATATTGCATCTCGCTTCATATGGATCTATTTGGCCCAGTGGAACCACCCAAAGATAAGTGGAAAGAAATACACCTTGGTGGTAGTGGATGACTACTCAAGATATACATGGACAATATTCATGTGTAAGAAGAATGAAACTCTACAAAAACTACCACGGTGATGAAGAGGATTCAAAACGAGAAGAGTCAAACCATTATCAAAATAAGATCGCAGAGGAAATCGAATTTGTCAATGGAATAATAACTCAAAAGATTGTATTGAAAATGGTATTGGTCATGAACTATCACAGCAAGAACTCCACATGAGAATGGAGTTGCGAGAAAGAAGGAGCGAAGAACCCTCAAAGAAGCGGCCAAGGACCATGTTAGCCAGGCGGGGTTACCAAAAAGATTTTGGGGTCAAGCAATCAACACGACTTGCTACACCCAAAACAGGATGTATGATAAATAGAGCGGTGACAAAGACTCCCTATGAGATCCGGATGGAAGAAAACCAAATGTTGCATATTTGAGAATATTTGGATGTAAATGCTTCATCCACAACAATGGCAAAGACAACCTAAAGGCTTTTGATGCTAAAGGCGATGAAGGTATCTTCTTAGGATACTCGGTGAAAGCAAAGCCTACAGGATACTCAACAAAAGAACTATGGTTACGAAGAATCCATTCATGTAGTATTCGATGAGCCAAATGTAAACGGAGAAGACATTGAAGAGTCGGTGATAAGTGAATCATCCAACCATACTCTGAAGAGTCCCTATCTTTCAAGTCGGTTTGGAATTATCAATTCGGAAGAAGATGAGATAGCTGAATCTCAAAAACAGTGGAAAATTTGCAACTAAGTGATTACGAGAGAGGCGACCCACGAAACACGGTGCAAGTCGATGAATCCAGCTAACTTACTCCAACCTGATGTAAGATGGCTAAGAGACCATCCACGAACTTGTCATTGGAGATATAAGAGAAGGTGTCAAAACAAGATCGAACTCAACAAGAAGTCATGTTCACATGCTTCATCTCGCAAATAGAGCCCAAAGACGTGTCACAAGCATTGGACGACACACATTGGATTCAAGCTATGCAAGAAGAGTGAATCGTTTGAAAGAAATAAAGTATGGGAATTAGTGCAAAGACCCATACATCAAAATGTTATTGGCACCAAATGGGTGTTCGAAATAAGATGAACGAGGAAGGTTACGTGGTAAGAAACAAAGCAAGACTAGTAGCCAAAGGATATTGCCAAGAAGAAGGGATAGAGTTTGATGAAACATTTGCCCTGTAGCAAGATTGGAAGCTATAAGGATGTTTCTTGCCTATGCACGACTCACAAGAATTTCATTGTATATCGGATGGATGTAAAAAGTGCATTCCTAAATGGTTTATTGGAAGAAGAAGTGTATGTTGAACAACCTCCGAGGATTTGAGCGAGAAGACTCTTGGAGATAAGGTATACAAACTCAAGAAAGCTCTATATGGATTGAAACAGGCACCCGTGAGCATGGTATGACACTTTGTCACAATTCCTAACCAAAAATGGATTCACAAAAGGAAAAGTAGATAGAACACTTTTGAGAATTCAAGACAAAAAGAGTATATCTTGCTTGTTCAAATATATGTGGATGACATCATTTTTGGATCCACAAACAAAGAGTCTGTGTGAAAAGTTTTCAAACCTCATGCAAAGTAAATTTGAAATGAGCATGATGGGAGAGTCGACATTCTTCCTTGGACTCCAAGTGAAACAGTGAAGGATGGAACCTTCATAAGTCAAACAAAATACACCGAGAGATTTAATGAAGAAGTTTGGTATGGAGGAGAAGTCTTACGTAAAAATACCAATGAATACATCGTCAAAATGGACATGGATGCGGATGGCAAGCCTGTAGATCAAACAAGATCTGAGCACTTATTGGATCACTGCTCTATCTCACGGCAAGCGGGCCGGACATCACCTTTCTTTGTAGGTGTATGTGCAAGATTTCAATCGCTCCAAAAGAGAGCCATATGACAAAGAAAGCTAAGAGAATATTGAGATACTTGAAAGGAAGCCAAGAAGTAGGCTATGGTATCCAAAGGAAGGAGGATTCAAGCTAATTGGCTATTGATTCCTCGACTATCTTTGGATGCGAGTGGGAAGAGCACTTCAGGCACATGTCAAATGCTAGGAAATAGGCTAATTTCCTGGTTTAGCAAGAAGCAAAATTCAATAGCCACCTCTACTGGTGAAGCGAGAATACATAGGCTGGGCGGGGCTATTATTGTGCCCAAGTCCTATGGATGAGACAACGGTGAGAAACTATGAAGTTGAAGAAAAAGAAATTCCAATCATGTGTGATAACACAAGTGCAATTGCAATCACTCAAAATCTGTGTTGCATTCAAGAACAAAGCATAATGATGTCGGATATCACTTCATAAGAGATCATGTTGAAAAGAAGGACATCATCCTGGAATATATCTCAACCGATAAACAACTAGTCGACATCTTCACAAAACCATTATGTGAGTCAAGATTTGAAGAACTCAAGCATGAGTTGGGGTTAATTGAATCGAGTTAACATTGAGAAAACTCAAAGAAAAGAAATGGAACACAAAAAGTGAAAAAGAGTGAACACACAAATCAACTCAAGAAATCACCAGATCGGAAAAGACACTACACCGAGTCACGGTGAGCCGAGTCACTAAGAGAAGCGTGAGAAGTAGAGTTAAATCGGCTAAGGGATAAGTTGAATAACTTATGAGCAAAGTGACAAAAACGCAATCGTTTTTACTAAGCGGGAATGTTTTAAGGAATACGTCAAAGATAATGATGATGTGTACGGACATAAAGCCGCACACCAAGCTTATGATTGGATATAAATGCTTTGCCGCATTAAATACGAGACATTAAATGCTAAATAGGCGTGCAAAATCTAAGCCGTTGATTTCGATCACATTTCAAAAACCACCCGCACGTCCTTTCATAAACCATATTTAAACCATTTTCGTCCGTTTTCTCTCTCACACTTCTAAAACTGTTCATTTCTTTCTCTCAAAAGCAAAGGCAAAAATTCTCTCGATACCCAATCCATCTTCAAATCAATTTCTCGAGTTTTTCTTCGATATAATCCCGAAAAATGGCACCAACTTATGACTTTACCAAGTTAGGAAAGCAAATCCACACCGGCTCTACGGTGGATTTTGACGGAATGGTGAAACAGGGGTTCGACGACACCCGAGTGAAGAAAATCGCTGAAAAGTTGGAAACGACGGCCAGAAAAAACCGTTTCTAATGTTAGAATATCCGATGACCTATGTGGAGGAGGTCGCACAATTCTACGTGAATGCTTTGAGATTCACGATGAAGGAATAAAGTCATCTTCACGGAAAGCGGTGACTATCAGCGCCAAGGATTTGGTCAACACGCTCACTACCGGCAGGAAGGAGCATCGAGATCAACGAAGCCGATGTAAACCTGGCCGATGCTTGGAAAGAAATAGCCAAGCCCGACTATGCTAATAAAATAGTATACACAAAGCAAACAAGAGAGCTTTGAAGGAGGATTATCACAAGTTTGTTGGACATAGTTGCCAAATGTATTGACATCAAATTTGGCTTTGACCAACTATCAAAAGCAAAGTCGATTGTAATGGCCGCAATCATCGCGAGAAAACAAGATAAATGGGCTGAGTTTGTCTCACAGCAGACTCTGCTTAACGTGGGGAACAAATCCTTCAAGGAAGATGGCACATTTGGAGGATCCCTAGGATATGGCCTAGTGATTGGGACTGATGGAGGTGAAAGGAGTCCCTCTTAGACATGGGAAGGCATTCCATGTTAACAAGAGGATGTTGAGCAAATCTCTCGGGCGCACGTAAGAGAGCCTACGCCAAGAGAGGCGACACGGTGAGGGGGAATCGGTGACCAAGAGATCTGTTTTGTTTCCTCTCCACCCAAGAAGAAAGTCGCCCAGCGGCTTCTAAGAAGATCACGCCCCCGCAAAGAAAGAAAACCAAACATGCTCCTGCCCCGCAGCAGAGTCACCGCCCCAAAGCAGCCGTGTCTCCCGCCCCTGCAGCAGCGGTCGAGAAGGACTCACAAATACCTTCTCCGATCATCAAAAAGAGGAGAACCGAGAAGCCACGACGCCCGCTCCTCGAGAAAAAGACACCAAGATCGGCCCCCACCGCCCAAGACTCGAGAGGACACCGTCTCTTAACCGTAAATCCCTCTAGTACAAACTAGGAGACGAAGAAGAATCATCAAGCGATCCGAGCTTGAGAAACCGGTGAGTTAGCCACTCGGCTAGAGAGCAAATACCGGAGACTCTTTGGAGAAGTAGAGTCTCGGATGTAGTTGATGAAACAGCCAAGTCTCTGAAAGGCGATCAATGAGAGGCAACCCGAAGACACGATTGTAGTTCACACACAAAAACACAAGAAGAACTCGCTAGAGCGGATAGTGATGTAATGATCCTATCTCCACCTTACCCGGACATCCAAAATCGTCGCATGAGTGGAGGAAATGGAAGTTGAGTAAGTCAAGGGAAAGTTCCAACGACACGAGTTTATAGAAGAAGAAGAGGAATCGCTAAATTTCCTTGGACTAAACATCGTGCTCCCAAAGACTTGATGAAGACAATGCATAGACATCTGCAGATTTTCAAGGAAAAGGAGAGAGAAAAGCAAGCGAGGAAGCCGAGGCACGTGAGAAGGCCAACATCCGCCCTATCTCGGCACCACGGAACACACACATCTTCTCCTTGATGTCTTCTCCGTGAGTGATGAGGATCCGGAGAATCCGCCGCTCTGAGAAGAGTTGCAAATGCGGCAAGCATTGCATGAATCCGAGAATCCTTCACGAGCAAAGATTGATGGAGGGACCAGGAGAGTCCTCGAACACGGTACCGAAATTGATCCAATGGGAGTGGTTCAAACAAATCGCCACCGTTATTTTGCGCCACCACTTTGACTCACTCGAGAATAAAGGCGATAAAGGAAGCTGGCGATGAACCGGGACAATGGGGACCCCGGTTGAGCCAACCCCTATTGAAGGTGTTTTACCACCGCCCCAACGGTGAACATTCAATCGAAAGCACCGGGAGTTTGGAGAGACGAGTGACCCCATTCCAAGTCACTCGGTGGTGCGCCCCGAGTGGGAAACTCCCTCCTGCGGCAAGGTCGGAGGATCTGCGATTGACTCCACAACGAATCAAGGAGGCGAAGGAGAGAAAACACAAACACAAGAAGAACAGCAAGTTGCCATCAACGAAGCTCAGGCGATTGAGACTGCTCATCCGGTGAGGTGCCAACTCGCTCGAAGGCTAATGACGCTGGCGCGATGCATCGAGGAGCACGAAGGAACGATACGGGAGTTAACACTGCAGGCGATGAAAGTGCAATCCATGGGGTTGAGACTCCAATGGATGCCACCACAGAAGACCCTAAGACAGATGACACTGTCGAAAGGGAGGACAAGCCTCGCGCAGTAGAGAGGCCGGAGGTCGAAGGCCACGGGAGGTTGAGACTTCCCAGGGTAAAGAGGTCAAGTAGAGAACATCCCTCCCGCTATCATCGACCCATCCGAGAAGGAGATAAGCGCACTTCATGATTCCTCGGATAATCCCGATGTAACCTTTCCGGGGGGGCGATGAAGAAGCCGAGTCATCCCCCGTGCAAATCCAAAAGACTCAATTGCGCGGATGTTCCAAGCACGAGCAAGTCGATCCCAAGACTACTCGTCAAACCTTTAACTTTGATGATGAGCCACCAATGGAAATCTCATCATCGTCCGATGACGCTCGATAAGGCCGAGGACCAGTCTACTCAAATGGAAAAATCATTTGAGACCAACGGTTTGAGACAAAAATGAGGCTCGGCAAGCGGGTCCACTTCACAACAAGACCCGGTGAACAAGAGACCACGCGCAGGCTCCTCAAGTGCAGCAGGTCGATTCCTAAAAAGAACTTCACGCGCACCGCTCATCATCGAACAAATCCCGAAGGTGGTGATGAATCTTTTATAGAATCTTTTCCTTTTTCCCTGGAGGTACCCGACCTCCATGAAGAGTCGAGAATGAACGCGCGACGCTATCACGCACCAGCTCCCGTTTTCTCATCAGTACCATTGTTCAGTACCGCTTATGACTTTGATGTTGTATGGCCATCACCGCAACGGAAGAATCAATCAAGTTCGAGAGGTGTTCAAGGCACTATTTGCCGAGATTGAACGGATGGAGAGGCATCGGCCTCTTTGGACATGCGATCGACAACAGAGATGCCAACCTTACAACCGATTTAAGAGGCATAATGATCCGGATAAGGGAATGGTGGCAACAATGACAAAGAAACAATGCGTGTGGAACAAGTTAGATTCTTCAGGACATTGTTCAACAAGTTTCTTGGTATGGAGAGTGAAAATGCCGATGCAAAAACGAAGGCCGAGAGAATATATTGAGCACATGCATGAAGCTCACTCGCCGAGATAAAGCATTGCGTGAGCAAAATACGAATGATCTACGCGTTTGGAAGAACACATGACTAGAAAATTCAGCCTTCTCATGGCCGAGATGAAGCCGATTTCAGCAGAGTCCAACGCTATTCGATTCGAATTCCGTCTTGCCGCTTACAACGCGCAGACTTGAAGCAAAACTCGACTATCGCCAGGCTCGACTTCCGCTTGCCAAAGATGTTCCCTAGGGTTCCTCTATCCTTTGATGATGCCAAAAAGGGGGGAAGAGGAATACCTTAAAGCGCTAAAATCAAGTGAAAAAGAAAGGAGCGGTGAGAAGGGAAAATCACGTGAGGAAGTTTTGAAACAAAAGAAAGGAAAGCTTGTTGAGGGGGAAGGATCGACGGATGTGACCTTGATGATTGCACAAACCCCAACAAGGTCCTCACATCTGGTGACATTATAAGCAAAGCAAACTCCTGTGACTCGCCACTCCAACACTGCTATATCCATGGCCGATAAGAGAAAACAATTGAAGCAGGGGATGAAGGAAGTGGAAGGAAGAATGGATGCCCGAATTATGAACATCTTGAAAGAACATGGAGGCATTCAAAGAGACAGAGACAATTATGCCATCTCGGATGTCGGGACAGAGCCACGATCGTTGATGAATTTAAAATGCTCGAATCGGGGATACTTTGCAAATATGTCTATGGCTCAAGCTTGGGACTTATCGGGAAAAGGGTCTCACGTTATGTGAAGAAGGCGATAGGCGACAGACTACACCGATCACTCTGCTGGTCACTCCGCTGGTCACTCGTTTGGAAAAAGAAGACCCCAAGACAAGATACGCCCAGTAGGGAGGAAGAAGAAGTGGTGGAGGAAGAAGCTTGCACTCCAGGCCTCCGCCCAAAAACATTGAATACGTGGATCCAGGAAAGAAAGGAGGGATCTTACTGGCCGGGCTTGACCAAGTAGCAAATTTGCAAGTGGCTAAAACTAACGCCGAGTATGTAAAAAGACTAGAAGAAGAAAACAAGAGACAAACTCAGCTATGGGAGGAGAGACAGGAAAGAATAAGAAGAGATGAAGCTGCCAGGAAGGCATATGAAAAGAAAAAGAAGGCGGTGATTTACGAGAAAAAGAGAAGAAGAGAAGAAGATCTTGAACAAGATGAGAGAAGGAGACATCGAAGGAGATGAAGTGTTCTTTGTCCAACCCTTTGTGTATTTTATTATGTAAATACATACAATGTAAGTCTTACGTAATAAAGCTATAAATTCTTTATTTTCGTGTAGACAAATATGTGCTCGATACACCTTGTAAATGATTGTGTAAAAGAACAAGAATGATATGATCAATAAAAGAATTAATTCGCGCATACATTCTATGTCAATACACTATCTGTATGTATCTTTCTTTGTTTGCATTTTTGAATGGTTTAAGTTTTGGCATCATCAAAAGGGGGAAATTGTTAGGAATTTTATTGTTTAGATTTTGATGAATGCCATGTAAAACTTAGAATAGAAAGTTGGCACCCCAATTCTTGTTGTAAAATGCATTGTAACAATTAGAGTCGCCAAGCCGAGTTAAGTCGCCACGCCCTAACATGCAAGAAGACAATCAAGATGGAAGGAAGACTCTGGCGTGAGACAAAGTGAGTATGACAAAGAAGAGTAGACGGGAACTCTATGAAGAAGCGGTGAGATGCGGCTAAGTGAGAGTCGGTCAAGTCAACTCGAGAAAAGCCAAGTCTCAAGTTGAAGTGAAAAGTCATCAATGATTGGAAGTCGACTCTAAGTCACCTGGGGAAAGCAAGGAAATGCAAAGAAAGTCGAGATAATCGTAAAAGATCCGTTACGTAAATCAAGAGATTTACTTAAACAAGTAATATCTCCATACCACCTTTCTCGGAGTGCTCACCCCGAAGCGTGCAAAAGGAATGAACCAATGGGAAGCACTACACCCCGTCGAGTGCGAAAAGGTGAAAGAACAATTCATACGAGGAAATGGCGAGTTCAAGGATCGCAACAAGACAAGCCAACGACGCAAGTGACTTTCAAAAATAAGCCTATCTCTTTAACGGGCAAATTTTTGAAAGATCACTATAAAAGGCCGAGGAATGACTGCGAGAGAAGGTTACCCCGAACACGAACATTCAAGAAATCAATCAAATTGTAACCAGAAATACTCTCAAATCATTCAAGATTAATCCTCAATCCTACATTACGAAGCACATCAATCCAACACTCACCGTGAAGGAAAGATAACTTCAATCAGTTGAAGAGGAAACTTTTGAAGAAAAGGGGTCTACATTCCACGAAGGATTGTAGGAAGGTTCAAGGTCGAACCAAGTCTTAAGCTTTTGGAGGGCTTCGTGATCAAATCCAAAGAGCTTGAGCAAGTGAGTATGTAGTAGCAAGGCAACCGCCCTGTGAAGAAGCGAGTCGCACGAGAAGCTTGGTGAGTGATCAAGGCGTCTCGATCGAGTCCCAAAGGATCAAGTCACGTTGTGTGATCAAGACTTGTATCCGGATTGTTACCACTTTGTAAACCGATCATTACCTAGTGGATTCCTCCAGGAGTTGGAGAAGAGAGGAGTAGAAGAATTACCCCATCTTGAACCTCTATAAAAATTTCATTGTGTCATTTACATTTCAAAGACTTTAATTCCCGCATCTTAATCGATTATATCTCACGATAAATTTGCTATCCATTTGATAATACAAGTACTAAACCAAGCACTAAATTCTTGCTTAATCAAACTTAAGGGTGTTAAGTCTTCGCTGAAAACAAAACCACAATCGAGTTAATTTAGAGCCAACGGTGAGTTATTCCATCAACGGCTCGATTGAGTCATTGAGAGATTAACTCTCTTGAGTGACTAAATTGATTTGTCCATCAAGGACACAACTGTGTAGTATCAACTCTGAATATTTAAAAGGACTAAATCAAAAATTTGGTAAGGTTTATTCAACCCCCCTTCTAAACCTTACACTTACACCCCTTGGGACCTACAGTAATAATTTCTCCTTTTAATCTCAATTGGGTTGAACCCTTGAGAATGTGCTTATATCTTGCTATTTTGATGAAATTTGTGTATTAGTGTGTTGTATATGATTATTGTTGATAGATGAATGTTGTATTATTGCATTTGGTGATAAATTTTTTTGGCTTAAATGAAATACAAAGGTATTATATATCTCTTGTTTTATTCGATGCACGCCAAGTGTTCGACAAAATGTTTCTATGAAAAATTCATCACCTACATGATTCTCTTGATTTGAAAAGTCTTATAAGTTTATAGAGATCATATTTCTTCAATCAAATGAGCTCTTGCAAATCAAATGAGCAACTTTTTCTTTTTATTTGGAATATAAGCTTCAATGTTCAAAATGCTCGATAAATCGATTAAATTGCGCACTTTGATATGATTATATGATATTTTTATCGTGCTAACATTCTTTTTGATGATTCCATAGGGGGAGAAACAGGAAAAATGCTCATGTGCTCAAAGAAGCGAAAATAAGCTTGCAAGAAAGCTATAAGCTAGGGCTCTTAAAAGCCAAAAACTGTGAATGATACTTAGTCCATTTGATGTATTATGGACTTTTATGCTTAACTAATGTTGTCTTTATGACAGGGGGAGCTTCTAAGCTCATGAAATTGAAACTTTTAGCTTACAGTTGCTCGTTTCTGATTATTTTTGTTATGCATGTTGATAGGGGGAGCTTATACAAAATGTTTTTAGAAAATATTTGCTCCTACCCTTGTGTGTTTCACTTATGATAAATGTTTCTTGTAATGGATTGATATTTTAGACCGGAAAAATGTGTTTTGTTTTAAAATCGATCTCCTAAAATTGTTTTGGTTTGTAATCATCAAAAAGGGGGAGTTTGTTAGATAAGTGTTTTTATCAAGATTTTGATGATTTTGTTTAAATGAGTTTTTACACCAAAACAATATTTTAAATGTTGTCCAAATATTCCCAAATGATTTAAAATGTTTTTACTAATTTTTGGAGTATTTTTTGAAGTTTATATTTGACAAAAAATTGGACAACACTTCTATTTTGAGGTCGGCCGGTCGCCTATAGGGCATCCGTGCACTGAAATGATTTTGAAACGAGAAACAAGAAGTTTGAAAAAGTCCAGGAGGTCGACCGGTCGAGCAAATGGTCGACCGGTACCTGAAAGTATGAGAAATGAAAACAGAGAAGACTGGACGTCAAAAATGAGGGAGGGAGACCGGTCCCCATGAGGGCCGAACGGTTGACCCCTAGGGCGACCGTCGCACCCCCCCGGACCGGTCGCCCCCCTCCATCCTGTGTCTGGATCGCACTATTTACTTTCTAATGTTCGAAATTTATACATAGCGACCGGTCGCGCTATATGCTTTTGACAACAGATTCAAACCGTTGGAAATCCATTATCAACAAGATTTACTTTATCAATTTTGTACATTATTTCTACATCTTGTGATCTTCTTTTTGTAGACAAAACTGAAGAAGGAGGAGCCTATGTTTGTGAAGACACTCCTATAAATAGAGGATGATTTGAAGACACAAGCATACAATACAACAAGAAATCTGCAAAATTCCCAAAGCCTTCATTTTTATATTCTTGTTGTAATAGCCTAAGTTCTTGCACTTGCACAATCTTGAGGTCTAGGCTTTTTATTCTTGATTACACTTGCACTCAAAGTTTTTATACTTCATTTATTGAGTTGTAATCTTGAATTTTTCTATCATCCAAAACAAGATATCCTTATTAGTGTTCTTGTGGTAAGAACACACTTGGGTGATCTTAGGTGTTGAAGAGTGTGGTACTCTTCATAGGTGTTGAAGGAAGATTGTGGTAATTTCCTTGAAGGTGTTGTAAGAAGATTGTGGTAATCTTCAAAGGTGGTGTTGTAACAATCGTGGTAATTGTTAATAAAACTTTTTTTTCTTTTTGAAATCCACTTCGGATATACCAGGGTGGTAGTAGATTAGGCCCTAGGTGGGTTGAACTACTATAAATCATCGAGTGTTGTTTATTTTCAGCATTTACATTCTTGTCATTTATTTGTTCATTCGAAAAAGAGGGCGATTTGCGAAAAATCGGCATAATCTATTCACTCCCTCTAGATTATCGTAGCCACTTGGACTAACAGGTTTTACTCTGCTCCCAAAGAAATTCATATGACTACAGCTAAGAAGATTATCAGATACTTGAAGGGAAATCAAGAATTTGGTTTGTGGTATCCTAAAGAAAGTGGATTCAAGTTAATTAAATACTCAGATTCAGATTATGCTGGATGTAGAGTTGACAGGAAGAGTACATCTTGTACGTCAAATGCTTGGAAATAGATTGGTTTCTTGGTTCAACAAGAAACAAAATTCAATAGCTACATCTACAGCTGAGACAGGATATATTTCTACAAGCAGTTGTTGTGCCCAAATCTTGTGAAGTAGGCAATAACTGAGAGATTATGACATTGAAGAGAAGAAAATTCCAATTATGTGTGATAACACAAGTGCTATTGTAATTACTCAGAATCCAGTATTGCACTCAAGAACAAATCACATTGATGTCAGGTATCATTTCATAAGAGATCACGCTGAAAAGAAAGACGTCACATTGGAATATGTCTCAACTGAGAAGCAGTTAGCTCAATCAATCCAAGCTCATTCTTAAGTTCTTCAAATCTTGATTCACATAAGGGCTTTGTGAGTGTATTAGGTTTCTCATTTATGACTCAAATCCTCTTCTCTCTATCTCTAGTTCGCTGATGGAGACTTGTTAGGAAATTTATTGTTTAAGATTTTGATGAATGCCATGTAAAACTTAGAATAGAAAGTTGGTACCCCAATTCTTGTTGTAAAATGCATTGTAATAAATAGAGTGGCCAACCGATTTGAGTTAAGTCGCCTACGCCCTAACATGCAAGAAGACAATCAAGACTTGAAGGAAGACTCGCTGCGAGACAGTGAGTATGGCAAAGAAGAGTAGACGGGAACTCTATTGGAGAAGCGGTGAGATGATGGTGAGTGGAGCATCGATCAAGTCAACTCAAGAAAAGCCAAGTCTCAAGTTGAAGTGACGAGAAGAGTCATCCATGATTGGAAGTCGACTCTAAGTCACCTGGGGAAAGCAAGAAAATACGATCAAGTCGAGATAATCGTAAAAGAACCGATTTGCACGTACGTAAATCAAGAGATTTACTTAAACAAGTAATATCTCCATACCACCTTTCTCGGAGTGCTCATCCCGAAGCGTGCAAAAGGAATGAACCAATGGGAAGCACCACACCGTGTCGAACTACGAAAAGGTGAAAGAACAATTCATACGAGGAAATGGCAATTCCGAGAAGCGCAACAAGACAAGCCAACGATCGCAAGTGACTTTCAAAAATAAGCCTATCTCTTCAACGGGCAAATTTTTGAAGGTTCACTATAAAAGGCTCAGGAGTTTGTTTGAGAAGAAGAATGACACACATGTGAGATATACAAGCATATTAGAAAAACTGAAATATTCTCAATCCTCAAGCCTACATTACGAAGAACATCAATCCAACACTCACCTGTGAAGGAAAGATAACTTCAATCAGTTGAAGAGGAAAATACTGAAAACAAGGGGTCTACATTCCGGGAAGGATTGTAGGAAGGTTCAAGGTTGAACCAAGTCTTAAGCTTTTGGAGGGCTTCGTGATCAAATCCAAAGAGCTTGAGCAAGTGAGTCAGTAGTAGCAAAGTGCAATTTGCCTTGTGAAGAAGCTCGAGTCGTCGAGAAGCTTGGTGAGTGATCAAGGCGTCTCATCGAGTCCCAAAGGATCAAGTCGGTTTGTGTGATCAAGACTTGTATCCGGACATTACCACTTTGTAAACCGATCATTACCTAGTGGATTCCTCGGGAGTTGGAGAAGAGGGGAGTAGAAGAATTACCCCATCTTCGAACCTCTATAAAAATTTCATTGTGTCATTTACTTTTCAAAGACTTTAATTCTTGCATTTTTAACTCGCTTATATCTCACGATAAATTTGCTATCCACTTGATAACTTATAAGTACTAAACCAAGCACTAAATTCTTGCTTAATCAAACTTAAGGGTGTTAAGTCTTCCGCTGAAAACAAAACCACAAATCGAGTTAATTTAGAGCCAACAAATTTGTGAGTTACTCCATCAAACGGCTCGGTTGAGTCGTTGAGAGATTAACTCTCTTGAGTGACTAAATTGATTTGTCCATCAAGGACACAAAGTGTGTAGTATCAACTCTGTAGATTTAAAAGGACTAAATCGAAAATTTGGTAAGGTTTATTCAACCCCCTTCTAAACCTTACACTTACACCCCTTGGGACCTACAAGTGGTATCGGAGCGGTTGGTTCATTGAACCCTCCGCACCGGTTCTTGAACTAGATCTCCAAACTCTTCAAAGTCCGCTTTAGTACTTAAACTTTCAAAACTCTTTTCTATCATTAAAAGTTATTATCATGGAAGCAAATTTGACACGCATCCCTATGTTCACCATTGAAGAATTTGATGATTGGAAAATTCGTATGCGTGCTCATCTATCAAAGATTACATGATGAGATGTGGATAATGATAGAAGATCGCCTCTCGCAAATATTAAAGGTGAACACAAATTGCATGCGAAGAGTTGCGGTTTGAAGGAGAAGAAAATGTTGCTCCCGGACGGTCATGGTTGAAAAACCAAGAACCGAATGGACAAATGATGAGAAAAAAGATACAATCCGGACAATGTAGCCAAGGACATCCTTTACAAAACCCTGGACAAAGCCATGTTCAATAAAGTCAAATCATGCAAAACGGCTAAAGAAATCGGGACAAGTGACATTGATTTGTGAAGGCTCGAAGCAAATCAAAGAAAACAAATTATCGGTGGGTGTCTGAGAAATTTAGAGAACTTCAAAATGATCTCGGAGAAAACCTGGATCAACTGGATGCTCGGTTCACTCACGAAATCACAAATGAGCTATCTCGCACTTGGAAAGGAATATACACGAGAAGGAAATGTGTATGAAAATCCTAAAAAGTCTTCCGGTGAATGGGAAATGAAGGTCATGGCATCGAGACATTCCATGGACCTATCAAAGACATCCAACCATGAGTTATTCTCGGACCTCAAAGCCTACGAGTTTGGTGAGAAGAAAAGACCAAGAAGAGACAGTTGTACCCAAAACAGTGCTCTAATTGTCAAAGATGGGAAGAGAGCTGAGGTCAAAGAAGTCATTGACCCGGAAGAAATAGCCCGATGGTTAAGAGGTTCAACAAGTTCTTCAATAAGAACTACAAGAGAGGAAAGGGTGAATCTTCCGAGAAGACACTCGGCTCCCTCCAAATCAAGGGAAGACAGCCAACCAAGAGAAGAAGATCATCAAAAAGTTGAGTATCAAAGGGCCGACAATCCAAGAATGGAAAGAGTCGATCAAAAGGTTGAATATCTATCGAATCAGACAACCAGTCACTATGCCATTGATATCCATATCCTCGTAGTCAACAAATACGGGATGAAGAAGAAAGAAAGGTCTTGAGAGAAAGAAGACAAGAAAAAAAAAAGGCAATGATGGGCAGAGACTGCTAAAAAACAGCCAAGTCAAAGAGAGTGATTGAGCGATGAAGCCGACTACTCAAGTGACTCGAAGAAGAAGCCCGACCGCTTGATGGCCAAGGAACAAGATCAACTCGACCAAGAAGATGAGGTACGCTCTAACTCATCAAACTCGAGACACTGATGATAGATAGTGATCGTGACACACACACTTCATCACCCACCGATCTTTATGATTCATTAGGCAAAATGATGAAAGATTTTGAACACATTAAATCCTCACACACACTATTGAATGAGGAAAACCTACTCAAAAGTCAAAACTCAAAGTGACTAAGGAGCTAAGTACTCTAAGTCAAATAGTGATGAGAATGAAAGTCTAAAAATTTGAAAATGCTAAATTAGTAGCAGAAATTGCTGCTATAGAAAAGAGGGAGAATGACCTCAAGAATGTTATTGCCTCATTCACTAAGGCATCTAAATCATTGGATGATCTTATTATGAGTCAAAGAGAATGTGGAGACAAGACAGGCTTAGGATTTAATTCCTCCGTGCTATGTCAAACCTCAAAATTACACGGAAAAAGGATCTTCAAGCCATGAAGAGTCTGAAAAATCCAAAACTCTAAATGTTGCACACACATTCACTCCTAAGAACAATAAAAAGCAAACTGGCCTTGGTTATAAGGGAAAAGGAAAACAGCCAGTTGAGTGCGCTGAAAGGACGGTGAGAAGAGATTCGGCCGAGTCCTCAAGCAAACTCCAAACGAGAAAATACTCTGTAAAGAAGAAGCAGAGCAACCAAAAACCCAGAAAATCCATAAAAGAAATACATATGATGGGAATGGTAAAAATATCCAAGCCAAGCTGATTGGAATAATGTGAACTATCAAAGATAGACTTATGGAATATAAGCCCATATGGCAAAGGCCTAGAAATCGGCAAAGGCCATTCCAAAAGCATAAGAGCTTTCATCAAAGACATATATGCACCTAGGCACTACACTCGAGACACCACAATTACCCAAGAAAGGCAATTGCTAAAACACATATGCAGGCATCTGAGACAAAAGAGACGATTGTATGAACCTAGAATCCCAAGCAATTTGCCAGGATTAATTATGATTATGGCAGCGATAGATGGCAACCCTTAGAGTCAAATCATTTGGCTATAGGTTGGTTGGATCATCTTACAATTCTAACCCCTCAGGACCCAGGACAAGTATGGGTACCTAAAACTTAATTTCCTTGATTGAAGGTTCAAGGAACAGTGAGTGCCAAGGAACCTGGTACATGGATAGTGGTCATTCCGGACATATGACAGAAATAAGAAAAATCTGTCAAAATTCAAGGAAGTTAAAGGAGCAAAAGTCATATTTGGAGGAAATGAAGCTCTGGCGAAATAAGAGGCATTGGATCCATCAAGAGGAATGGATTAGAGATCACGAGATGTTGCATATGTTGAAGGACTCAACTTCAATTTATCGAGCATCGATCAACTCGTGACAAGGGCTACAATGTTGGATTCAACATGGGTGTATGCCAAATCAAAGATATTGAATCAAATGAAGTTGTCTTTGCAAGGATGTAGACGAGAAAAATATGTATGTAGTGGATTGGTCAACTGCAACACCCAACACCGTCTACTAGCAAAGAGCGCTTGGTGAATCAAGTTGGTGTGGCACAAAAAGTGAGTGACACGAACTTCAAAACGATTAACAAGCTTGCGGAAGTAATCTTGTAGAAGGACTTCCGGACTCGATATACAAGAAGGAGAGTATATGTGACGCATGTCGAAGGAAAACAAATCAAGTCGTCATTCAAAGAAAAGACATGCCCATCCTCAACAAGAATATTGCATCTGCTTCATATGGATCTATTTGGCCTTGATGGAACCCTGCCAAAGCATAAGTGGAAAGAAATACACCTTGGTGGTAGTAGATGACTACTCAAGATATACATGGACAATATTCATGTGTAAGAAGAAAGAAACTCTACAAAAACTACACACGGTGATGAAGAGGATTCAAAACGAGAAGAGTCAAACCATTATCAAAATAAGATCGACAGAGGAACGAGTTTGTCAATGGAATAATAACTCGTATTGTATTGAGAATGGTATTGGTCATGAACTATCAATGCAAGGACTCCACAATGAGAATGGAGTTGCGAAAGAAGAAATAGAACCCTCAAAGAAGCAACAAGGACCATGTTAGTGACGAGTTACCAAAAAGATTTTGGTGAAGCAATCAACACGACTTGCTACACTCAAAACAGGATGTATGATAAATAGACGGTGACAAAGACTCCTATGAGATCTAGACTAGAAGAAAACCAAACGTTGCATATTTAGAATATTTGGATGCAAATGCTTCATCCACAACAATGGCAAAGACAATATAAAGGCTTTTGATGCTAAAGCTGATGAAGGTATCTTCTTAGGATACTCGGTGAAAGCAAAGCCTACAGAATACCCAACAAAAGGACCATGGTCAGTGAGAAGAACCCAAAAACAATTTGGAAAATTTGCGGCTAAGTGATTACGAGAGAGCCGACCACAACAACACATCGCAAGTCGATGAATCCACTAACTTACTCCAACCTGATGTAAGATGGCCGAGAGACCATCCACGAGAACTTGTCATTGGAGATATAAGAGAAGGTGTCAAAACAAGATCGAACTCAACAAGAAGCCATGTTCACATGCTTCATCTATAAATAGAGCCCAAAGATGTGTCACAAGCATTGAACGACACACATTGGATTCCAATGCAATGCAAGAAGAGTCGATTCAGTTTGAAAGAAATAAAGTATGGGAATTAGTGCAAAGACCCATGCATCAAAATGTTATTGGCACCAAATGGGTGTTCGAAATAAGATGAACGAGGAAGGTTTTGTGGTAAGAAACAAAGCAAGACTAGTAGCCAAAGGATATTGCCAAGAAGAAGGGATAGATTTTGATGAAACATTTGCCCTCGTAGCAAGATTGGAAGCTATAAGGATGTTTCTTGCCTATCACGACTCACAAGAATTTCATTGTATATCGATGGATGTAAAAAGTGCATTTCTAAATGATTTATTGGAAGAAGAAGTATATGTTGAACAACCTCCAGGATTTGAGCGAGAAGACTCTTGGAGATAAGGTATACAAACTCAAGAAAGCTCTATATGGATTGAAACAGCACCTGAGCATGGTATGATACTTTGTCACGATTCCTAACCGAAAATGGATTCACAAAAGGAAAAGTAGATAGAACACTTTTTAATTCAAGACAAAAAGAGTATCTTGCTTGTTCAAATATATGTGGATGACATCATTTTTGGTTCCACAAACAAAGAGTGTGTGAAAAGTTTTCAAACCTCATGCAAAGTAAATTTGAAATGAGCATGATGGGAGAGTTGACATTCTTCCTTGAACTCCAAGTGAAACTTGGTGAAGGATGGAACCTTCATAAGTCAAACAAAATACACAGAGATTTAATGAAGAAGTTTGGTATGGAGGAGAAGTCTTCTCGTAAAAATACCAAACAACACATCATCAAAATGGACATGGATGCAGATGGTAAGCCCTGTAGATCAAACAAGATACTGAGCACTTATTGGATCATTGCTCTATCTCACAAAAGCGGGCCGACATCACCTTTCTTTGTAGGTGTATGTGCAAGATTTCAATCTGCTCCAAAAGAGAGCCATATATGACTGACTAAGAGAATATCGAGATACTTGAAAGGAAGCCAAGAAGTAGGCCTATGGTATCCAAAGGAAGGAGGATTCAAGCTAATTGGCTATTGATTCGACTATCTTTGGATGTAGAGTGGACGGAGGAAGAGGACTTGTGCACATGTCAAATGCTTGAAACAAAGCAGGCTAATTTCTGGTTTAGCAAGAAGCAAAATTCAATAGCCACCTCTGGTGACCGGAATAATACATAGCTGCGGGGCATTTGTTGTGCCCAAGTCCTATGGATGAGACAAAGGTGAGAGATTATGAAGTTGAAGAAAAAGAAATTCCAATCATGTGTGATAAACAAGTGCAATTGCAATCACTCAAAATCGTGTTGCACTCAAGAACAAAACATATTGATGTCGATATCACTTCATAAGATATCATGTTGAAAAGAAGGACATCATCCAGAATATATCTCAAGCGATAAACAACTAGCTGACATCTTCACAAAACCACTATGTGAGTCAAGATTTGAAGAACTCAAGCATGAGTTGGGGCTAATTGAGGATTTGGTGACACTCATTTAATCAAAGAAGAGAAATGGGCGAAAAGGGGTGAAAAAGAGCAGAAAAATCGACTCGTAAAATCACCAGTCGGAAAAGACTGACTACACCGAAGTCGGTGATAGCTGAGTCACTAAGAGAACTGTGAGAAGTAGAGTTAAATCAACTAAAGAATAATTTGAGTCACTTATAAGCAAAGTGACAAAAACGATCGTTTTGACTAAGCGGGAATGTTTTAAGAAATACGTCAAAGATAATGATGATGTGTACAGACATAAAGCGCACACCAAGCTTATGATTGGATATAAATGCTGCCGCATTAAATACGAGACATTAAATGCTAAATAGGCGTGCAAAATCTAAGTCGTTGATTTCGATCACATTTCAAAAACCACCCACACGTCCTTTCATAAACCATATTTAAACCATTTTCGTCCGTTTCTCTCTCACACTTCTAAAACTGTTCATTTCTTTCTCTCAAAAGCAAAGGCAAAAACTTCTCTCGAAACCCTATCTATCTCCAAGTCAATCTCTGAGTTTTTCCTTGATATAATCCTGAGAAATGGCACCAACTTATGACTTTACCAAGTTAGGAAAGCAAATCCACACGGCTCTACGGTGGATTTGACGGAATGATGAAACAGGGGTAAAACGACACCCTAGTGAAGAAAATCGCTGAAAAGTTGGAAACGTCCGGGCTTAAACCGTTTTTGACGTTAGAATATCCGATGACATATGTAGAGGAAGTCGCACAATTCTACGTGAATGCCGAGATTCACGATGAAGGAATAAAGTCATCTGCATTCACTGGAAGCGGTGACTATCTCGCGCCAAGGATTTGGTGAACATTGCTCACTACCAAAAGAGAGGGAGCATCGAGATTAACGGTTGATGTCAACCTGGTGATGCTTGGAAAGAAATAGCCAAGCCCGACTTTTTGATAAAATAGTGTATACACAAACAAGAGACTGGCTTTGAAGGAGGATTATCACAAGTGTTGGACATAGTTGCCAAATGCATCGACATCAAATTTGGCAGCTTTGACCAACTGTCAAAGGCAAAGTTGATTGTAATGGCTGCAATCATCGCGAGAAAAAGAAGATAAACCAATTTGAGTTTGTCTCACAGCAGACTACGCGAACGTGGGAACAAATCCTTTGAGGAAGATGGCACATTTGGAGGATCTCTAGAATATGGCCTAGTGATTGGCCGGCTAATGGAAGTGAAAGGAGTCCCTCTTAGACATGGGAAGGCATTCCATGTTAACAAGAGGATGTTGAGCAAACCTCTCGGCGCACAAGAGAGCTTACGCCAAGAGAGCCGACACGGTGAGGGGAATCGGTGACCGAAGATACAACTATTTCCTCTCCACCAAGAAGAAAGTTGCCCCTGCAGCAAAGAAAACCAAACATGCTCCCCGCCCCGCAGAGTCACCCGCCCCAGCCAGCCGTGTCTCCCGCCCTGCTAGCGGCGGTCGAGAAGGACTCACAAATACCTTCTCCGATCGTCAAAAAGAGGAGAACCGACAAGCCAAAGACGGCTCCTCGTAAACAAACACCAACCCGGCCCCGCCGCACAAGACTCGAGAGGCCACCATCTCTCGAACCGAGAAATTCCCCGGTACAAACCAGGAGACGAAGAAGAATCATCAAGCACTCGAGCTTGAGAAACCGGGCCGAGTCGCCTACTAAACTAGAGCAGACACTAGGAGGCTTTGGAGAAGTAGAGTCTCGGATGTAATTGATGAAACAACCAAGTCTCTGCTGAAAGGCGTCCAGAGAGGCAACTCAAGACTTTCTGATTGTAGTTCACAAACAAACACAAGAAGAAAGCTTTGGAGCGGATAGTGATGTAATGATCCTATCTCCACCTTACCCGGACATCCAAAATCGTCTGCGTGAGTGGAGAAATGGAAGTTGAGTAAGTCGAGGAGCAGTTCCAACGGCCGAGTTTATAGAAGAAGAAGAGGAACCGCTAAATTTCCTTGGACTAAACATCGTGCTCAAAGACTTGATGAAGACAACCGCTTAGACATCCTGCAAATTTTCAAGGAAAAGGAGAGAGAAAGCAAGGCGAGGAAGCTAAGGCACGCGAGAAGGCAAGCATCCGCCCTATCTCCCGCACCACAGACACACACATCCTCTCCTTGATGTCTTCTCTGACAGCTGATGAGGATCCGGAGAATGTTGTCGCCACGAGAAGAGTTGCAAATGCAGCAAGCATTGCATGAATCGAATCCTTCACGAGCAAAGATTGATGGAGGGACCAGGAGAGTCCTCGAACACACCGAAATTGATCCAATGGGAGTGGTTCAGCAAATCGCCGGCTGTTATTGTTGCCGCCACCACTTCCCACTCACTCGGAAGAAGGCGATAAGGACATGGCGATGAACCGGGACAATGGGGACCCCAATGAGCCAACCCCTATTGAAGGTGTTTTACCACCGCCCCAACGGCTGAACATTCAATCGAAAGTAGGGAGTTTGGAGACGAGTGACCCCATTTCAAGTCACTCGGTGGTGCGCCGGGGGGAAAAACTCCCTCCAGCTGCGGCAAAGGTCGGGGATCTGCAGATGACTCCACAACGAATCAAGGAGGCGAAGGAGAGAAATTACAAACACAAGAAGAACGACAAGTTGCCATCAACGAAGCTCGGACATTTGAGATCTCGGTGAGGTGCCAATACTCTCGAAGGCTAATGACGCGCCGATGTAGTCGAGGCACGAGATGGAACAGCCCCTGGGAGTTAACACTGGCGATGAAAGTACAATCCATGGGGTTGAGACTCCAATGGATGCCACCACAGAAGACCCTAAGACAGTGACACTGTCGAAAGGGAGGACCAAATGCCTCGCCGCAAGAGAGACTATTGGAGGTCTTGAAGGCCCACGGGAGGTTGAGACTTCCCAGGGTAAAGAGGGTGAAGTAGAGAACATCCCTCCCGCTATCATCGACCCATCCGAGAAGGAGATAAGCGCACTTCATGATTCCCCGGATAATCGATGTAACCTTCGGGATCGAAGGCGATGAAGAAGCTGAGTCATCCCCGTGCCAAATCCAAAAGACTCAATGCGAATGTTCCAAGCACGAGCAAGTCGATCCCAAGACTACTCGTCAAACCTTTAACTTTGATGATGAGCCACCAATGGAAATCTCATCATCGTCCGATGACGCTCGATAAGTGCCGAGGACCGTCTACTCAATGGAAAAATCGTTGAGACCAACGGTTGTTGAGGCGATTGAGGCTTGAGGCTCAACAGAAGTCGGGTCCACTTCACAACAAGACCCGGTGAACAAGAGACTACTGCGCGAGGCTCCTCAAGCTGCTGAAGCAGGATCGATTCCTAAAAAGAACTTCACGCGCACCGCTCATCATCGAACAAATCCCGGTGGGCGGTGATGAATCTTTTATAGAATCTTTTCCTTTTTCCGGAGGTACCCGACCTCCATGAAGAGTCGAGAATGAACGCACACGCTATCACGGACCAGCTCCGTTTTCTCTTGAGTACCATTGTTCAGTACCGCTTATGACTTTGATCTTTGTATGGCCATCACCGCAATGAAGAATCAGTGAAGTTCGAGAAGTGTTCAAGGCACTATTTGCCGAGGTTGAACGGATGGAGAGGCATCAGGCCTCTTTGGATATCTGTTTGGACAACAGAGATGCCAACCTACGGCCCGACTTAAGAGGGCGGTCGAGAATAAGGGAATGGTGGCAACAACAAAAACAATGCGTGTGGAACAAGTCGATTCTTCAGGACATTGTTCAACAAGTCTTTGGTATGGAGAGTCGAAAATCTTGATGCAAAAACAAAGTGAGAGAACATATTGAGCATATGCATGAAGCTCTGCTGCCGAGATAAAGCTCACTGCGTGAGCAAAATACAAATGATCTACGTTTGGAAGAACACATGACAAGAAAATTCAGCCTTCTCATGGCCGAGATGAAGCGATTTCAGAGAATCCAACGCTACTCGATCCGAATTCTTTGGCCGCATACAACGCATCGACTCGGCGTAACTCGACCATCGAAGACTTCGACTTCATGCTTGCCAAAGATGTTCCCAGGGTTCCTCTATCCTTTGATGATGCCAAAAAGGGGAAGAGGAATACCTTAAAGCGCTAAAATCAAGCCGAGAAGAAAGGAGCGATTGAGAAGGGAAAATCATGAGGAAGTCTTGAAACAAAAGAAAGGAAAGCTTGTTGAGGGGGAAGGGTCGATGATGTGACTTTGATGATTGCACAAACCCCCAACAAGGTCACATCACGGTGACATTATAAGCAAAAAGAAACTCCCTGTGACTCGCCACTCCAACACTCTGCTATATCCATGGCCGATAAGAGAAAAACTATTGAAGCGAGGGATGAAGGAAGTGGAAGGAAGAATGGATGCCCGAATCATGAACATCTTGAAAGAACACGGAGGCATTCCGGAGAGAGCGAGACACTTATGCCATCTCGGATGTCGAGACAGAGCCACGATCAGTTGATGAATTTAAAACGCTCGAATCGAGGGATACTTTGCAAATATGTCTATGGCTCAAGCTTGGGACTTATCTTGGGAAAAGGGTCTCACGTTATGTGAAGAAGTTCGACAGCGGCAGACTACGCGATCGCTCTGCTGGTCACTCCACCGGTCACTCATTTGGAAAGAAGAAGACCCCGTCTGACAAAGATACGCCCGCAGGTAGAGGAAGAAACAAGAGTGGAGGAAGAAGCTTGGACCCAGGCCTCGCCCAAAAACATTGAATATGTGGATCCGGGAAAGAAAGGAGGGATCTATCTGGTGGGCTTGACAAAGTAGCGAATTTGCAAGTGGCGAAAACTAACGCCGAGTATGTGAAAATACTAGAAGAAGAAAACAAGAGACAAACTCGGCTATGGGAGGAGAGACAGAAAGAATAAGAAGAGATGAAGTCGCCAGGAAGGCATATGAAAAGAAAAAGAAGGCAAATTTGACTACGAGAAAAAGAAAAAGAAAGAAGAAGATGCTGATCAAGATGAAAGAAGGAGACAGCGAAGGAGATGAAGTGTTGCTGTCCACCCCTTCGTGTATTTTATTATGTAAATACATACAATGTAAGTCTTCTGTAATAAAGCTATAAATTCTTTATTTTTTTGTGAAGACAAATATGTGCTCTGATACACCTTGTAAACAGTTGTGTAAAAGAACAAGAATGATATGATCAATAAACGGATCTATTCTGCGCATACATTCTATGTCAATACACTATCTGTATGTATCTTTGCTATTTGCATTTTTGAATGGTTTAAGTTTTGGCATCATCAAAAAGGGGGAAATTGTTAGGAAATTTATTGTTTAAGATTTTGATGAATGCCATGTAAAACTTAGAATAGAAAGTTGGTACCCCAATTCTTGTTGTAAAATGCATTGTAATAAATAGAGCTGGCCAAGGCGAGTTAAGTCACCACGCCCTAACATGCAAGAAGACAATCAAGACTTGAAGGAAGACTCACGCGAGACATTTGAGTATGGCAAAGAAGAGTAGACAGAACTCCTCGGGAGAAGCGGTGAGATGCGGTGATTGAGTGGAGCATCATCAAGTCAACTCAAGAAAAGCCAAGTCTCAAGTTGAAGTGGAGAAGAGTCATCCAATGATTGGAAGCCGACTCTAAGTCACCTGGGGAAAGCAAGAAAATGCGGTCAAGTCGAGATAATCGAAAAGAACCGTTGCGCGAGTAAATCAAGAGATTTACTTAAACAAGTAATATCTCCATACCACCTTTCTCGGAGTGCTCGATCCCGAAGCGTGCAAAAGGAATGAACCAATGGGAAGCACCACACCGTGTCGAGAACTCTAAAAAGGTGAAATAACAATTCATACGAGGAAATGGCAATTCCGAGAATCGCAACAAGACAAGCCAACGACGCAAGTGACTTTCAAAAATAAGCCTATCTCTTCAACGGGCAAATTTTTGAAAGTTCACTATAAAAGGCCGAGGAGTTTGTTTGAGAAGAAGAATGACACACATGTGAGATATACAAGCATATTAGAAAAATCTGAAATATTCTCAATCCTCAAGCCTACATTACGAAGAACATCAATCCAACACTCACCGTGAAGGAAAGATAACTTCAATCAGTTGAAGAGGAAAATATCGAAAACAAGGGGTCTACATTCCGGGGAAGGATTGTAGGAAGGTTCAAGGTTGAACCAAGTCTTAAGCTTTTGGAGGGCTTCGTGATCAAATCCAAAGAGCTTGAGCAAGTGAGTCTGTAGTAGCAAGGCACGCCTGTGAAGAAGCCGAGTCGCACGAGAAGCCACGGTGAGTGATCAAGGCGTCTCGGATCGAGTCCCAAAGGATCAAGTCATTTTGTGTGATCAAGACTTGTATCCGGTATTACCACTTTGTAAACCGATCATTACCTAGTGGATTCCTCCAGGAGTTGGAGAAGAGAGAGTAGAAGAATTACCCCATCTTCGAACCTCTATAAAAATTTCATTGTGTCCTTTACTTTTCAAAGACTTTAATTCTTGCATTTTTAACTCCGCTTATATCACGATAAATTTGCTATCCACTTGATAACTTATAAGTACTAAACCAAGCACTAAATTCTTGCTTAATCAAACTTAAGGGTGTTAAGTCTTCCGCTGAAAACAAAACCACAGTCGAGTTAATTTAGAGCCAACAGCTGAGTTACTCCATCAACAGCTCAGTTGAGTCTGTTGAGAGATTAACTCTACTGGGTGACTAAATTGACTGTCCATCAAGGACACAACTGTGTAGTATCAACTCTGTAGATTTAAAAGGACTAAATCGAAAATTTGGTAAGGTTTATTCAACCCCCCCCCCTTCTAAACCTTACACTTACACCCCTTGGGACCTACAAGACTCATTTATGAACTAAGAGACAAAACGAGGTCATTTTCATTAAAGTGGGAATGTTTGACGATGATGTCAGCATCATTAAATGTGGTATAGTAAAAGGCTGTGACAGTAAACCTATGATTGGATATAAATGCTGCTCGCATTAAATGCGACATGATTAATGCTTTACACACATTTTAATCTCGACCATTGATCGCATTTCAAATTTTAAGAATCGTGAAACAGTCTCTTTGCATCTCATATATATCCAATTTCATTTTCTCTCTCATCTCATTTCAATCTCAAGCATTTGAATTCTCGGAAAAGCTCTCGCAAAATCCTTCGTATTTTCTCAAGCTTTCTCAAGAAATGCTCATGCAACCTAAGCAATCCGTTCTAGATTTTGTGAAGCTCGCTGAGAAAAAGTGTACTCTGGTGCACTGATCGACACAAAAGGCCTTGTTAAGCAGTTGGCTGACAAGGAAAGGGCAAGAAAGATCGTTGGTCATCTGGAGAAGTCTGGATTAATGAAGTTTTTATCCATGAACATGCCACAGGCCTTTCTAGAGGAGGTCACCATGTTCCGCGTGAATGCTTTTGTTCACGATGATGGTATTCACTCTTTGGTGAATGGTAAAGAGGTTAAGTTGTACGCCAATGACTTGACCGAGTGCTACATCTTCCAAACAACGGACTCAAATGAAAGACTACGAGTTTGACTTTATGAATACTTGGAAAGAAATTGCAAAGGAAGAGGTAGCTAACAAGGTGAATCCATTAGCTACTAGGACAATTATCAAGGAGGAGTATCACAAATTAATGGACGTGGTGGCGAAGTGCATCGACATAAAGTTCGGATCGCATAATAAGTCAATCACTGCACTGCCGATGTGATGGCAAAACTATAATGGAGGAGTTGGACGTGAATCGAGCGAAGTTTATTTTTGACAAGCTATGTCAAACCATCCAAAATGTGAAGTTGGAGGATGGGAAATTCAAGAACACCCGGGCTATGGGCTAGTCCTTGGGTACTGGCTGAGAAGACACGAGTGTCCCTTGGCAAAGGGAAGGCATTCCATATAAATAAGAGGTTGTTTAAACCAAACCTATCACCGCCTTAAGAAAGCCCATGTGAAGAAGAAAGACTTTTCTGAGGGAGAAACAACTGAGAGCATTCTGAAGAAGAAACTGACTTCCCCCGCTCGAGCTCCCGCTCATGTACCGCTCATGTCGCCCTATGTTAACAAAGAAAAGAAGAACAACTACGCCCGAAGGGCAACCGCAAAGAAGGTAGGCTCAAGACAAGGTTGGCTTGAGAGATGAGGAAGAAGAATCAGTTGCTAAGGCTGCTAATAAGCCTACAACTGAATCTCCTGAAGCTAAGTTAGCCATTCGTGTCATGGCTAAGACATCGATAAAGAGAAAGAATAAGTCTTCTTGGAGAGGCGCTCCAAGAGACGACTTGACTTGCGATCCTTTGTAGCCGCCCAATTGAGAAAGGCTGAAGGCACAACCGCGCTGCCCAAAGCGGTGAGCAAGTAGATGAGGTTGTCGATGACATAATTTTATGCTTATGAAAAAGGTAGATGTTGAGACAATTGTTGGAGGTGGTGATTCCATGATGTCCCATGTGGAAGAAGATCTTGTTGCCCAAGAACCTTTTTCCTTGGATGAACCAGGATCCCCTATTTATCCTGAAATAGAGGCCAAGCTGCATTTGTGGAGGCTATGGAAATTGAGCAGCATCAGAGTCCAGTTTATGAGGCCTGAAATGATTGAAGAAGAAGAGTGGCTTCTGGAATTTCTGGACAACGCAATTATTGTGTTGGCTCTTGATGAAGTATACTCCAACACTGTCCTGTTTGAGAAAAAAGAAGTCGAGAAGGAAGGCTCCCCGAGCCTCATATTTGCCCCTTCACCGATGTGGTTGTCCAGCATTATTATGACAAAGAATGATGAAGATGAACCGACCGAAGGTCTTTGATGAAGTCAAGAAAGCCCATGAGCTACACGAGCAAAACAAGTTGAAGGGTGTTGGATAATCATTTTTGGTTCTCTCTCCAACTCCAATTATTCAAGACATGGTGAGGGACTTAGATGTCGTCACCTACCCAACTCACTATAAGGGACAAGACACAAGGGAGGATGGCGATGATACCAGTGTAGAAGAAGTTGTAAAGGGTAACCCAGTGGATCCATGCCCTAAGGAAGCTGTTGAGACAACTCAAGAAGAATTGGTTGAAACAGTCATGAAATGACCAAGTACCGATGTGATTGACCCCACGAACAGCCTATCACCGGTGAGCAAGTTGAGGGGGAAACTACTTCCACTACAGCTAGGTCAGAGGAGGCTACATGGGATAAAGAAATTTTGAAGTTAGGAGGCAAAGATATGTTACCTGAATCAGAAGTTGTTGTTGCCAGTGAAGTTGTGATGGTTGAGACTGTCACAATTGAGGCCCCAGTAGCATTGAAGGCCAATGAAGTTATAGAGGTCCATATTCTTGTTACTGAGGCACATGATGGATTGGAAAAAAGACCATGAAATTTGAGACTGCTGGTCATGAAAGTGCAATCTTAGAGGTTGAGACCTTGAAGGATGCCAACATTGAAGACCCAGCAACAACTAAGTCTATTGCAGGGAATATTGAAGGCCTTTCAGTGGTTGAGACTGCTTCAAAGGTGGCTGAAGACCCTATGGTGGTTGAGACGGCCAGGGGGAATTTTATTGTTTCTGGTGATGTGCCAAAATTCCCAGAATCTGAGTCTACTGAGCCTATGGTGATCGACGCTCCTATTGACTCTGAAGCTGAATATTCAGGCATGGTTGAAGATTTTGAAGAATCGACACAGTCAGATAAATAAGCCAGGGACTTGGAGAAAAGCATGAAGTACACCAGGATGAGATTTGTGCTAGTCGATGGGTCACTGCCACTAGCTCAATCTCCGGCCGTGATGCTGCTCAGGCAGTTGAGGCACATGTAACTCAAAGGGATGAATCAACTATAGCCAGTGAAGCTCTTAAGATAGTTGAGTCACAGTCAGCTCAACAAGCTTCCACAACTGCTACTGCCAATGAGGCTTCCGCAGCCGAGGCAAAACAAGCTGAAGACCAGGGAGAGAAGCAAAATATTCCCGAAAGAGAACTGTGAACTTCCTTTGATCTAAGTGGTATGTTGGGGATGTTTCATTTCCCCTTCATCGAAGAAATTCCCTATGAAACTGAGTATGCGTAGGAGGCTGCGCGCTTCAATGTCAAGTTGACCCAGCTAACCTACACGTTCCAGCGGATACGCAAATCGTACCATTTGGCCATGATCTTGAGTCCATATTCCTAGAAGATTCCAGTAGAGAAGAAACATATATTTGACGTGCCTTCCGAGCTATGCGCGAGGAGATGGAAGACTTGGAGAAAGGTTTTGCTGATCTAAGTACCAGGATCGACAATCATGATGCCACCATCACGGGGAGATATCCGTGGACCCATGTTAAGGATCGAGAATGGCTCGTGAGACAAAGGCACTCGCATAAAGCAAGTTGGCTACTTTAGACAGCTATTGTCCAAGTTAGTTGTCTAGGGAGCTTCCAGCTCGCGTTTTAGCAGAGACAGAGAGACAATATCGACAGGATGGAAAGAATCCATCTCTCGTACATGGATCTATTGTAGATGAAAATAGAGAAGAATATGGAGCATATGGAGGCGTCATTGAAGGCTAATATTCTATCAATGAAGAATCATCTATATTCACTCAACTCCAACCAGCTCGCAGCAGACTTCGTTATGGCCAAGAAGTTGGACTCCCTTCTCAAATCAGTCCGCTTTCCCCAAAGTTCCTCTCAAGGTTATGATGCCATAAAGGGGGAAGAATAAAAAGAAAATCTTGCAAAACATCTTCCGAAGATTATTATCAAATCCAAAGGCACCACCTCAATCCATTCACAGCTCCCTTAAGACACCACCAAGAAAAACTGAAAGTTAGCTTTTTTTAACAATAATACTGAAATTGCAAAACTATACAAAAGTCAAGAGGAGAGAATCCAAAAGCTTGAAATCTAATTTGGAGGTCCGCCAGCAGGCAAGCTCCCTAGAGAATAAACTACTCCCCCTCATGATCTATTGGAAGAAAGGTCCAATGAAGAGTTTGATACTCTTCTGTCAGAGGGATGTCATGAGGGGATGGAGTTAGCTAATTCGTGGGATTTATATTGGGTAAAAGGTTTGAGAGATATCAAAGAAACTAGGAATCAGCTAACTCAAGGAAAATCATCCAAGAGTCAGCAGACTTCAAAGGGTTAGCCCACTCAAACTCCTAGGGAAGGTAGCCATACTAGAGGCAGAGGTTCTGAAAGAGGAAGAGGCAGAGATTTCATGTCTGGTGGGAGAGGCAGAAGCTCTCCACCAAGAAGACTAAGTGGAATCATGACCATCAACCCCCTGAAAAAGGACTCTGTTTATTGGATGGGATTTGGCGAAGCGAAGAATAAGGAAGAAAATTGTAGAGCAAATGAGCTAGCCCAAAAATTTGAGGAAGAAGCTCAAACGATTCAGAAATGGAGAATGAAAAGTTGAAAGTTAACTATGAAAGGAGGAAAAGAAAAGAAAAAGAGGAGCGAACAAGAAGAGTTGGAGAAGATAACCGTAGGAGAGGGAAGAGGAGAAGAAAATAAGACAGTCAAGGCGCAAGAAAATAATTGTCTAGAAATTTTGTTGTATTTTCACAATTCCTTTGTAAATACATAAAAATAATGTAAGTGTTGAATGATTCATTAATAAAATGATACATTCTTTTCAATTATTTTATTTCAGCACTTTAAGATGTATTTAAATATTGGCATCATAAAAAAGGGGGAAATTATTAGGAAATTTAATTGTATAGATATTGATGATGCTTAGAAGACTTAGATTAGAAAGTTGGCACCCCATTTTCTGTATGTATCTCAACTTTGTAATAGTTAGAATATTAATGAGTTATCAAGGTACCAAGTTGAAGATGCGAGAAGACTTGTCAAGAAGTGCGAGAGAAGATTCGGCTATGTCACACTAAGTGGCCAAGAAGAACTTTAGTCAAGTGAAAAAGCTATGTCTTTTCGTAAGACTTACGAACGAGTCATCGAAGAATCAAGGAGAAGACTCAACTCAAGGGGTAAAACAACTAAAGGACTTAGAGAAAGCTGAAGAAATTCGCTGCAAAGAAAAGTCAAGACTTACCCATTTTGATAAGAAATGCACGCAACCTTAAAAAGTTGTCTTGATGTGCGGTGCAAGTAGCGAGAACCAATGGAACGCTCGTAAACCTGGTACAATTCTGCACCTACAGTAGTTAATGCCAAGGTTGGGCCAACATCAAAAGCTGTAGAACAAGACTAGCCAACGAACAAGAAATGAAGTTTGAAATTATCGATCTCTTCAACTGACAAATTTCAAACTCTCACTATAAAAGGCTAAGGAATTTTCAGAAAGACATACGCCACACGAAAGAAAAGAACGAACAAGTGACATAAAAGAAATCTTAGCAATCAAGTAAATCTGCAATACTCTCTCTCTAAGCAAAGAATTCCAAATCCTCTACCCTAAATTCGAAGTGACTTTATCCAATACAACTCAGTGAATGAAGGAAGTCATAGTTCAAAGTTCAAGAGGAAAACTGTTTTAAAGAACAAGGGGTTTGCACATCCACGAAGTGAAGGAAGTGTAGTGAGGTTCCAGTTAGAACCTGGTTCAAATCTAACGTAGGGCTACGTGATCAAGTCCGAATGATTTGAAGAGTTAAAGTAGTGAGACAGATGTCTTGCGAAGAGCTGAGTTCCATGAGTGAAGCTAACTATGTGATCAAAGTTTGCTCACACTGCATTTGTACTCTTGTAACAAAGTCAAAGTTGTATTAGTATATTTCTCCTGGAGTAGGAAAAGAGTGGAGTAGAGGAATCATCCTCGAACCACTATAAATTATATGTGTCATTTACTTTCAACACATTTATTTTCTGCATATTTATTTACTTGTGCTTATATTTGCTATCCAACTGATAATAACTAAGATCAAAACAAATGTTGATAATTATATCTTAAAAATGGTGTAAGACTTATGCTATTAAAAACTAAGAAAACTGAATTTATAAAAACGTAACTTAACTCAGTTGAGTTACTCTATCAACAGCTCTCTCGAGTCTGTTGAGTGGTTAACTCTCTTGCTAAAGTTTGACCCAGCTGTCTCTCAAGAGACTTAGATGTTTTCTTACTCTGAATTTCTTTAAAACGAAAAATTGGTTAAGTCTATTGAATCTTTCCCCCCTTCTAGACTTAACTGACCCCCCTTGACACCTAAAAAAATGAAAAATTGGTTAAGTCTATTGAATCTTTCCCCCTTTCTAGACTTAACTGACCCCCCTTGACACCTAAAAATGCATGTATGTTAATTCATTAAAAGTCATGCATTTTCTTAATAAATGCTGCTAACTTGCTATGCCTATAGACCCTATATACCATGTGAATTTTTGTTTGTTTCTTTCTTTTTTTTAATTGTGTATTAATATTTTATTTTTTATTTTTTTAATCTAAAAATATATATATATTATATATATATATATATATTTAATATTTCAAGTTGGCCATTTTTGGCACGATGGCCCGTAGCTCATGGTAGGGCTCGGTTGAGCTAAGAAAATTAAGGCCCCATGCGAACTCAGGCCAGCCCTACCCAACCCAATTTTATGCATTGGCCCAATGGGCCCCGGCTGAATTCGAGGATATCAAGGTGATTTTCCAATGTCGTAAGTAAAATTATAGTTTTTGGTTCTCAAATGCAACCAAATATGCAATTATTGATGTAACATCCTATTGTCTAATTTGGTGCAACATATAGATCCATACCTCGAGGTTTTGACTCAGAGGCTACACGAGGGGGTTCGACTTCATCCCAATGTCGAGCGGACAAGTTGAACTAGCGATTGCCTTTGTAAATTTGTACTCTTACCCGATTGTTAATCTAAAAAATATGACATACATTTTCTATTTAATAATAATCTAAAATGACAATTTATCTACATACATACTTGAAAATTGAGTGGGATAAGTTACATCCTCGATGACAAGGATTCCTGGAGTAGCTATAAGGAAGTGCACTGTATTTGGATTGGCCGATACCGAGGATTTTGTTGAAGTATGTTCATGGCCTCACTCTAGAATCAGCGATCTCGGTATTGATCCCCGATGTATGTATTAGTCTTATCTTTTCAAATTAATTCCTTTACATGGTTAAATTTGTCCGACCGATTGTAATATACTACTTCATAATGTGAAGATTGTCCTTGTATGCTTATGTTCTTCGCATTGGTCGTATGTGGAGTTTGACTCCTCAATTGGTAGATCAAATTATATGACCCGTTGTTGCACCACATGATTGATCACAACAATACTAAGATTTTTATCACCGTCTCAACGGTGCTCCGCCTACTACCCCGCTTTTACTTGGTGGCAAGTATTTTGAGCAAAGAGGTATAGAGCCTAGGTGTAATATGATTCCGATCAGGATGATGTCTGTTGGCTAGCAGTTCATACTAATGGACAACCACAATTATGGTGTGTTCGCATATATGTAAATTGAGCACATGTTGGGCGAGCAGATCCCGTCGGATGAGACTATGTAGATAGTGTTTGAGTACCGACAGAAGATGGCACTAGCAGTTTTGCACACATCATAGAGATCTAGTACATTAGTAATGTTTTGATTGTACTGTGTTATTGTATATATTTTGATGTTCGAACGTATTTCAATATATATATATATTTGTATATTTTTTGTGGTATTGTCATTGATGTGTTTACTGTTGGGGTGTTTTTTTATAAAATGGTGTTATAAGTTACATGTTACATGTTACATGTTGGATCTGAATTATGTAAAATTTTGATGTTTGGTAGTTGACAATTTTGGTATGTTTATTATGTGTGTGCACAATGTAGGTTTGTAGTGTTGTAAACCAGTGATGCAACACGACCTGAGCAATATCTGGACAGATTGCGTCTCCGATTTGGTGCAATATATTTGGCAGGTTTTTTATTTTTGCAGGTTGCTGAAAATCTTATCTTGACATAAGATAATTGATTTAATTTTAGAAACTGCTTTATTTGTGCAAATAAAGAATCATGTTTGGTTGACTTCCTGTTTTGTAGCCTATTTGTTCCTAAATTACAGTGGAACATTTTTCGTGATTATTTTTCTACATAAGAAGAATCATCCCTGAAGAAAGATACACGAGTTATATAAGCCTTGTGATTTTCTTCTACAAGTTTTACGTACATACATTCTTCAGTGAAGAAGGTGAAGATCTACGGCGTGGATCGACTCAACCACTCAAAGGTGTTAGCATTGAGTTCTTTTGGAAGAAACATTCTGGATTAGTTAAATACAAGTGTTGGTAGTAATTTAAAGAGGGAGTCTTTGAATTTTGCAAAACCAGTTGTATTTGTAATAACTGTTTGTTTTATGATTAGTGGATTTGTTTCTTTTCTAGGCATAACTCGCATTGCATTACGATTGAGAATCTAACCACGTTAAAAAACTCATGTTATTTATATTCCGATGTGTGAGTGTGTTGTATGTATCAATATTACAACATCAACATCCAATATCGAATGAATCTGTTTTAAATCACGAATTAAGACACCGATTCTTACACAAAACACACATGTCGGTTACACACCTTCATAACTCAGACGTGTCATGTGACATGGCATCGAGTAAAAATAAGGTACCTAGTCATGAAACTCGGTACGTGTAATGCATGTCTACATGTATCTCAATAGACATAAAAAAAAATAATAATACATAATTTAAATAACATTACTTAGCATGACAAATAATAGTACTTCAAAATTAAAATTACATTAATGTTATAAGCTAAACTACATGCATTTGGACCAAGAAGAAGTTTGTTCTCGCATTGTTTTCCCCAATTGGGACGATGAGGCAAGTATCAAGGAGTATGAGTCGACCAATTGTTTGCAAATTTTCTTGTCCAAGGATTATTTTTGAATAACATTTCGAGCTTGTCGAATAGGGGTTCCCTTCTAACTCATAAGCGGTCGAAATGACAAGATCATCCTACAACAACATAAACAAATGATATATGCTTGTTATCCATCTAAACAAATAAAAGTACTTGAAATAAATTATATTGCCCAAGTCAAGCTTATTTTTCTAAGTTGCATGGATGAGACCGAGCTCCAATCAAGCTTATTTTTTGTTGTGTTCTCGGTCACCAAACTTGTCAAGAATTTAATGGTGCCTTAACAACCAACAATCTTATCATTTTTGACACATTCCAGTTGTTTTGGATATGCAATGGGCATGTCTATTAGAGGTGCGATTTTCACAATGTCTCTATTTTGTAGTAGTCGTGCACATAGTTGTAGATCGATTGATTTGCCTTACTAAAAGAAACCTCAAAATGTACATAAAGATACTATAAACATGACAAAATAGTAATTAAAAACCAAAAAATTAACTAATACCTGATTGCCTTAATCACAATGTGGGCATGTCAATAGTTCATGTTGGAAAAAAGCAAGTACACGTTCTCTTGGCCAAATCAACAACAAAATAACATGCACCATCTTTCACAGAATAAATAAGGCTACTAACATATGACATGTACATCTTCTCTAAAATTGCACTTGCTTCCATGAATCTCTTCATTGTATCTATGGTGACTCTGTTGCCCATGTTATGTGTTGCAATTTGTCGCTCATGGAACCACCTCTGCATGAGGTTCCGAAAAGAATCAAGAAAAGAACTAATTGACAATTTCCTGGCCCACACAAGCCTAGCATTAAGAACCTCTGTTGCTTTAAATGTCATACACCCATATCATCTAACTGGACAGCGTGCATGTTCCCACCTTTTCGTTCCAGTTTATTTAACTCCCCCTAGGCCTTTTTGTTTGCATTTTGAATCAAATGCATATTTTACTTGAATCTTTTAGGCAAATAAATGTACGCATCCTTTTGGTATAAACTTACCACTTTGCTTCAATAATTTCTAATATTTTATCAAGTGATTTGTGCACATACCATACGCATCATCAGAGCATACACTACCAACTACATTCTTGATATTTTTGTGTCGAACAGAGACAATGAGCATATTTTCAGAAAATCCGTACATGTTGTATAATTGCTTTATGTCATTCTCATAATTTGTTGATCGCTGAAATTTATTAAGCTAAACCAAAAGTGTATGACCTTTTAATAGAAATGGCAAGCAAGGCTATATTCCACGGGGATTGATTAAAACATAAATTACAACAACTATAATAGTTCCATTTTATTGAAACGTTAAATAATGTGATGATTTAATCATCTAATAATTAAAACTAAGTAAAATATCAATATAAATAAACTATGAATGCACGCAAAGGATTTACCAAGAAATAAAGGCGATTCTAGGACTAGGATCTCAACATGATTTCTCAATTTATATCCGATTTGTGGTTTGCAAGAACTAATTACACCCTATCTATGGATCGAGTTCCTATCCTAGTTCATTCCTCTTTACAAAGTAGCAAACCGTAGATCAATAAACAATTGCTAGCATCTCTAACTCCCAAAAGCATAATGAATAAAGTATTAAACCCCATAAACATCATAAGCCTCTCGACTCTACAATTGTCTATGTTGTGAATTCGCGATCTATTATTAGACTCGTCTCTTGAATTTTAAACTAACTATGCAACATGCAAATTATTGATAAAGTAATACACAAGAATTAAACACACGGATTTACAAAAAGATAGGTGAAACAGATTCATATGAAACAAACCAAATCAAATAAATCAAATCCACAGTCTACATTAAGTCCTAGAATCAAGATGAATTTAGCTCGACATAGCTTTTAATAAAACCATAGATGTTTGGGGCCAAAATGATATTTAATAATTAAATATTCAATTCGATTTATATGTTGATTTAATATTAATTTCCCAATGGGCTATTAATTGAATAACTCAACCCAAAGGAGTCCGGGACTGGCCCATAGGCTGTTTTCTCCTATGAGGCCCTCGAGGCCCACTACTCAGGCATAAAAAGGTCCATCCTCTTCATTTGTAAGTGATCTGATTCATAACTCTATTATTCAAGATTCGCTATTATTATTTTATTCTCTCTCGATCATTGGCTGACTTTAGCCGTAGGAGCCTTCCTAGGAGAACCCTAGGCCCTCTAACGTTTGCGTGTGGGCAAGTTCACGCCTAAAGAACTTCCACCTCGAGAGAAGAAGACTTGAAGATTTCCCCCCTTAGGAAAAAGAACTTTTTTAGAAACCTTAGCTTTGGAATGATCCGCTTCTAAAAATCATCATTTTGGTGCCGTTTGTAGGAATCAACCAAAGCACACGAAGATGCAAACTCGACCTCGAGCACAGAAATCGGATCTCAAGCCACTTGGTCACGGGAATCGGAAACCACCACCCGAAAGGCCACCACAATGACAGGATGCCAGCTACCTACCCACCGGGAAGACGCCACTTCCCCAGTATGATGAAAGGGCATCGCCGCCTCCGCTAGAAGGAGATCCGGCCACTGGAGAAATTTGTCTACTCAGAGATCCTTCGACTCTGTTGGAGAAAGCCGCACACAATGCTCGGAGCATCATTTTGGCGGCGGAATGTGGAAGGACCCCCTCGTGCTCCACCAGTTGTTGAAGACCCTGATAGGGAAGGTCAGGAAGCCAAAGATGAAGGATGCAACAAAGATCGCGTGCAACAAAGATCACAAGTCTATGTCTCATGGAAAAAGAGTCCATTGGCCCCCGCCATCCTATTCGAGCCACTACATTCGTGAATCAAGATCACGATCTCCTCGAGTACAATGAAACCGAGACCCTCAGAGCACTTGGATGAATTTTATGACAAAGTAGATCTCAATGATGATATGATAGACATTGCCTACTGTAAGGTATTCCTAACCACCTTAACTAAGCAAGCCCTAACTTGGTTCAGTCAGCTCCTAGAAGGCTCCATCACCATGATGCATGAATTTGCTGATGTTTTCAAATAACATTTCTCCACCAACAAGGCAAAACCACGAGACCATTGTACAGCTTGTTTCAACTCATGGTGAGAGAGCCTTTGCGAGACTTTATAGGGAAACTCATAGAAGTTCGTGAACAAAGTCACCAATATACGACGAGAGATCAGAATTAAGGTTGAAAAATGTGTCACTCCCCAAGAACGTTTGGTAGAACCATTGAACAAAGGATTTCTCGCCATTCCAGATAGATTCACAAACCATTCCAGAGCATCCACCCATCTGGACAAAGTCATGGGATCCCTGCGAAAGAATAAGTGCAAGACTAGAGAGGGAGACGAGAACCAGCCTCAAAGCCGCAAAATGAATGATGGGTACACAACAATTCCCTTAAATGCACCAATGACTGAGATATTAACCGCCGCACGGAAGAAGGGGAGCATAGAGCCTCCCCCTCCAATGACAGACAGCCCGAGTAGAGGATATTATGACAAATACTATTGCTACCACAGTGACTAGGGACATACCATCAAGACTTGCTTCCGGTTGAAGAGAGAAATTGAAAGGCTCATTCAGAGAAAGGTCACCTGCAAGAGTACGTGGATCACCGTGATGTGCACCAAGATCCTGGTCGAACCTTGGGAGAAGAGGGCAGAGAATGCCCCTCACCACGGCGTGATGACAATCCTCTAGATCCCCATAGAAATCTAGTACCTCCGCAATGCATTTTGACAACACCTCCCGATCCAATCTCGGGCCACTTTATCCGCACTTCACCTCTAGATGAGGCTCACCACGAATCACGGGATAGGCAACGTCATTCGGGATGTAGAGACTACCCGAGAATGCTACATGACAACACGTAAGATGAATCAACTTCCCCAATCGACAACGAGGGCTTACATGACCCAAGCGCCGCTTCTCCTCGCTCTCTAGCGGCTTTAGTATTTGTTATTTTTATGCTTTCAGATTTTATTTCCGCCCCGCAGACGTTGAACATTTTTGTTGTCATTTCAAAGATTATTTCCGCCCATGGGGCGAAACTTTGACATATTGAATAATGAATTAATATCTTTCATGTTTTTACTCTTATTTTGTGCATGTAGTTAATTGTCAAATATGGCTACGGTCAATGACCATTTGGGTGCTCTCTCAACAAACCCCATTCGACCGAGACCCCGGATGTGAGGGGCCTCCTCACGGGGGTCCTCATAAATAACCTCCTTCGGCTGAGACCTTGGAGGGAAAGGCCTCACCCGGCTAAGACCCCGGGTGGGAAGACCCCTTCCTGCTAAGACCCCGGATGCGAGGGGCCTCCTTGCGAGGGTTCTAGTAATTAACCTCTTCCAACTAAGCCCAAAAGGGAAAGACTCACCCGATAAGATCCTCGGATGGGAAAACCCTATCCGGCTAAGACCCCATGTAGGTCCCAAGGGGTGAGTTGTAAAGTTTAGAAAGGGGGTGTAGGTCCAAGGGTGTGGAGTAAGGTTTAGAAGAGGGGTTTGAATAACCTTACTAAGTTTTCGATTTTAGTCCTTTTAAAGAGTTCAACAGAGTTGACTCAAATCAGTTGTGTCCTTGGGGACAACTAAGTTGGCTATTCAGTTAAGTTACCCACTTAACAGACTCGATAGAGCTGTTGATAGTATAACTCGGCTGCTTGAGCCAAATACTTAACTTGGCTGATTTGGTTTTTGACAGCGGAAGACTTAACACCCTTGATTTGTTTTAAGCTTGTTTTAAACACTTGATTTTACACTTAGTTATTTATCAGTTGGATAGCAAATATAAACTTATCAGCAGATGTAAAATAGATATGCATGAAAGTAAGTGTTGAAAGTAAATTAACACAAGTATTTTTATAGAGGTTCGAAGATGGGGTAATTTTCTAATCCTCTCTTCTCCAACTCCTGGAGAAATCCACTAAGTAACAGATCAGTTTACAAAGCAGTTATCAGTCTGGAGACATCATTGATCACACAGCTGGCTTCTCTTGCGACTCAGCTTCTTCACAAGGCAGTTGCCTGACTACTACAACTCACTTCTCAAGTTCTTGGATTCGATCATGAAACCCTCCAACAAACTTGATACTTGATTCGACCTTGAACCTTTCTACAATCCTAATTAACTTGGAAAGTAGACCCCTTTTGTTTCTTCAAAAGTTTCTTCTTCAATCAAGTTGAAGTTATCTCTCCTTCACAACTTGTGTTGGATCGAGTTTCTTCGAGTTTTAGGCTTGAGGAATTGCTTGAATTGCTTTGAGAATATTGGGTTGTTGGGATTTGGAGATCCGCCCGCAATGGGCTTTAAAAGAGGCGCGAATTGCGATTCGAACTTGCTGGATTGCATAGTTAAAGGATAGCTTAAAGGATATGATTTGACTTAATTGCTTTGAATAGAAATGGTTGCGTGCTAGCATGGGATGGGTGAGAAGTTCGTGTCAATCAAGCGTAGAAAAACTCGTGTTGGTTTTCTCAATCGAGTAGCACTAGAAGGTCCAACAATCGGTTCAGTCGGAGTTCGAATTCCCTTTTATAGGTGAGGAACATTTGAAATTTGTCCGTTGTAAAAGAGATGAAGGTGTAGTTTCGTAATCAAGGGTAGGTTCAAATGTCTTGTAGTTCAAGGTGTAGGTTCTTTGGTGACCGTAATCAAGGGTAAGTTCTTGTCTTAAAAGGTGTAGGTCGGGGTCGAATCAACCTTGCCAATGATGTTGACATTTCCTCGTCGATTAAATGGCATTCAAATTGTTGGGATTTGGTCCAGCATTCCCTGCAATGGGCTTTAAAAGGTGTGCAATTCGTTTCGTTTTCCATTGCATAGTTAAAGGATAGCTTAAAGGATATGATTTGGACTACCTATACCAAATGCATCTTCTTGTGCCCATTACATAGAAACTACGAGGACTTCGGGAAGTTTTTTTGAGGACTCGCTAGAAAAGACTCGTGTTGGTTTTGATAATCCGAGTCTAGAGGTCCAACACAAAGTTAATTGCTTGAATAATGCTTGCTCTAGCTAGGTTGAGTCAATCAAGGTAACCTTTTTCTCAACACCTTTTTATAGTGAACATTTGAAATTTGTCCGTTGAAGATAGATAGCTAGTTTCAAATGTCACTTTGTCGTTCTTGGCTTGTCTTGTCTTGGTCTGCAACCTTGGTGATGTTGACTTTCCTCGATAAATGGCACAAAGATTGCTTGTTCTCACCAGTGACATTCTTTTGCACTTCAACGGAAGTTCTTGATCTTCTTTCTAGACTTACTCAATGGGATTGACTCAACATCACAACCGATAGTGGCTTCTCATTCCACACTTCTCACAGCTTGTTCCTCGGTGACTCTCCTTCTACCAAGTTCTTGACTTCTTCTAGGCCATACTCAGGTGACACACAACAGAGTCTTCATTCCAGTCCGTAGTTGACTTCTTGTAATCTTTGACATAGCTGACTTAACTCAGCTCTTCCATTCCAATCTATTACAATGCATAATTACAAGGAAAATGGGGTGCCAACTTCCTAGTCTAAGTTTTACATGGTATCATCAAAATCTAACAAATAAATTTCGTAACAGGGGGGTTGAATAAATCTTACCAAATTTTCGAACTTAGTCCTTTTAAATAATTTTTACAGAGTTAACTCAAATCAGCTAAGTCCTTAAGGGACAGCTAGGTTGGCTTACTTCAGCAAAGTTACCCACTCAACAGACTCGACTGAGCTATTGATAGTATAACTCAGCTGGGTCAGCTAACACTTAACTTTGCAGTTGATTTGGTTTTGTTCAGTGGAAGACTTTTCACCCTTGATGTTTTAAACTTATTTTTAACACTTGTTTTTAGCAAGGTTATTGTCAGTTGAGTTTAGCAATTTTAACTTAGCAACATATATCAATAATATGCAAGAAAGTAAAGTGTTGTAAGTAAAATGACACAAGCAAATTTTATAGTTGGTTCGAGGATGGGGTAATTCCTCTAATCCACTCTTCTCCAACTCCTGGAGGAATCCACTAAGTAACAGATATGGTTACAAAGCAGTTATCAGTCCGAGTTGATCACAGAGTCGGGCCGCTTCCCGGGACTCGCTTCTTCACAAAAGGGCTTGTCTTGCTACTTTGCTCCCTTTGAACTCTTGGAATTGATTACACAGCCTTCCAACGAGCTCAAAGCTTCTGGTTCGACCTTGAACCTTACTACAGCTCCTTCAACCTTGGAGAGTAGACCATTTTTTGTTCTTCAAATAGTTTCCTCATCAACTTGATGAAGTATTTTTTCCTTCATCAATGTGTTAGATCGAGTTCTTTCGATTTTAGGATTGAGGAATATCTTTGAAAGCTTGAGAGTATTTTTGCAGTTTGCTTGCTTGAATTGCTTGTAAAATCGGTCTTTCTTCTCTCACTTGCTTCCTCGGCCTTTTATAGTGCCCATTTGAAAAATTTCCCGTTGAAGAGATAGGTAATTTTCAAACAACACTTATTGGCCGTTGGCTTGTTTTTTTCTTGATCTCAACTTGTGATGGTGACATTTCCTCGCTTTAATTAGGTGTTCAACTTTTCGTGTTCGACACAAGCTCGTGCTTCCCATTGGTTTATTCTATTTGCACGCTTCTCGGGATGAGCACTTTCGGACATGGCAAAGCATGGACGATTTCTATAATCGCGAATGTCCTCGATTTGCGGCAAATTAATATCGTCGACTTGACTTGAAGCCGCTTTTACCCTTTGACTTGGGTCACTCCAACCTTTAGTAATGACTCAATTGTCTTTCAACTAGCGCAGACTTGGCTCTCAATCGACTTGATGTCACTTCTTCATCCTTTACTCATTGTCTCATAGTTGGATCTCTTCTTCATCGAGTCTGTGACTTTCATCTTGATTTCACATAGCCGACACACACGGTCTTCACTCACTTCTTCAGTTGACTCTTGTAATCTTCAATATAGCTGACTCCAACTCAGCTCATGCAGCCATATCTATTTCAAGTTGAATTACAAGAAAATGGGTGCCAACTTCCTATTCTAAGTTTTACATGGTATCATCAAAATATAATCATAAATTTTCCTAACAATTTTCCCCTTTTTGATGATGCCAAAACTTAAATAATTTCAGCAAAATAAGCAGTGCAGTAACAAGGAATATATGTGTTGAATATCTCAACTTTATTAATCATGTCATTCTTGTACTTTACAAATGCATTTTACAAAGTTGTTACATAGTGTACTCTATACATTGTATCCGAGCTATACTATCTATTACATCAGACGTAGCTTCTTATAAGACTAAAGTACATCGTATCGTGAGCAAGATTAAAATGATATTTCAAGAAAAACTTACAAAACTTGTATTTACAATCAAGTAAAATACACTAAGGGGTTACTGCCTTCAACGCCCGGTTTGCTTCTTTTCTTCTCTCGTCTTCTTCAACTCTTTCCTTTTCTTCTTCTCAAAAGCTCTTTTTGCCGCAGGTCTTCCCCTTCACGCCTTTCTTCCCATTCTCTATTTACTCTCTCATTTTTTTTCTTCTTGTCTTCTTTTCTTTCCTCCTCATTTTGTGCTCCACTTCAAGGTTAGCAAGAGCATCGAAACCAACCCAAGAATTGATCCATTTCTTATGCGGATCAATGAATCTTGTATATTTAGGTCTTGGTTGTGGTGGAGTGCCTCTGCCTCTTCCATCACTTCCAAACCTTCCCATCCATCTGTATGACTCAGCTCCTCCTCTATAAGTGTATTGTACGGGTGTTTTTTCACGAGTGATCATTGAACTCTCGCTTCTCGGTGACCGCACAACTCGAGTCTTTTTCCCAAAGATAAGTCCCATGCCTACGGTAGAGTCATGTTCTTGAAATAACCTTCAACTTCTAGAGTTTGAAACTCCTCTAGTGATCTTGGTTCAGATCCAGCATCGGGCATCGTAATCTCTCGAGGGGTTTTATAGCTGGGGAATCTCTTAGTAATCCATCTGGGGGGCTTTCGAACCTTGCTTTAATGTCTTTGATGTGCTCGAGTGCATCTCGCCTACCTTATCAACTAGCCTTCCATGGTTTTTCTCGATCGCTTGACCGCCATTTCAGCCTTTTCTTCTACGGTCACTTCATTTTTTGTGGGGTTTTAGCAAGCATTATTTTCAATGGGAGGTTTCTTCAATGAACTACCTTCCCCCTTGTCTGCTTCTTCTTTCATTCCTTCCTTATCACTCCTCTGCCCTTCCTTCAATTCCAATTTTTCTTCCCATTTTTTGGCATCATCACCAAGGGGTAGAGCCATATTAGGGAATATACCACTTAGGAGGAGATCAATCTTGTTGTTCGTGGGAATCATGCTTGTCATGGGTATTTGAGTATGCTTCTCAATTCTCGATCTCAAAGCCTTGGACTCACCGCCATCGCCTTCATCTCTATTTGGAGCACCTTAATCATTGCTCAACATTGGCCTCCATTCTTGCAATTTTGGATTTGTGCTGAGCCGTGAGCAACTGCATATCAGACCTATGTGATTCATCCATCCTGAATATGTGGTCACGTTGCCTTTGCTGGAACTTGATATTATCTCGAGCCTGCAACATTATTTTCGCGAAAAAGATTTAAAGTAGGTGACTCGCTCACGCCTCAATGCCATAACTTGTCCAACCCATTCTCAAATTCTTAAAGATCCCCCTGATATCTCCAAAGTGATGGTAGCATCCCAATTGTCTAGCCTTTGGTCCAATGTCGCAAAACCATGTTCCATCTTTTCTATTCAACACAGATGGCTTTAAAGGCTTTTCGAAAGTCTACATCAGCAGATCGATCCTCCGCCATACAACATCAAGTCAAAACTAATAGGCACCATAGCAGCCTCACTAGAGTTTCGATTTCTTTCCGTGAGACTTGGGCATTGACGCACATTCCTGGCCGACTCATCTTCAAAAGGAATTTGGGCTTCAAATGGAAAATATTCCACAAATAAATCTTCAGAAAGATAGGTATCTCCACATCTTAGTTTTACGGAGTCTTTCCTTTTCTTTTAATATTTCCTCACTCTATGTGCCTCAGCTTGTTTTCACATCGACATCTTGAGTAATTTGTGTTAGCCCATCGAGCCGATCGGTCCTCAATCGTCTTAACAGCCTTCCTCGGCATCGCTTGTGGCTTCCTCGTTGAGTTGTTTATGCCTCGGGTGACTTATCACCTTCATCGGAGTGTGATGGCGCTATTAGAGGTGGCCCATCAACTAGATATACTTCATTGGAGCAACATTATCACCGACTTGGTTCCGTTGCATGTGTTTTCCTCATCGCCTTTGTCCTCTTAGATGTATCAATTGGATCGACTCAACTTCATTATCAAATTCCAGAATCCAAAGATCAATATTTTCCCGGGAATCATGAAGCGGCATCGATCTATTCTTCTTTAGCAACCTCCACATGAGGAGCAGTGCTCTTCCTCAACAACTTTCTTACCTAGGGAAGTCTCAACCTCCTCTAGGCCTTCATTACCCTCAATAGTCTTAACGATGGCCTTGTACATCCTTGTGTAGTCTCAATCAGAAAGGTGGTCTTCTACACTTGTCCTTTCAACAGACAGAGCCGCTTGGGGTCTTCAATGGCATATGTCGAGTCTCAACTCCTTGATTGCACTTTCACGGCCAGAATCTCAACTCCCATGGCCTCGCCTTCCATCATTTGCCTTAATCGCTTCAAAGAACGCTATCGGGTCGCATTGCAACTGGAAGTTTCACCGAGACAAATGGAACTGCTTGAGATTCATCAACTTCACTCGCTAAATGTTAAAATTCTCTCCTTCGCCTCCAAACTCCATTAGAGGTTGGTCTCCCACCGCATCCTCTCACCTAGCTGTGGTGGCTTGAGTTTCTCCTCGTTGGTGCACTAGATGAGTCTCGAGTAGTGGGGTTACTCAAAACCCGAGACCTGGGTTGTTATTCCGCTTGAGTGTTCCGCCATCCAGGAAGGTGTCTCACCACCTTCTACAGAATTGGCTTGGTTACCTCTTCATCATCTTCCTTAGCTTCATCGCCAGTTTTCCTGGTACCATCTTCTTCAGAGTGCACAGGTGATATGGTGGCATCAATGGTTCGCACCACATCTATTATGTTAGGACTAGGGGTAATCATGATAGATGAAGATTCCCGTGTCCCCTACTCATTTCTTGCTCGTGCATCTCTCTTGATTCTCGATAGCTTGCCGGAACTCAGCTTTCCTTGACGCAAAAATAGGTCAATTTCTTCTATGTCACACGCCATCGTTGTCATTAATTCTGTGGCATGCTCAGTGCATCTATAAATGGGAAAGAGTGGGGCTTTTGCGTCAAAGAATGGCCTTTGCCTTTGTAGCTTCCTTTAGTTTTGCATTTTCCTTGATGGCGGTCAACATATCTACACAATCATCATCATCCAGCTTGAGAGCGTACATCAACTCTTAAAAAAAAGGATAGGAGGTATTCTTCCTCCTCAATAAATTTCGATGTTGAAACTGGATCCAAGCTTCACTTAGTTTCCACGATCTCCATATACGCAACCTTTATCTAATCTCTAGATATGCAAGTGACAACATCACAAGGTCATCATCATCTCATTCTTCCTCTTGCACAAATGCAAGTGGAGCTTGTTCCTCCTCGTGTGTTCGTGCATCACCGAGGGGACTTAACAACTAACTCTTCGCTTTTTCTCTGTTGTCACTCCATGTTCTTTCATGTGTCTCTGACAACTATCTCAACTTCTCGTGGTGATCACTTCACCACCTCCAACTTCTTGAGACTACTCCTCCCGAGCTTCAACAGCCTCATTTTGGCCGATCATAGACTCACCGGCTTTCTCCACTGGACTTGAACAACCTTCTTCTTTTAGTTTTAGCAAGAGGAATGACTTCATCTTCAGCCTTCCTCGATGGCTTCTCGGCTCCATTATCTTTGTCTTCGATCGCACTGGCTTGCGAGGCACATCCGAAAGTGCTTTTTCTTCACAAACAGAGAAGGTGAAGTTGTATCCTTCTCGGTCTCTTGCCGCTAGGGCAAAAGTGCAACATCTAAAGACGGCCGTAGAAAGGTGTGCTTTCTCCGGGACGGCCGCAGAGCAGGTGCTTTCTTAGCGCAGAGTTCTCTTCTTCTCGAGTCGCCTTTTCGGAGAAGCGAGCTGAACGGTTGCACTGTGTCTCGGAATTGATCAACGATTTACCTTCGTTGGTGTTAGCTCTTCGTGCATGTGCTTGCCTCTAAGCACCGTGATAAGTTTGTTTGAACATCTTCTTGTTGACATGGAAGGGCTTCCTATGCCTAAGTGTAATCCCCTTCACCTCCATGAGATGGCCAATGACAGTGCCATATCCCAAATGAAGCTTACAAATAGACCATCATCGCAGAATGGTCTTGTGAAGAATATTCGCAGATTCGTCAAGATGAACTCAACCCAGTTGACTTCTTTTCTCCATGATCGCGACCATCATGATCAGTTTTGTCCGAGACAACCGATTGAAGCCGCCGAATTTCATGTCTACGATTTGGACACGATGTCCATCAATTTATGATAATTTTCTTTGATCAATGACTTCTTGGTTGTGTAAACAACTTTAGAAGCCGACTCGCTTCGCAATCTCCTTCCATGCCGCAGCCAGTTTACATCTTTCTCGCCTATCTCCTTCATCCCTTCTCAAGGTAGATGTGATGCCTCGCCTAAGTCCGCATCGCTTATTTTGATGTCCTTGCTGTGGATCGATGATCGATCTCCCATTGTGAACCTCAAAGATTCACGAGAACATAGCGACTCCTCTAAGTATGTGTGCGAGAATTCCATCGTGAGAAATCCCTTCAGCCGGATTTCTCCAACCGCAAAGAATCTTTTTGAACCAGGGCCTTATCGCCTCCCTATTTCAAAGATCCCTTCAAAATCCACAATGAAAATGAGTGAATTTTCTCGACATCTTGACGAAATCATAAGTAGCAACCATTTTCTTGAAAAGTAACCGTGAAAAATTTGCGAACGATGCTTGAATAAACTTAGGTTTTGTTGCTTTGCAAGAGAAAAATTTGCACTTGCTTGTCGGAGAAGAGAATATTGTGAGGAGAGAGAAAATGGGTTTTGGTTTTTATGGGACGTGAGAGGACGCTTTTAGAATTTGAAAAGCTTGATCAAAATCAACGGCCAGGATTAAACTTTTGAAACCGCATTAATTTTCTCGCATTAAATGCAACATCATTTATATCCAATCATAGGCTAAATGTGTGCATCTTTTGTTATGACACAATAATTACGCTGACGTAATGCCCAAAAATATTCCCGCGCGTTAAAAACGATCGTATTTTGTCACTTAGCTCATAAATAACTCGCTTATCTTCCAAAAGTAACTTAACTCGCTTCTCTCTTCACATAATGATCACTCACCGTGCCTAACTCGACATACGCTTGATTTCCCGCCTTGGCCGCTTCACGCGGGTCGAAAGTGAAGTTTTGTTTATTTTTCATTTCTTTTTTTTATCGGCCGATTAAGTCCTCCGAAGTTTCCTAACATAGCTCAATCAAACCAAACACATTCTTAAGCTTTCAAATCTTGATTCACATAGAGGCTTTGTGAATATGTCGCCTAATCGCTTATCGCTTGAGATGTATTCCAAAGTAATATCTTTGTTTTCAACATGATCTCTTATGAAATGATATCTCGACATCAATGTGTTTAGTTCTTGGATGCAATACAAGATTCTCGAGTAATTGCAATAGCACTTATATTGTCACACATAATTGGAATTTCTTTTTCTTCTATATAATAGTCTCTCGCTTGTTGCCTCATCCATAGAACTTGGGCACAACAAACGCCCGCAACTATGTATCGCTTGATTGTGGATGTAGCTATTGAATTTTGTTTCTTGTTGAACCAAGAAACCAATCAATTTCAAGCATTTGGCAAGTACTCAAGTACTTTTCCTATCCACTCTACATCCAAAGATAGTCCGAGTTTGAGTAGCCTACCAGCCTTGAATCCTCCATCCTTCGATACCATAAGCCAACTTTGTGGCATCCCTTCAAATACCTTAGATTTCTCTTAGATGCAAATCATGTGACTCTCTTTTTGGTGCATTGAAATCGCACATACACCTACAACAAAGGTGATGTCCGCCTACTTGTTGTTAAATAAAAGAGCATTGATCCAATGAGAGCTCTATATCTAGTTTGATCAACAACTTTCCCATTTGCATCCATATCCATCTTCATTGAAGTGTTCATGAATCCCATCGATAATTTCTCTTCCATACCAAATTTCTCATCAAATCTCTCGATATATTTAGTTTGACTTATGAAGGTTCCATCTTTCATTTTCTTGAATTGAAGTCCTAAAAAGAAAGTCGCCTCTCCCATCATGCTCATTTCAAACTTTCCTTGCATGAGATTTGAAAACTTATCACACAATTCTTTATTTGTGGATCCAAAGATGATGTCATCCACATAAATTTGAACAAGCAAAGATACTCTTCCATCTTAGATTCTCAAGAGTGTTCTATCAATGTTCCTTTTGAATCCATTTTCAATTAGAAATTGTGACAATGTGTCTTACCATGCTCTTGGTACTTGTTTCAATCCATACGTGCTTTCTTGAGCTTGTAGACTTTGTCTCCAATAGTTTTCTACTAAAAACCTGGAGGTTGTTCAACATAGACTTTTCTTCTAAAAGTCCATTAAGAAATGCACTCTTCACATCCATTTGATACACAAAGAAGTTCTTGTGTGTAAAGATAAGCAAGAAACATCCGTATTGCTTCCAATCTAGCAACAGGAGCAAAGGTTTCATCAAAATCTAAAACCTTCCTCTTGGCAATACCCTTTGGCTATCGGGCCTTGCTTTGTTTCTCACTACGATCCTTTTCATTCATCTTGTTCCGAATACCCACTTAGTATTTAATAACATTTTGGTGGGTAGGCCTTTGAACTAATTCCCATACTTTGTTTCTTTCAAACTCGATTTAATTTTTCTTGCATAGCCTAATCCATTGTGTGTCATCCAATGCTTGAGACAAATCTTTAGGCTCTATCCGGAAAATGAAACAAGTAAACATGGCTTCATGTTGAGCTCGATCTGTTCTTATTCCATCTCTAACATCTCCAATAATTAACTCAAGTTGAATGGTCTCTCACCATCTCACATCCGTCGAGTAAGTCCATTTGGATTCAACTGCCTTACAACTAAGTTATCTTAAACAGCTTCTTCATCATTATTCACAAGCAGACCTTCCAGCTTGTCTTTGAGATTCAGCTATCTCATCTTCTTCAGATTGAGTGCTCTCACATCCGCATCAACATAAGGACTCTTCTTCATAGTTGGCTCATTCTCGCTTCTTGCCTAACTTATCTATGTCTTCTCCATTTACATTTGGTTCATCAAACACCGCATGGATGGACTCTTCGTGACCATAGTTCTCTTGTTTAGCACTCTATAAGCTTTACTTTCAACCAAGTATCCCAAAAAGATACCTTTATCGCCTTTAGCATCAAAACCTTTAAGTTGTCCTCGCTATTGTTGTGGATTAATCACTTGCATCCAAAGATCTTGAAATATCCAACATTTGGCTTTCTCCGTCCAAATTTCATAGGGAGTTTTAGTCAATTGCCTCGTTGATCATGCATCTATTTCCGAGTATAGCAAGTCAGTATTTATCGCTTCACCAAAATCTCAGTAATCCACTTCCTAACATTGTCCTAAAGAACTTTCTTGAGAGTTCTATTTCTTCTTTCTTTACTCCATTCTCGTTGTGGACTTCTTGCATCTTATAACTCATGAGCAATACCATTTTCAACACAATAATCGAGTTATAATCCCATTGACAAACTAAGTTCCCCTGTTAGATCTTATCTTTATGATGGTTTGACTCTTCTCATTTTGAACACTTCTCATCACCGAGGCAATTTCGCAGTTGTTTCTTCTTTACACATGAAGATAGTCCATGTATATCTTGAGTAATCATACACCACCACTAAGGTATATTTCTTTCCACGACATGTCAAGGGTTCAACAGTGCAAATAAGTCCATGTGCAACAAATGTAATATCCTTGTTGAAGAAGGACTTAGTTTCTCCTTCAAAGATGATTTGATTTTCTTTTCCATCCGCATGCATCACAAATACTTTCTTTCTTGTATATCGAGTCAGCAATCCTTCCACAAGATGACTTACAAGCTTGTTAATTGTCTTGAAGTTCGTGTGACTAGCTTTCTTGGCCACAACCAACTTGATTCGATCAGATTTTTTCTAGCGACATGTGCTTGTGTATATTGACCAATCCACTACATACATGTTCTTCCTCCTTGTTCCTTGTAGCACGATTTCATTTGATTCAAAGATATTTGATTTGGCAAACTCCCATATCAATCCTACATTCAGCCTTTTGTCACAGGTTGGTTGATGCTTAGTAGATTGAAGTTGAGACCTTCAACATATTCAACATATGTGATCTCCACCCATTTTTCTTTATGGATCATGTGCCTTTGATCTCCCCCGAGCTTCATTTCTCCAAATATGATTTTGGCACCTCGATTTCTTGAACTTTGACAGATTTCTCTTATTTCCCGCCATATGTCCGGGAATGTGCCCACTATCCATGTACCATGTTCTGGCACTCACCGTTTCTATGAACCCGCAATCAAGGAAATTAGTTTTTGTGTACCCATACTTGCTTGGGTCCTGGGGGTTAGGCATATAAGATGATGATCTCGACTCTAAGAAGTTGCCATCTATCGGGCTTTCCATAATCATAGTGCAAATTAGCAAATTGTTTGGGGGTTTTAGATCATACAACTGCCTCTTTGTCTCATATGCTCTGTGTTTGTTTGAGCATTTGCTTTCTTGGGGTAAGAGGGAATTTTTGTGCTTGACGGGTTTTGTGCTTGGGTGCATATGTGTGTTGATAATAGCTATTTTGCCTTGGGAATGACATATGTCGAGGTTGAGGTCTTTCCCATTCGCTTGCATTAGGTCTCGATATCTCACTGGTTGTTCCAATCGCATGGTTTGGATAGTTTCTACCATTCCCATCATATGAATTTCTTTGCTGAAATTTTTGGGGCTTTTGGTAGCTCTACTTAGCTTTCACAGAGTATTTTTCGCTTGGAGTTTGTCAATGGACTTTTCTAAATTTCATTTCAAACTTTTTTCCAAAGATACTCTACTTTTTCTTTACCCTTATATCCAAGGCCAATATGATTTTGATTGTTTTTTGGTGTGTTGGTGCAACATATGGTGTTTTTGATCTTGACTCACTCATTACTTGAGGATCCTTTTTCCAAGATCACTCTAGAGCTTGAGCATGCACAAAGAAATCAATCATATGCCTCGTTTTGTCTCCACACTATTTTTGAGTCATTATAAGTTTATCCAATGATTCGATGCCTTTGTAAATGAAGCAATCACATTTTTGGGATCTTTCTCTCTTTTTCAATAGCAGCCTAACTCATTGATTTTCGCATTTTTAGCCTTCACCTACGTGACTTTAGAGTACTCACCTTTACCGCCAGAGTTTTGGCATTTAAGTCGGGTTGTTTTCCTCATTTGTGAGGTTTTGATGTGCTCAAAGTCTTTCATCATTTTGCCAATCAATCATAAAGATCTCAGTGGGTGAGGAAGTGTTTGTGTTACTATCACTATCACTAGAATCGAATGAGAGATGAGTTAGAGTGTACCTCATCTTCTTGATCTTTCGATCTTGTTCTTTGGCCATGAGGAGATCAACGCCTCTTCCTCAGTCACCGAGTAGTCTACTTCACTACTATCCGAGTCCGCGGTTCATCGTGACTTGGTCGGTTCAAAAGAGTCTCAATACCAACAACATGGTTTTCTTTCTTTTTGTTTTTCATCAAGACTCTTCTATCCTCTTCATGTTCAGTATTTGTTAATTGGCGGATAGGAAAAACTTAACAAGAAAGTGTCCTGTTGTCTCATAGCTTCCAACATGTGTTTTCAAACTTTTTGCAAGTTTTCTTTACCTTTTTCTTACTGGCTCGATAGTCCGCTTGATGTTCACTTTGTGGCCTCCCTCCTTGCTTGGAGGGTGCCGAGTGTCTTCCGAGGTTTCACCCTTATATCTTTTGTAGTTCTTATTAAAGAATTTGTTGAACCTTTTCATCATAAGTGGCAATTTCCTCATGGTCTATTGTTTCTTTGCCTGCCTTTTCTTCTTCCCTTCATCGCCAACAAAGTAAATCTCGGGTAACATCTGCTTTTTGCTCCTTTCTTCTCACTCAAACTCATATGCTTTGAGATCCGAAAATAGCTTATGATTTGATGTTTTAAAGAGGTCCATGGAATGTCTAGGCCATGACTTAATTTCCCACTCACCGGGGAGGGATCGTAGGATCTTCATGCACATCTCCTTTGAGTGTACTCCTTTCCAAGAGTTGAAAGCTCATTTGTAATTTCGTGAATCTGCATCCAACTCGATCCAGACTCTCACCGCAAGCATTTTAATTTTCAAATTTTGATCGCTACGCTTAATTTATTTTCTTTAACTGCTCGCATCCTTCATGCATCATGGTTAGCTTATCCTGCATTTCTTTAGTCGATTTTGCATGATTTGACTTTGTTGAGCATAGCCTTGTCCAAGGTCTTGTAAAGGATGTCCTTAGCAACATTATCAAGGTTGTATCTTTTTCTATCTTCGTTGGTCCATTCACAACGGGCTTTTCAACCATGGAGGGTATGGGCTCGCCGCAACATCTTCTCCTTCACCGAGGTGCTCTTCTTACAAACAATGTTGACCTTTAAGATTTGCAGCCGCCCATCTTCTATCACTAGCCACATCTCATCGCAGGTAACGCCGATAGGTGAGTCTCGATACGAATTTTTCTACTATCAAACTCTTCCACAAAGGAACATGGAAATGTGAATTAGATTTGCTTCCATTATAATAACTTTGCTTTTGAAGTAAAAGCTTTAAAAACCTGTTGTTGTATCTTTTGAAAAGATTGAGATCTAGTTCAAGAACCGCCAAAGGAAGGCTCAATGAACCAATCGCTTCTAATACCACTTGTAGGTCCCAAGAGGTGAGTTGTAAGGTTTAGAAGGGGGTTGAATAAACCTTACCAAATTTTCGAACTTATTCCTTTTAAATAATTTTTACAGAGTTAACTCAAATCGCCTAAGTCTCGAGGATCAATGGTCGGGCTTACTTCAAAGATAGTAACCCACTAACAGATCGGATCGAGTTGTTGATAGTATAACTCAGTTGGGTCAGCTAACACTTAACTTTGCAGTTGATTTGGTTTTGTTCAGCAGAAGACTTTTCACCCTTGATGTTTTAAACTTGTTTTTAACACTTGTTTTTAGCAATGTTATTATCGCCTGAGTTTAGCAATTTTAACTTAGCAAACAGATATCAATAATATTCAAGAAACTAAATGTTGTAAGTAAAATGACACAAGCAAATTTTATAATGGTTCGAGGATGGAATAATTCCTCTAATCCACTCTTCTCCAACTTTTGGAGGAATCCACTAAGTAATAGATCTGGTTACAAAGCGCTTATCAACCGAGTCGGGCTTTGATCACACAGCTTGGTCGCTTCCTGACTCATCTTCTTCACAAAATAGTTTCTTTGCTACTTCAACTCCTCAACTCGAATTGATCACACAGCCTTCTAACGAGCTCAAAGCTTCTCGGTTCGACCTTGAACCTTACTATAGCTCCTTCAACTTTGAGAGTAGACTTTTTGTTCTTCAAATAGTTTCATCTTCAACTTGATGAAGCATTCTTTCCTTCATCGAATGTGTTGGATCGAGTACCTTCGATTTTAGGCTTGAGGAATATCTTTGAAAGCTTGAGAGTATTTTTGCAGTTTGCTTGCTTGAATTGCTTGTAAAATTGGTCTTCCTTCTCCTCACTTGCTTCCTCACTTTTATAGTGCCCATTTGAAAATTTGCCCGCTGAAGAGATAGGTAATTTCAAAAACACTTCTTGGTTGGTGGTTTGTCTTTTCTTGATCTACACTTATGATGGTGACATTTCCTTCGCCTTAATGAGGTTTTCAACTTTTCAAGTTCCTCGACACAAGCTTTAGTGCTACCCATTGGTTTATTCTATTTGCAAGTGGGGATGAACACTTTCGCATACGGGCAAAGATGGATGTATTACTATAATAAGTAATGGCATCGACTCGGCAACGGATTAATATTAGTCGACTTGACTGATACCCTTTACCCTTCGACTTGAGTCAGCCTCCAACCTTTAGAAATGACTCAACTCGCTTGTCAACTAGCAAACTTGGCTCTCAATCGACTTGACTGCTGATTTCTTCTTTATCCTTTACTCACTATCACACAAACTGGTCTTTCTTCTTCGTCCGTGACTTTCATCTTGATTTCACACACTTGGTCTTCACTTCGATCTTCGCTTGACTTGTAATCTTCAACATAGCCGACTCCAACTCACCATGCAACCCTATCTATTACAAGTTGAATTACAAGGAAAATAGGGTGCTAACTTCCTATTCTATGTTTTACATGGTATCATCAAAATCTAATCATAAATTTTCCTAACACCGCGGATGGGAATGGCCTCCTCACAGGGTCCCGTAACTATCCTCCTCCGCCTAAGCGCTAGAGAGGAAGACTTCAACTACCTAAGACCCCGGGTGGGAAGACCCCATTCAGCTAAGACCTGATAGGAAGGCCCTCCTCATAGGGGTCTCGTAAATTTTTCTTCCTCACCAAGAATGTGCAACAAAAAAAGAAGGCAAAAATGCTAACACATATGCCAAAGGAATCACACAATATTAAAGTGATAAAAATGAAAAAGAACTTGGGGAAAGCCGTAGGCCTGTGGCGCTCCAAGCTCTGAAGAGCGCCTTCGATCTCGGGAAGGCCTTCTTCGATGGGATACGGAACGCACCCTAAACATCAAACACAAGTGTCTTTGGCCATTCCGAGGAATTGGCGTTTCCTTCCGAAGGGAAGAATCCATCTCTACACAAAATATGAATAGTCTTCCACAACAAGGAATCACATGCAAATATCACAAGTAGAGCATGATAAAGAAACCAAATACGCATAAAGAAGAAGACTAATGCAAAAGATAAATACAACATAGATCATCCACCCATTCAAAGTAAAACGCCTCAAACAAGAAAGAAAAACAAAAATCATCCAAGTTATGCGTAACGCATGCCCTAAATAGATGGGCATGAATCAAAGGACGCCGGGCGTAGCGTAGTTATCAATACTCAAGCATGGGGGCTCTATCTCCTTCATAAAGACGGGCCCGCCGATCTCCTCTCCATCGCCGATGCCCGCACCGTCGTCCATTTGGTCCATCGGGAAGGTCTTGCAAGGCCTCTAGCTCCTCATCTTCCTTTTCATCTAAAACATTTCAATCCAATATATCTATCATCTCGTGGAGGCCTTCAAATTTATCGCATCAACTTTGGACAATGGCGCACCGCCTAATCAAAGAAGCGATTTAAGACTCCTCATCAAGTTCAACCATTAATACAAGAAAGCCATATAAACCTCCACCGAGCTAGACCCTCTCTACGGGCAGAATCGGGTGCCGGGTAAGAGATCAAAGAATAACTCCGCCCATCTCTCGCCTCGTGATAAGTTGATCCTTCACCGGGTGTATTTCTAGACCGATCCGACATCTTCGCTTCATGACGGCCGGCACCACCGTAAAGTTCTTCACCTTATGCCGCTAGCTTGGTGATTCTTCATCTCCACCACCTATCCTCGATGGCTAGATATTGCCGCAAGGTTCATAAACTACACCAAAATTTGCAAGTCTTAACTAAATGAAACAAAGACAAAAATGAAGAATTTAAGATGTAAATTAACCACTTGTGCTTTACCGGGGAGACATCTCCGCAAAGGTGTGTGTCTCAATGTCCTTGAAGGATAGAGACCCAAGTCAGACTAATCGTCAGACAAAGCTCCTCTCATACAAAGCATATCCCATGTCGGATCCATCAAGTCCCAATGGGATCGATCTCACTGGTTCACCCTACCAAAAAAGATAACTCGAGACCAATGGCCCTGTAAGCAAAGATTCTTAGTTCCATCCTCTTTCTCCTTTAAGAGCCATGAGGACATGGAGCGTATGAACATTAGCACGGCCTCCCCAAACAAGACTGCTCTAATCACCCTCCGGCAAAGAGGGTGTGGCTTTCTCTCACCAACACTCAGGGCGGGCAAGCTCAAGTAGAAGCAGATTTCTTCCCGTGGCCTTTCCTTCTTCTTGAAGGCCATCAACTCCATGATGCTATAACTTTCCTTACTCCTAAAAGCAAACAAGAAGAATATCGATAATGTAAGCAGCCATATATACAAGTGAAAGAAAAGAATAATGAAGAAAGTAAAACACCCAAGAAATCCCCTAACATTCATAAGACTTTTAAACAATCCTTCGGGACCTATAAACTCGCCATCTCCTTGGGGAAGTGAATGACTTGACCGACATGGCCTCCGAGACACATTTTGAGAGAGCTCCCAACCATTGTCCCTCACATAAGATTCCTCTTTCCACAACTCGCCAGAGGAAGTCCCGTAAAAACTCGATTGGGATTTAGGAAGTTGTCGAAGAAGACATCACCAAGACTTTGTCGAAACAAAGAGTGAACCCATCCAGCCTGGGAGACATATCCAACCTCCACATATCATACTGGTGATCCCCATACGCATGCATAAGCTGAGGGAATTATCTGCCCAACGCATGCTCCTACAGATCTAAGGAACGCAAAAGGAAATTATCCGCAGGTAGAATAAAGTAAATGGAGAAACTATAAAGATACACCATGACGGCTTCCGAGGATGAGTAAGTCTATTTTCGAGCCTGGGGCCAACATCCAAAATGCCGGGGTTTAAGCTCTAGTCGCTCCCTCAACCTATTTAAGACAAAAAGAGATGAAACTTAACTAATCATCTCTCCGGATAATTGCCCGACACCCTAAGGAGGTCTATGTTGATACTCAGCCGATGGACCTCTTTTGAACTATCTCCCATGAACTCCCCTTCTAAGTGCTCATCACTGGACTCGAAATCCTCACTCAAACTCTACTTCCCCTCATCATCATCATAACACAACTCCGGAGCTGGGGGATCTTGAAGCCCAATGGTAAAGGTGGAAACGAAATGAAGAAACTAGAGATCGAACTGCCAGGGACGCTTCGCCCCCAAACGAAAGTGAAGTTAAGGACCAGAATCCAAAATTCAGCTCTAAATATGTGAAAACTTCTGCAAGATGGATAAACGCAGAAGAAGAACGAACTCAGGGAGCTTGAGCCACTCAGGGGCGCGGCGCCCTTGTGGCTATCTCAAGAGGGACGCAAGTGACACACTTGCTCATTCCGGAGGCGCCCGAGCTTCCTCTCACCTCCTTTTGGGATCTCCTCTCTCTCCTCACTTGATACACCGCACTCATCACTCCAACCTCCATGAACACTCTCCCTCAACTTTCAATGCATTTTTCTAAATGTTCTAGCAAGCAAAGAAGTTCAAAGTTAAAGAGTAGAGAGAGAAATATTACCATTGGAAGATACGGTCAAAAGCTCTCCTCCCAAAGTTGTCCTTGTGCAAGCTGAATGGTCAATAATTCTCCAAGATGAGACAAGATATCAACAAGACAAGCCAATCATGATGCCAATTTAACTCCTCGTGACCGCTTCATACCTCTCGCATCACCGTAGTTGGAGGGCTTATGCCGGGGCAAAATGATATTCAATAAATAAATATAAAATTCGATTTATATATTGATTTAATTTAATTGCCCAATGGGCTATTAATGGAATAACCTCGCCCAAATGAACTGGGATTGGTCCATTGGCCAATTTCTCCTACGCATGTCACGAGGCCCACTACTTAGGTATAAAATGTCTCTTTCATTTCTCGAGTGATCCGATTCATAACTCTATTATTTAATATTCGCATTATTATTTTATTCTATCTTGATCATTGGCCGATTTCTTGAGCATCGAGGGGCCTCCCCGGGAAAATCCCGAGGCCCTCTAACGCTTGCATGTGTACGGACAGTTCCCATCTCAAGAACTTCCATCTCCTAAAAGAAGACTTGAAGACTTCCCCTGTGTTAAGAGATTAAACCTTACTTTGGAGTGATCTACCCAAAAGGCAAAGATCAATAGACAAATCATTAAATGAAATATACGACATCAAAAAGATGTAAAAGAAGTTCTAGACTATGATGACAAATTTCCCTTATGTGGACGAATCAATCTTCACGTTTTCAACCCTAAGTCATCATTTTCTCTATATGTGTGTTATGCCGATCGTTATGACTTTTCTTCATTTTATAGTTTTTTTTCGTGATCCCATTTTCAGTCATCGCGCAATTAGAAAATAAAATCCACAAAACATGTCATTTTGCATGGGTCGTGTGTGCTTCCACATGGGCAAAGGTGAAACCTTCTCTCTAAATCAAGCTAAACTACGTTGCTCACACACCCGCACATGCCAGACTCTTGGCCATGTTCTTACGCATGAATAAAGCCGCGTGAGTTGCCCTTTTCTATTTCCTTCACGCCTTCATTTGTCCTTCGCTATTGATATACCTTTGGGATTTGCTATCGATTTTCTTCCAATTTAGCTCCATTTCCGCAAAACATATTTGAAAACCGCAGATCACGCCCAATAAAGAAAACTAACCTAAACACGCGCTTAGACACATGCAAATATCTCGATTATATACCACCTTGAATGCATGGATTATAACCACTTATCATTTGTCTTTTCCTTATAAACCATACCAAACGCTGAAAATATTTTGTTCATTGCCATCTTTCGTAATAGTAATGAATAATCGATGAGAATCCATGGACGAAAAAGACCCGATAACAAAGATTTCAAGAGGTCCTGGATTTGACAGGGCACGAGCAAGGAAGTTCAAGGATGCGCCAATGGGCCGATTCAAGTCATTCGTGAACGAGGCCGAGAGTGCATTGCCGAAAGAAGAAGATGTTCGAGTGGTCCACTTGATTAGCATTGTCAATGTTCCGAGTCCACTCCTGCATCGAGCAACCGAAGGATGCCAAGAATACAAGCCACTATGCGCGCTTGAAGACGTTGTAATCAAGTTCTTAATGGTGTTGTATTCATTTATCGTAGTTAGTCGTAGTTTGATTTTTATTTTGAGTCATGTTAATGTTTTGGAGGCCAAATAAACCTTTAAGTCCGCTTCGAAGTTTTTTTTATTTCGAGTTTAGGATGCTAGGAACAAAATGGCTGAAAAGGAACAAAATGGCCTTTAATTACAGATCGCGTGCGACGCCATGGGATTAAGGATTCGTGGGAAACATGGCTTAATTACATGGCCGCAGGCCTCGACCGCTTCGACTCAGCGCCGGGCCGAACATGTCGATTATAAACAGCCTAGCCGTGTTCTGGCAACATGCTTTTTCCGGATTTTTCATTACGTTGCTTTCCTTTTAGTTTGATTTTATTTGAGTCATGAAAGGCCAAATAAAACCTTTAAGTCCGCGAGTTTTTATTTCGACCAGATGAGCAGGAACAAAATGGCTGAAAAAGCCGATCAAAGTTCGCAAAAACTTCTTCACTACCGTGTTCTGACCGCCAGGCCTGGTCGTTTTCTTAGCAATGCCATGTCGCTTTCGGCACGGCCGCCGTGCTTTCGAACACGGGGCCGACGTTCGAAACTTCTTCACAAACAGGCCTGGCCTGATTTCGGTGCACGGAATTTTCGAATCGTGCTTAAACACCTATGCTCTCGGCACAACCATTTCCTGGATTTTTCAATTAGTCCGCTTTTCGCTTTCCTTTTGGTTTGAGTTATTTCCAAGGGGTTAGGTTTTGGATCCCTTATATGGGTGAACACTTATTGTTTTTCACAGCTTATCAATACAATTATTTTTTTACTCTAAATTGAGTTGTTTCCAAGCCGCTTCAAGATTTACGTTCTTGCGGGCAATTATCGACTTATCGCATAATAATCAATAATTGCTTATGGCATCTTCGCATACCGGTGTTCTTGCTTTGCTAAGCAACGGTCGAGGTTTTCCACCAAATCAATCAAACTAGTGAAGATCTTGGGTTAACAACATCTTGTTGTCGGGTCGTATGCACAATTGTTGTCATGTTCACATCGCTTGGTAATTAGAGCCATCTAGCAAGGTTAAGTCTATCATTGTTCTCAGAATTTTGTTATTTTCCGTGATTTTCTCATAAACCCTAGTTTTTAAAGGGTACACAAAAAAATCAAATCGCATTTAAAACCAGGGTAAATAATCGTGAAACCGCGGCAAAAAGATCAAAAAATTCTCGGAAAATTCCGTAATTATAAACCCTACTTCAATTTCATCTTATTACGATCCGCTTGGCTTGGTAATCTTCTGCGTGTGTTGAGGCGACTTGCGATCGCCTGATTGGTTTATAATCGTGACAAGCGGGTACTTGGAGATTGTGAGTTGGGATACACGAGCGCATACACGGAGGGAGTGATTTAAAATGATCAAGAAACCCGACAACCGTAAGATTGGGGTAAAATAAGTTGATATGGAGGCAATTGCAAACATGGTAAAGAAAATAATATTTGAGACATACGGGATCCCAGAGAGGCGTCGCGAATCGAGGAGCTCATAAACAGGTGCGGAGGCCTAGAAGTTCGAGTTAGAGGAGGTGATGAGATTGATGATTTTGATTTCGAAAGAGAGCAAAAATTACAATCCGTAGAGGTCGGGCCATGAAACAGGGTGATAGGGACGGAGGATGGCATTTGAGTAACATCAAAATGCAAATCCCATCGCTCCGGAAAGAGTAATCTGATGCATATTTCGATTTGGAGAGGAAGATCGAATGTGTTCGACACAAATTATTCTGAGTTGAAAATGTGAAATTGGCATCACTGCACTTTGATTACGCAAGTATTTCGTGGGTCAATTAATGGTCTCGTTGAGAGAAGCGCGAGCGCCGCATTTCTACATGGGAGGAGATGAGGAGTTTGATGCGACATCGCTTTTGTTCCAAATCACTATTATATGGGCGTCTATCAAAGGTTGCAGAGGTTGACTCAGTGGGTCAAGAGTGTAGAGGATTATCATGCGAGATGGAGATGAGATGGTAAGGGCCAATATCAAGAGGATCAGGAGGTTACTATGGCTAGGTTTATTCGGGTTGAATACTCCTATAGCTGATGTCGCCGACTACATCATCGTGTTGATCTCGAGAGAGACAGCACATGGCGTGTGAAAGTTGAGCAAAGATCTCAAGAGGAGGGTTTTCAACCGACAATCACCGAGTTCTAACTCCAATGCATGGAAGTCAAACACCAACAAAAAGGATGAGCAAAATTTGAAGGTGGCGACCAAAGGGGGGGCGACGAGCCTAAACCCGCAGGAAATTAACCCTTCATCGCCGAACGAGGGATATTAAATTTTTTAAATGTCATGGGCTTGGGCATATAGCTAGTCAATGTCCAAATAAGAGGTGTTGTGTTATGAGAATGGGGAAATGGAGTCAAAGTGATGGAGAACAGATTATAGTGATATGCCAAAGTTGGAGGATATACCTGGAGGTTTTAGAGGCGCGGGGGGAGGCATTATCCTTAGCTCCTGAGAGACATCGAGTATTCATTTTAAGACATATGAGGAGTCCAAAGAAGAGAACATCTTTCATACAAGGTGTTCTATCAATGAGAAGTGTGTGCGGTAGTGGTCATCATAGATGGAGGAGTTACACTAATGTAGCTTAGTTCAAAGATGGTGGAGAGATTGGAATTCCTCCGAAATAAAACACCCACAACCTTATAAGTTGCAGCTGGTTGAGAGACATGGGGAGATGCGGATATAAGAGGCAGCTAAGGTAGCATTTCAAATAGGGGGATATAAGGATGAGTGTGAAAGCGATGATGTGCCGATGCAGCGGGCACATCCTCGTCTGGTAGGCCGTGGTAGTTTGACAGAGGGTACAACATGATGGTTATACCAACCAAGATACTCTTGTTCATAATCAAAAATGTTTTGTACTTGTTCCATTGGCTTCAAAAGAAATTTATGAGGATCAAGTAAAATCGAGAGTTGGAGAAGCAAAAGAAAAAGAGAGTTCAGCTAGTGAGCATAAAAATCAAAATAAAGCCGAGAAAAAGGAGAGTTTGAGAGAAAATAAGAGTGAGGGTCTGGCTAAGGGTAGAAGTGAGATTCGAGAGATAGCCGGGAAAAAGGAGAGCAATATCAATGAGAGGGCCGAAACACAAAAGGGGGGGAAAACGGCCATGAGGTAAGAAATGAGGGAAAAATAAATTTAATGGCAAAAATGAGCGACTTAGAAAGCCACCTGCGAGTGGTTGCTCAGATGATACTGGGTTACAAGGGTGCTTATTTATCCACCGACAACTTTTAACCCCGATTTGCCTAGTTTTGTTTTGTTTTTGTTGCATGAATTCAAGGATGCATTCCTGCATTTAGATGTTGGACGGATTACCACCTATTCGAGGAATCGAGCATCATATTGATTTCATTCCGGGGCATGATCGCTTAACCGACCAGTCACAGACTAATCCTAGAGGAAACCAAATAATTGCAAATGTAGTTGATGAATTGCTACGCAAGAAACTTATTCGGGAAAGCATGAGTCCGTGCGCTCCGGTGGTTACTTGTTCAAGAAAGATGGGTCCTGGAGGATGTGTGTGATTGTCGGGCTATTAACAACATCACTATCAAACATCGCATTCCATACTCGCTGATGATATGTTAGATGAGCTCCACGGTTCTAAAGATCTTCTCCAAGATAGATTTGAGGAGCGGTACCATCGCTTTGGATGTGAGAAGGGGATGAGGAAGCTGCTTTAAGACAAAGCTATGGTTCATATGAATGGTTAGTCATGCCGCTTGGGCTAACCAACGCGCTAGCACATTTATGAGATCGATGAACCATGTTTTTGAGGGCTTTTATTGGTAAGTTTGTCGGTTTACTTCGGCGATATCCTCATTTATAGTAAATCATTGTACAAACACTGGATCATTTGAGGGCCATCTTAGAAGTGTTGAGGAAAGAGAAGTTATATGCAAACATCAAGAAATGCACATTTTGTTTGAGGAGTTGATATTATTGGGGTTTGTAGTTAGCCCAGGGGGATTATGTTGGCTAAAGAGGAGATTGGGCGCTATTCACGATCGGCCTAAACCCACATCGCCCGCAAGGCGTTGCTTTCATGGCCTCATGAAGTTTTCTCCTGAGGTTTGTGCGAGATTTCAAAGACTATTGCAAGACCTTTGACTAAAACGATTAAAAAAGTGTGGTGTTTCGCAGGGGGAAACCCAAAACAAAGCATTCGAGTTGCTAAAGGAAAGGCTAACACATGCACCGACCGCCCGGATGAGCCGACTATCAAGGCTTGATATGTCCTGGATGAGCCGACTATCAAGAATCCAACACTTGTTCCCCGCCGCACTGGCAAAGCCAACGCCCGAGGATTTTCCGCTTTAGAACTCGATGCCAAAGTCGAACAAGGATATTAGATGGATGAGTATATAAATGTATTAGATAGATTAGAGAAAGGAAGTGAACCCCTTTATACTTCTTTCTTGCATTTTATCTTCACCCAGCCGCCACGCTTTCATCTCTCGGTTGGTTTCAAAGATTGTCACTTCTCATTACCCATCACAAACTGTTTTGACAGTGCCTCTTCCCGACACAAAGTTACTTGGCAGGTCCGCTCGCAGATACTTACTTCTTGGTAGGTCGCTTATTCTCATCCGCCCCTATAACCCCTCAAATCAAGCTTTAATGATCACGCCGTGAGATTGTCTTTCACATTAAATGCCTTCTTTAGTAGACCACCTATTCACCTTTATGTCTCATCCTCTATTGTACTTAACATTTAATGCGTGTGTCTTCCTTGGTAGCACCGCTTATTCACCTTTTGCCTTATCATCCTGTCCTTCACATTAACGCGCGTGTCGTCCCTTGGTAGACTCGCTATTCACCTTTATGTCATCATCACCATAATTACCGCTTGTTCACTTCTCATTCCATAGTTACTTCTTGACTTATAGGTCACTTCTACCATATCGCCATTAAATGAGGGTGTAGGTCTTTTCTCACAAGAGGTCTCCTTAATTGTGTAGACTCTCCCAAGAGCTCTTTCGACCCCATATGATAGGCTCGATTGCCTCGTTTTTACTTTTCTTTTAGAGATCCGCCACGGGCAGTCTACTATATAGCCTTTCTTTACCTAAGTCAGGGCTGGATCAACTACATTTCCCCTACTCTATGTGGACGAAGATGGCAAATTTGTCCACTAGAGTAGCCTATAACCGGTTCCAGAGCCTTCCTGATGGTAATTTCGTAGCAATTATCATTTTGAATTATGTCATCGCTTCGATGTCATGCCCATAATGGCACGCCCCATCTGCCTATCATTCCATCTCCCATCTTTCTCTCATCTTCTTCCTTAACTACTAAGATTCAGCTCCCTCTTATAAAAGGGGCACTTCTCCGATAAAGACTACATAAGCAATCGTAGCAGAAAGAGTTTGACTTACCAAAAATGGGGCCGGATCAACTTGATCCCCTATTCTATTTCGGGACGAGATCGACACATCCGTTGATGTAGAGATCTAAAATAATACCTTTATCCATGTTCGCCACACCAGGTATGCTTGCATGCTAACCTTGTGTTTTTATGAGACGATCCTTCATTCGGGACTTGATTATGAGAGATGGAGGTCGGGTTTTAATTTCCCTCATGGAGCCGAGCTCCGAGCTACTAGTAAGGTGCCTCGAACAGTTGTTCACGACCACTTTTGGTTTGAGCCGCCATGGCGGATGGGCCTCCGTAGCTTCCTCAGAATTCAAGAAACTTTTTTTGTTACGCGCTTTGTTAGTTCACCTAAGTTTCGACTTTCAACTTTTGAGTCTAGACCAAAAGTAGTTGTAGAGCTCAACTCTAATCCTCTTAGAGTATGTCTACAGAAAAGAAGACATTTCATATAAAGTAGCCCGTATTTGGCCCCTTCTCTTAGGTAGTAACCTTCCCAATTTCGCCTTTCGATTCCATGCCTCCTCACACTTTATGCAAATAATGGTTTGTTATTTCTCACCGCATTTATCCATCTTCTTTCTCCTAGCATTTGATCCTCATTTATTCATAAGGATAGAACGCCTTCTTATTTTTTCGTAAAGATCATTCTTCTTATCTACAAATATGTTACATGGGCTCTATCGCAAGATACCAGTGTGTTCTCGCCTCCCGCCGAGCTAGAACTCCACAATTCTAACATTGCATTGGAAACACATGTATTAGCTTCAAGGCCGACATCAAAAAGATTAGCGAGCACGATGTCGCCAATAGCAAAGTTGCCTCGTGTAATGAAAAATGAAGGTAGATCATGCTAAAGCAAAGATTTTTGAAGAAGATAAGCTCAAAGTTATTGATGTTGTCGATTTCTGCCTCTTTGGTCATATTTTTGCCTCAACTTATTTTTAATCGCTTTCCAAATATCTTAAATAACTTTTCAAGTTTTATTTTCTAGATTTCGCACTCCACTACTCCCAAATTAAGTAGTTCTTGCAAATTGCTTAATCTATTATGAACGATCGTATCCGCCTCTCATAAGGGGCTCAGATTTTTTTGATTATTCATTTCTTTTCGTACTTTATGTTTTTGAAATTGATGATATAAGTCTAAATCTCAAATTCATGTCTTAGACCTAAGATAGGTCAAACCTTAGAGGTAGATCAAACCATAAAATGGATTTAAATCGAATCAACACCTGCTATTTAATTCACCAAGGATCATGCTTAACTCATCATGCCCTGACCGCTTCTCTTTATTGCTCCATCTTTTAAAGATGATAGTAAGGAATTTGGTGTGTCTTACTCAAACATGAGGTCGATCAACTACACACTTCTCTATCGTGAGCGCATTTTCAAATCTCTTCTGTGGAGTGAGAACCCATCGCATATTTCTCGATTCACTCCTCCACATGCTCATTAGAATATTTGGAGCACCTAATGTTGAATTGTAAATTTACTCCGATGACTTAAGGTGGGAGCTCATCCCACTTATGTGTGGATGAGTATTTGCCGAAACTTCAAATTATATACTTAAGACTGGGGAATCGTAGTCACCTTTCCTTTCGTGGTTTTATAAATGGTAGCAATTTAAGTTTAATTTTAAATTCAAAACTTAAGACTGGGGATTCAGTAGCTTCAACTCTCCACGCTGTGCTTTAAAGATGGAAGCTTAAGTTGAATGCACACCAAAACTTTATACCTGGGACATGTAGACTTCAGCCTCTCCACGCCTGTGAGGGTTTTAAAGATGGTAAAGACAACCGCTAATTAGGTTTGGACTACATCTTATCCCATTTTGCACGTCACAAAGTTTATATTACTGCTTTATTAGCGCTTCTCACAAATGCCTATCTGCTTTCTTTGTTTAATTTTATCTTTCTTGATAATTTTGCCATGATATTTTATGTATGATGCATTCGTTTGAATCGCTTACTTAGAGCTTCCTTTTTGCCTTCCACTCCAAAGAATTTTTACACATCAAGAAAATATGTGTTTGAATACTCTTATTCAAAGCCAGACCTGGCTTACTTAGAGCTTCGCTTCTACACCAGAACTTTTAAACATCATAAAATACCTAAGTTGAATACTTTATTCAAAACTTAGGACTGGCTTACTTGGGAGCTTCAACTCTCCACACCAGTGATTTTTTAAACATCAAAAATACCTAAGTTGAATACTCTTATTCAAAACTTAGACCTAGTTTATTTAGAGTCACTTCTCCACACTGTGGATTTTTTAAACATCAAAAATATGTGTTTCAATACTCTTATTCAAAGCTTAGACTGTCTACTTAGAGCTTCAGCTCTCCACACCGGGATTTTTTAAACATCATAAAATATCTAAGTTGAATACTTTTATTCAGTAAAACTTAGACCTGCTTACTTAGAGCTTCACCTCCTCCCGGACGTGGTTTAATGGTGGTAAACTTAAGTTGAACGCTCACCAAAACTTAAGACATGGGGATTCAAAGACTTTAGCTCTCCTGAGCAGATTTAATGGTAAAAACTTAAGTTGAACGCTCAAATAAACTTAAGACTGGGGTATTCAGATATTTCTCTCCCCACTGTGGTTCAATGGTAAAAACTTAAGTTGAACGCTTAGCTCGAAACTTAAGACTGGGGATTCAGAGATCACTTCCTTTGACAGTGGTTTAATGGTGATAAACTTAAGTTGAATGCATAATTCAAACTTAAGACCTGGGGGGATTCATCTTCAACCGCTTCCTTACCAGGGTTTAATGGTGGTAAACTTAAGTTGAGCGCTCACTGAAACTTAAGACCTGGGATTCAGAGACTTCACCTCCTGCACAGTGGTTTAATGGTGAGAAACTTGCTTGAACGCTCAGCTCGAAACTTAAGACTTGGGATTTCGAGCTTCACTCTTCCTTTGACTGGTTTAATGGTGAAAAACTTGTTTTGAATACACACCAAACTTAAGACTGGAGGGATTCAAAGCTCAACCGCCTCCCTTACTAGGGTTTAATGGTGGTAAACTTAAGCTTGAGCATTCATCTCAAACTTAAGACTGGGGGATTCAGACTTCACTCCGACCAGGGTTTAATGGTGAGAAACTTAAGTTGAATGCACACTAAACTTAAGACTGGGGATTCAGAGTTCAACCAATCGCTTTTTCCTTACAGGTTTAATGGTGGTAAAAACTTAAGCTTGAATGTTCACCAAACTTAAGACTGGGATTCCAAGCTTAAGCTCTCCTCGACCAGGGTTTAATGGTGAAAACTTAAGTCGAGCGCTCACAAACTTAAGACCTGGGATTCGTGAGACTTTAGCTCTCCCTTTAATTGGTTTAATGGTAAAAACTTGCTTGAATGCACAATTCAAAACTTAAGACTGGGGATCAGAGCTCAACCGCTTCCCTTACCAGGGTTTAATGGTGGTAAAAACTTAAGTTGAACGTCAAATTTCAAAACTTAGCACTGGGGATTCCCAACTCTTCCTCTTCGGTTTAACGGGTGAAAACTTAATGGTGCTCAAACTTTGAAACTTAAGACTGGGATTCTGGGAGACTTCGTGACTTCCCGACCAAGATTTAATGGATGATAATTGACAAGATTAACAAAAGATGTGTCTTCCTTCGATTTCAATAAAGTGTGCAAAAAGAAAGTTGCTCAAGCTCATAGGCCTTCGCAGACTCCCATTCATAAATACATTCTAAAGATAGAACTTAAGATAACAACCGCTCCATGCCTAGACTTCCCCGCGAAGGGCCCTCCATATCTTCCCACTCATAAGTCCTCCTCTTTATCACTCCTCGCTATTTTATAAGGTCCTTCCTGGGCCAAGCTTCCGCCATCTTTCTTTAGTGCATCCGTCTGTCAGCCGCACAAGTCTCCCACTTGAAAGTTCCATTTGACTGTATCACAGTCGATTTCATCAATGCCCCGCCGGGTTTCCATCTTCTTTGAAACTTAAGACTGGGGAATCCAGAGTTTCAGCCCCCCTTCATCTCCTCTTTCGCCTCCTCACCCACTCCTTACTTTCTCCCTTGAAATTGATTCGTTATCCAGACTATTAAGTCCCTTTGGTCAACCAAACCGCTAACTATATTCTTCCTTCCAAATGAATGTCATATTATTTTCTTTTTGTGTCACAAAGACTCGCTTCTCCATCCACTTACTAAGTAGTTTATCGCTCGCTTACCACTTTTTTGCCTTGATGCCAAGTAGATATGAATGTCTTCTACCAAGCCGCGCTATCTTCTAATGACAAACCCTAACCCCAAGCCGCAGTTATGTCTCGACATGGTAGTAATTTTCATTAGCAACCGAGCCGGGTTATTTTGGACAAATGATTTACCTTCCTGGTATTTTCTTCACCTGGTACATGTTTTAGTTTAAAAACGACTTCTAAAATGTTTTGTCAACTCCCCCATTATTTGCATATACCTATTTATTCTTTCTTCTATCACCTCATAATCCCCGTTAATCTAAAAGAGGGTAACCTGCATTGAATCTAAATAGGTTTCGAGGGGCTTAACCCCAGATTGACTACCATAGCCGCATCCTTTGTACCAAAGACCTTGTACTTAGTTTCGTTGTCGGAGGCCCTAAATCCAAAGGTTCCTTTGATTTGTCCTAAGCTCTCCCATCTTTATAGCTCATTTGATCATCATGCCAGAGGCCTCCGCAAATATCCATTATTCGTCCCTGCCGAGTTGGTAAGACCAATACTTATGCGACAAGAAATATGGCTCGAAGCTCAAAGGATGCCACGCTAATGCTAATCCTCCTTCTCCACCTCAATATCTTAACTCCATTCCTTGTAGTAATTCGCCATATAATCAAATATGTATATGCTTGCCCTCGCTTCCTTTCTTAACCAAATCGAGCTCATCGGGATCCTCTTCTATCAAGTATATAGTACAAGTTTTTCCTTTCAGACCGGTTGGGTTAGCAAAAACAACTTTGAGAATATCATACTTCACAAAACAACCAAGTGTGAGTAAAATCGTCAAATGATTCGCCCAGTTTCAAAGTTTTAAGAGAGAAACTCAAGAGATTAAAGTGCCTCTCTTCGCAATACGAGATCACTCTATTATAAACTAGTGCATATTTTAACGAGTCCATCCAAATGACTAGATATTCTTAACTAGATCTTTTATTCACTCTTTGCGCCAAAAAACAAGCTTAATATAATCATTCTTCTAAAGAGGAATACCATAAGATATTAGAAAATCACCCTTAAAAGTTCACAAATGAACCCAAGGTAGCTCTAACCGCTTAGGTAGGTCGACCATAGAGGTAGCTCAAACCATAAGATGTGACTTGTCTCTAATTAACCTAGCAATTTCCAAGTTGATCTTTGCATAGACTTTGATACCACTTGCAAGCAAAAAAAAGAATAAAGCGCATATATCCTTATAAATAAAGAGCAGATGAGCTTCACATGGGAAAGGTAGACCGCGAATGAGCAAAGATAAAACTTTAACCCGATGCATTTCACTTGCAATTCTTTCCACAAGCATGCTTTTAACCAAATATTACAAAGACATGGAAATTGAATAACCGTGAGATATCATAAATATATTCACGTAATGTCTTTCCTACACATGTAGAGATAGTGATGATGTAACATCATATTTATCAAATTTAGCTCATAAATACAAAGCAGTACATGCACAATATGCATTCCCGTAACCACAAAAATTACCATAAGAAAGAGACCCATATCACCTTCTACAACTTAAACCCAAACTCCCTTTACAATAAGGAAGCAGGGATTCAGATTACTACTCCCTATTCTCAACGCTTTTAACATCAACAGTTCTAAATAGAAAGCGTTTCTACTCATAATCTTAAAAACAATAGGAAAAGCTTTAACAATGTGAATCGTAATCAGTTGATGCATTTATAGTTACCTTATCGATTGCTAAAGGTTTCCCTCTTCCCCTAACTAACTTTCAACGATGGATCGCGCGATTAACAACATATACATTACTCAACACCGGTAATGACTCGATTTTGGTAACTGACTCACCATGCATATGAATTTAACCATATAACAACTATATTATGTTGTTAAGATAAATATTTGAAGATTTATATACTAGTTATATGGACATTGCGGAACCGATGTTGTCAAACAACTCTTCGCCGAATTGGGAGACTGGGCGAATCTCCAAAGACAAAACATGCATCAGATATGTACATTATTCCATTTTTCAATCCTAAATGTAAGCCGATAATGTCAAACCTAAGAGCAACAAAGATTCTTTAATCGATTACATAAGTGACTTTTTCAAAGATAGACCTTATTCACGGGAAAATTAAGACCATTGTCTTTTCTAACATCAAACTTATGAACAAAGCTCACCTAATAAGCATAGAGAAGAATTTCTAACCAATGAGAACCGATGATTTTACATTTACCATGATTATTTCGCTTATTCAATCGACCAAATGATATAGTGCAAAGCTTGATAGCACTTCTTCCACCATTTTCAGCCTTTCGAGGAAATTAGTGCCTCTTTTCCTTCGCAAACTCGATTCATTCACCCTCACGCCTTGAACTCAATTTTTCCCATAGATGGCGCCACTTGATCTGTCCCGGGATGAGCTGGACCATCGGCGATCCAACACATGTCTCCTCGCCGCACTCCGCAGCTAAGCCGTCGAGGGTTTTCCTGGCAAGACCGATGCCAAAGTCGACAATGATATTGATGGATGAGTATATATCAATGTATTAGATAGATTAGAGAAAGAAAGTGAACCCCTTTATACTTCTTCCTCGATTTTATCTTTCACCACAACTCCGCTTATGGTCATCTCCTGGTTGGTTTCGTTGTCACTTCTCATTACCCATCACATGAGCTTCATACAGCTTTCCGACACAAAGTTACTTCGCGTCCGCCTTCGCAGATATTTACTTGGCAGTTCGACCGGCTTATTCTCGATTTCGCCTTTCCTATAACCATCAAATCGCTTATTTAATGATCGCCGAGATTGTCTTTCACATTAAATGCC